>OY720305.1:1200000-1800000 GCA_963082785.1 Philonthus spinipes
AAATCGTTGTTGATGGCCACATGAAATTGGGCGAAAGATGGCGCTTGCGCCGTCTTTCATTTATTATGATTACAGTCAACATGCATTTATATTTGTTTTGTCAGTAAAAAATCTGCAAAAATGATATAATTTTGGATTTGCTTACAGCATTTTATCAAATACAGTCAATATGCAATAAAACGTTGACGGTGCCACATGAAATGGGCGAAATATGGCGCTTGCGTCGTCTTTCATTTATTATGATTACAGTCAACATGCATTTATATTTGTTATGCCAGTAAAAAATTCGGTAAAAAATGATATAAAGAATGTTATATATATATTGAATAGTTTTCTCTTTTAATTTTTGGTGAAATATGTTGAAATATTTCGCTAAACATATAAAGAAAAAACACATTTTTTAATCAATTTTAATCGATTGGTGATAAATTCAAGTCGAATTGAATGCAATTCAAAATTTTGCTTGAAGAGAGCGTATTACTTATAATAAATCGTTGACGATGGCCACATGAAATTGGGCGAAAGATGGCGCTTGCGTCGTCTTTCCTTTATTATGATTACAGACAACATGCATTTATATTTGTTTTTCCAGTAAAAAAAATGATATAAAGAATGTTATATATCTTGAATTGTTTTCTCACTTAATATTTGGTGAAATATGTTGAAATATTTCGCTAAAAATATAAAGAAAAAGCACTTTTTTTAATCAATTTTAATCGATTTGTGATAAATTGAAGACGAAGTGAAAGGACAAGTATTTTTATTTAAATAATTAAAGTCTCCACAACCAACAACCAACATAAAGAAGATTAGAAGTGAATGCAATTCAAAATTTTGCTTGAAGGGAGCATATTATTCAGTTTTAAGTAATACATTGATCGTGACTGAATAGCAATAGCCTAAGTAAAAAAAAAGGAGATTGAAAATATAACAGAGTCTTAGTTTTATTTTTTGTTGTTGTTGATTGTGAAGGCATAAATTGTTTGATAATCCATGATAACTTCAAATGAAACAATTACGTTTATAATTTTCACTTTAATGGAATGCGAAATGCATCCAACTTTCACTTAAAGTATCCAGCTTTGACATGTTTATAGATTCTGTAAGTTCGTTGCGCCGTATACTTAGAGCAAAATAGTTCGTTTTTAAAAATGTGTTTTTTTGTTAATTCTATTATTGTAGCTATTCATTTTATCATGTATGTATGTTACTGTATGTAATTGCCTCCGTTAATTAAATAAATATATACTTAATTTAATTTTAATTTAGGTTTTACGGATCCTGAATGGTCCATAGATCTTTTCGTTGGGTACATCTTCATTCCTATCAGCTACGTAATGGGCGTGGAATGGGAAGACTGTAATAAAGTGGGGAATTTGATTGGCTTGAAAATGATGGTCAATGAATTTGCTGCTTTCGCCAAATTCGAAACTCTTGGCCTTAAGGTATGAAACTGTATTTTTTGTTAGAATTATTATTAAGTCACATCTTAAATCCTAATATTTCGGAATGATAAATTTCCTGCGAACAAAACATGCGATCATCTTCAGGCTTTAACCATTTGATAAATCCTTTTTTCATTTTTCCTTTCGACGTTTTTTTTCAAAGGATAAATTATATGTGCCATATAATCGATGGTGAATGAATACTGTTTTCTATTTATTTGATTATCGTTGTTTAATTTTACTTTTTTTAAATAATAATTCTGTTTTTAAATTGTAGCCGCGATCGAAAGTAATCGCGACTTTCGCCATTTGCGGATTCGCCAATCCCGGTTCAATAGGCATCATGATTTCCGCCCTGGGCTCTTTGGTTCCGGATAGGTTGCACCTGGTGACGGCGAACGCGTTCCGGTCTTACATTTCCGGCACCATCGTTTGTTTCACGACGGCATGCATCGCTGGCATGCTGAGTACCGTTGAATGAGTATATTTATTTATTGGTTAGAAAAATAAGTTTTATTTATTATTTATAATTCTATGAGTGTTTTTTTTGTTTGGTATTAAAATACGAATAGTAGTATTTTTTAAAAAAAATAGTTTTCTAATAATTCAAACTGTAAGTATTCACGTTACGATGAAATGAAACAAGGACAATTTCTAGCAATGATCAATTAAAATCAATCCCTTTTTCCAACTTGTTTAATTTCATTGTAATTCAAATAACTGCAAATGTGTGAAGCATCTTAGTTTCATTTTATTTAATATAAATCAAAATTTGTTGCATTATGCAATTTTATTTTATTGATGTGCAACAGCAGGTGTACATTATGTAATTCAATGTCCGGAGTGGGTATTTGCCCGGGAAGTAGTTGTTGTAATGTGCATTTTTTTAACGTGCTTACGTAGTGTAAGTCAAAAGTCATGGCGTTAAATGTGGAAATAATTTATTAATTATTTTCAAATCATTTTTATTTAATATATTTAATATAAATATTTACATTCAACAAAATCAAGGAAAGTAAGTATAAAGTATCTTGTAATATTTTCTACCAGGATCTATTAAATATGAGTGATTTTAATATATAAGATATTTGTTGGTGAATACGTGAAGTTTCTTGATATAATGTAGTAATAAAAATATTATTACATATAATATATATCAAGTTTCTTGATATAATGTAGTAATAAAAATATTACTACATTATAAATTTTAATATATGATTTCAAATATTTTTAAATCGATTTCTAGATAAGATAAATCGAGTGACACATATATGTGGCAATTATCAATTAATAAAGACAATAAGTAACAATAAATCGATATTTTTCAATAAACATGGAAAAGTTATTGATAGTAATAGAACAAGTTGCATTGATAAAATTGACATATACTTAATTTTATAATTTTACAGTAACAAAAACATCGATTTTGCCCATCTCTCATTTTAATGTGTGTGACCGTTTGGTTGCCTATATTTTATTTAAGGCGAGATTTAAAAAGCCAAACGTTAATTCAGGATGATTTAATTGAAATTAAAACACTTGGTTTGTTTATATTTTCTACAACTAGTTTCGACCATTGGTCATCTTCAGGGAGGAATGTACAATTTTTTTTAAACAACTAAATATATATAAAAAAATTGTACATTCCTCCCTGAAGATGACCAATGGTCGAAACTAGTTGGAGAAAATATAAATAAGTGAAACAAACCAGGTGTTTTAATTTCAATTAAATCATCATTTTACATGTAAAATCCCTGTCGCGTCAACACCCCTCATATATTTAATGATAGCAGCGCCATTCAGCAAAAGTATAGTCATCCGATCTTTCCTTCCACATTACTTTATCATGCCTATAAATAAATATCCTTATTATTAAACCACGGAGACTAATTCTTTCTTATCAACATTTTTTTTGTTCACTTTATTGATAGATTTCTTATAAACCACAACTTTAATAAGGGTTGATCCAAAAGCTCGGCAACAAACTACAACAGAAAAAATATGACGTTATTCGAAGCAATATATAAAAAAAAAACATATTCTGGAATTATATAAACTGGCGCAAATGTTTTATGTTGTTTGCTTGTCCATTTCTCCGCGATAATTATCACCGCAATAAATAATTCAACCAGTTATTTATATTACCTTTTATGTTCCGCAGTAATCAATATAAATAACATCGAGTGGAATCTAAAGAATATACGTGTATGCATAGTAATTTATTTATATCTGTTGAATAAATAATGCATGTCAATAAAAGGGCAACAAAACAATATTAATCGACATTATCACCTTTTTTTGGACTTTTTTCGTGTTTTTGTTGTAAGCCATAAGTATGTTGATAATATAAGGGGAAATTTGTTTATAAGTACAGTTTCGTGAACTTGTTACGCTTAATAAGCAAGTAAATTCAATTTGTTGTTCACTCAAATTTGAATAAATAGAATTAAAAAAATCAATCACTGTTTTATCAAAAAAATCATTTTTTACAATTTTTTATATTTTACAAATAGCATACTTCTATGCTAGCTATGTTTAATTAGTTCAATTTCAATTTCAATTTAATTTATTAACGGAATCTCCATTTCCAAATTACAATTATAATTACATATTAAAAATTTTATAAGAACAGTGTGACGCTCTAAAAAGATTACAAAACATATGTATAAAAAAAAGGCAAATTACCAATCACAACTAGTTAAATATAACAACTTTAAAAATTTCGAAGGCAGAGCTGTACTGACGAGCGATAAATCCCGAAACACGTGTCTGCAGATGGCAGTTTTTTTTGTTCTTTGCATTAAATATTCTCGAATCAAAAATTGCTGCATTACACAATTATTTATTATTCAGAAACATTCGTGGCTATTTCGAATAGGAAATGTTAAGTTTAACGTGTACGTTATTTTTGTATTATCACAGTTATTTAAACGTACCGGCGATCTCAGGTGTAAATGATCGTACCATTTTCTATTATTAACACAGTAAATAAGTTATTGTAATATAAACATTTTTGTAATTTATAGCTATAAATAATAATGATAAAGTCTAAGCAGCTTTTGTAATAGATTTTTGTAAATAGAATTATTTAATAACATACACGTTAAACTTAATATTTCCTGCACTGTACGTAATAATGGGACGATTGTGTCCTTCATTGTTTTTGCCCGAGATAATTTCGGTTATTTTAATAAGTCTCAAACAACAAAAGGACCGATTATCAAACAAACACCCCAACGAGCGAGTGTTATTAACTACACATTAACAATCTTAAAATGATAAGCAGCAATAAGGAAAAAAAAAACGCGCAATATTTTCACAATACTCACAAACAAATAAAAACAAATCACTCCGAAAGCCTACATTTTTACTACTTTGAAAACAATCGATAATGTTTTTTTTTTTTATTTCGGGGGTATCGTTATCAGTTTCGCGATAAACAGCGCCATTACCATATTCTTGTAAACTAGTTGTTCGATTGCTTAGTGCGTCCTTCGTTTGTTCGGCGATAACAAAACAAATGTTTCGTCCAGGCAATTAGATAACGTTTTTATTCGGCCGTGGCGATTTTCACATTTTATACACAGTATTAACGGTTCATTAGCAAAGTCGTAAAATAATGTAGGTTTTGTAAATGCGCACGATTTTTGTTCGAATACGGTTAGGATGGTGAATAATGAATAATTTCGTGTGTTGCAGGTAATTTTAAAGTAAAAATATTTCTTTTTAGGACGCATTTTGCGCACGAAATATACAGGATTATTCAGAGAAATAACGCTATTTTTAAAACAATTGATTTGTTGCTATTTTTTTATTAAAATTAAAATATTTACTAATATCCGTACGATAAATGTTAAGTTTAAGGTGTATTTTATTATTCATTTGCATTTAATTTTATGATGTTATTTATTTTTGCAGAACACAACTATTTAGAGAATCATCTTTTTCAGGTGGAGGAGTTTACATATATAATTTAACAACTTTAAAAAATTATATGGCAGAGCCGTACTGACGAGCGATAAATCCCGAAACACTTGTCTGCGAATGGCCGTATATTACGTTTTTACATGTAAAATCCCCGTCGCGTCAACACCCGGCATATAAATTATTATATTTGGTCATAGCAGCGCCACTCAGCAAAAGTACGGTCATCAAATCATTCCGGTTTCTTGTTCTTTACATTAAATATTCTCGAATCAAACATTTTAATTGTTATTAATTATTTTTTATTCGATTTATTTATACAACAGTAATTTCTATTGTTACTGGCTTATAAAACTTAATTAACACTTATATTTCCATTTTAGTTTTGAAGGCGAAACTAATTGTTGGCGAGGTGTAAAGGAAACCGCAATAAAATAAATGTAAAACGAAATTTCTTGTTTTGATCACGTAGAGGTATAAAAAGCAAGGATACTACTTAAACCACATTCAGAACACATTTCGAAATTAATTTACTAATGAGAGCTGTTATTTTTACATGTATTGCTTGCATTTAGAATATTGTTCGAGTTAGTTACACATCTTTATCGACAAGTTTTTTGAGTTTACAATAATAATATAAAATATTTTGAAAATGTAAAGGTTTCTCTTGTCAATCAGCTATCGACCATAAGTCTTTCTGCCTAATATATATATATAAATCTTTATTGGCAGATTATTTTTAATAAAGCAATAATAATAAATAAATACAATAAATAACTAACATAAAAATAAATTCTTCTGCCAATTGGCTATCGACCGTTGGTCTTTCCGCTCCTGCCTAATATTTTTTTGCAATTTCACGTTTATATTCTTCGATGTTCCTTCCCGAAAAGAATGACTTCATACTCAACTTGTTATAAATACGAAAAATCAAACGTTAAAATTAATATATGCCCATTTTATAATATATCATAGAATATCCCAAAAAATATATATTGCCATACTGCCTATGAGTTTAGTAGTATTAAGGACATTCAATTATATTACAATTTTTACACGGCTACTTCCTAAGAATAAAATATCATAGAACGTCCCTAAAAAATATGCACTGTACAAAAAAAAACAGCCTATGAGTTTTATGGACACATAAAATTAGGAAATTAGTCGAAAGATGGCGTTTGCGTCGTCTTTCATTTATTATGAGAATTCAACTTAAACAAAAGAGAAATAGAGGCGGACATATTCTAGGTAAAATAAACAAAATATTTACTAATCGCAATTAATAATGACAGATGTAATAGTTTCAATTGATAACTACACATTGAACATTAAAAAACAGCCTATGAGTTTTATGGACACATAAAATTAGGAAATTAGGCGAAAGATAGCGCTTGCGTCGTCTTTCATTTATTATGAGAATTCAACTTAAACAAAAGAGAAATAAAGGCGGATATATTCTAGGAAAAATAAACAAAATTTTAACTAATCACAATTAATAATGACAGATGTAATTGTTTCAATTGATAACTACACATTGAACATTTTCTCTCGCATTAGAAATAATTGTGTAATTCAACGATTTTTGATTCGAGAATATTTAATGCAAAGAACAAGAAACCGTTACGTAATATACGGCCTTTCGCAGACAAGTGTTTCGGGATTTATTGCTCGTCGGTGCAGCTCTGCCTTATAAATTTTCAAAGTTGTTAAATTATTTAAACGTACCGTCCCTGCTGCGATCTCAGCTGTAAATGATCGTACCATTTTCTATTATTAAAATCTTTTATAATCAACAACTCTTTTATAGGAACTAGAAGCTGGAGAGAAGCATGCAGAACAGGAAAGACTGGAAAGAAACAACAAACGCAGCCAAAACGCTTTAGCCTATTTTTGTAATCCATTTTTTGAGGAAAGAAATAACAAACGCAGCTAAAACACACGCAAACCTATGAAGACAGAAAGAGAAGAAAAAGAAGAGAATGTTCCTCTTCTTCTTTTCTATGGAGAAGAAAGAAGCGGAAGAATCTTTTCTTCTTCTCTTTCTGTCTGCATAGGTTTGCGTATATGTTAGCAAACATAAAGAGAAGAATAAGAGAATGTTCCTCTTCTTGTTCTCTATAAAGAAGAGAGGAACAATCTTTTCTTCTCTTTCTGTCTTCATAGGATTGCGTGTGTGTTGGTTGCGTTTATTATTTCTTTCCATTCTTTCCTCAAAAACCTATGAAGACAGAAAGATAAGAAGAGAATGTTGCTCTTTTTCTTCTCTATGAAGAAGAAAGAGAAGAGGAACAATATCTTCTTCTTCTCTTTCTGTCTTCATAAGTTTGCGTATGTGTTGGCGCACATAAAGAGAAGAAGAAGAGAATGTTCCCCTTCTTTTTCTCTATAAAGAAGAAAGAGAAGAGGAACAAGCTCTTCTTCACTTTATGTCTTTATAGGTTTGCGTGTGTGTTGGATGCGTTTGTTATTTCTTTCTATTCTTTTCTCAAAAACCTGTGAAGACAGAAAGAGAAGAAGAAGAAGAGAATGTACCTCTTATTCTTCTCTATGAAGAAGAAAGAGAAGCGGAAGAGGAAGAATCTCTTCTTCTTCTCTTTCTGTCTTCATAGGTTTGCGCGTGTGTTGGATGCGTTTGTTATTTCTTTCTATTCTTTCCTCAAAAATCTGTGAAGACAGAAGGAGAAGAAGAAGAAGAGAATGTACCTCTTATTCTTCTCTATGAAGAAGATAGAGAAGAGGAAGAGGAATAACCTATTCTTCTTCTCTTTCTGTCTTCATAGGTTTGCGTATGTGTTGGCACACATAAAGAGAAGAATAAGAGAATGTTCCTCTTCTTCTCTATAAAGAAGAAAGAGAAGAGGAACAATTTGTTTTTCTTCTTCTCTTTCTGTCTTCATAGGTTTGCGTGTGTTTTGGCTGCGTTTGTTATTTCTTTCCATTCTTTCCTCAAAAAACTGTGAAGACAGAAAGAGAAGAAGAAGAAGAGAATGTTCCTCTTATTCTTCTCTATGAAGAAGAAAGAACACATTTTTGAAGAAAGAATGGAAAGAAATAACAAACGAAGCCAAAACACACGCAAACTTATGAAGACAGAAAGAGGAACAACCTCTTCTTCTTCTTTTTTTGTGTGCATAGATTTGCGTGTTTGTTGTCTGTGGTTGTTATTTCTTTCCATTCTTTCCTTAAAAACCTATAAAGACAGAAAGACAAGAAAAAGAAGAGAATATACCTCTTCTTCTCTATGAAGAAGAAAGGGAAAAGGAAGAGGAACAATCTCTTCTTCTTATTTTTCTCTCTTCATAGATTTGCGTGTGTGTTGTCTGTGTTTGTTATTTCTTTCCATTCTTTCCTCAAAAACCTATAAAGACAGAAAGAGAAGAAAAAGAAGAGAATATTCCTCTTCTTCTTTATGAAGAAGAAAGAGATGAGGAACAATATCTTCTTCTCTTTCTATCTTTATAGGTTTGCGTATGTGTTGGCACACATAAAGAGAAGAAGAATAGAATGTTTCTCTTCTTCTTCTCTATGAAGAAGAAGAAGAAGAGGAACAATCTCTTCTTCTTTTTCTGTCTACATAGGTTTGTGTGTGTGTTGGTTGCGTTTGTTATTTATTTCCTCAAAAATCTATGAAAATAGAAAGAGAAGAAGAAGTAGATAATGTTCCTCTTCTTCTTCTCTATGAAAAAGAAAGAAAATATTTTTGAGGAAATAATGTAAAGAAATAACAAACGAAGCCAAAACACACGCAAACCTATGAAGACAGAAAGAAATGAATGTTCCTCTTATTTTTCTCTATGAAGAAGAAAGAAAAAAGGAAGAGGAACAACTTCTTCTTCTTCTTTTTTTGTGTGCATAGGTTTGAGTGTGTGTTGGCTGCGTTTGATATTTCTGTGAAGAAATAACAAACGCAAAGAAAGAACGTAAATTATTTCCTCACCTATAAAGACAGAAAAAGAAGAAGAGAATCTTCTTCTTCTCTATGAAGAAGAAAGAGAAGAGGAGCAATATCTTCTTCTTCTCTTTCTGTCTTCATAGGTTTATGTATGTGTTGGCGCACATAAAGAGAAAAGAAGAGAATGTTCCTCTTCTTCTTCTCTATGAAGAAGAAAGAAAAGGGGAAGAGGAACAATCTCTTCTTCTTCTCTTCCTGTCTTCATAGGTTTGCGTGTGTTTTGGCTGCGTTTGTTATTTCTTTCCATTCCTTCCTCAAAAATCTATGAAGAGAGAAAGAGAAGTAACAAAAATGGATTAAAATAAATAATAATTAAAATAATAATTTAAATTAGAATTATAATTCTTTGAGGTTTGAACGGCTTGATAATGATATACAATATATATTATTGTATATCACTGTATATAGTGAATTTGTACGGTATGTCAAGAAAATATATTTTTTTTGTGGATGAAAGACCTAAGGTCGATAGCCATTTATAAGTTTATATAATTTTATGATTTTTTACAGAAGTTTGCAGTGTGTAGTTTTGAAATCAATATGTTGGGTGTACTTGTAACAAAAAATTATAGTAAACAAAAAAGTTAGGTATTACAAGTTGTAATTGCGAATACCGAAAGGCTAGACATTTAAAAAAAAAGAAACAGTAAACACGCTTTATCAGAGTTATTTATGCACTGTTATAAATCATTAGTATAATTGCTTAATCCATCCTTCGTGTGTTCGGTGATAAGCCGCACTTACATTTAGTAGCGACGCCGACGCGAAAAGTTAGAGCGCGCGCGCGTCGCGTCGGCGTCGCGCGCCCGCAACGATTCAACACCGCAAACAACAAACAAACGAACAAAAACGGCAGGAGAGACAATTCGACATTGGAAACAAGATGGCGCCGTACCTGTTAACTGTTATCAGTGGCGGCGGTAGACGGCACGGGCACGGATTCGGACCGCGGTGTTGTCACTAGTCACACACTTTGGTCATTAGTCTACTTGAACTCAATGCCCAAGTCAGTTGAGTTTAGTTGTGTGAGCGCGCGCCGTCACGCGGCACAATTCCCGCTGCCGAAACTGAATTAAAAGCGAATATTCAATAATTGTAAACGAAATTTAATTGTGGGATATTTAATAAAAAATAGAAAAATATAAAACAGGATTGCTTGTGCGAGTGAGTGAATATAAAAGTGTGCGTGCGTGCGTGATGGTGCAGGACAGAGCCGTCGCCGTCGTTGCCGACGACAAAATCGATAGATAATCGAATCGACCCATCATAAACAACGCAACCGACGTCAAGTTTATTACAAACCCCTCAAAACCGACGATTTCAATGCCGCGTGTAACCCCGTTACGACCACAGCCAATCAAACCAAACGGTGAGTACCCAGTAAATAAAAACAAATGAACAACATCGCTATTCGCGACGCGCAACGCAACTCGACGGTTATCTCTGATAAGGACGAATCAAGACGAAAATAGCCTGCACCGCGTGACGTGACACCGCGCTTTTATTATTACCACCTTTTTTTTACTCCTAGCTTAATTTTTTTTCTTCTTAGAGCACTTCAATTTAAATAAATTGTTTTCCGCTTTGCGAGATTCGCGAGGGAAACGGTGCGTGTGCACGGAAACACGAAAAACCGTACATGTTATGAAACAAACGCGGTCGCCTTGAAAGTACTTAATGAGGTTATGTTGGATAAACATTGCTCGTTTGTTTCATTTTATATATTTCTTTTTTTTTCTGGTTTTGCGCGAGTTTCGGGTTTCCGCTCTTGGCGTTTGAAATGCGCGCGCACGGCGCATCGCTCAACTGTCAAAAGTCAGCTGGTTTTTGTTTTGAGTCATGCGGAGTTGTGAATCACTAATAATACCATGCGATCGGAAATTATTTTTTTCCTGTTTCATAAATTATTGTTTATAAATTAATGGTTTTAATATTTAGACATTGGTAGTTCATATTGTATGAAATATATATGAATAGATTATTAAAAATCAACCAATAAAACACAGATTAGATTGAATAACTTTAAATTCTCGACTAGTTTCGGGTTATTAGCCCATTTTCAAGAGAATTTAATTTTTTTTCTCTTGTCAAAAAAATATGCGCTAATTGATTATTTATTCGGAATATTTTATGGCGAATTAAATACTGTTTTATTATTCTATTTGTGCAACTGTGAGTTTGTAAATATATTTGTTTATACCTTGAATTTATTTGATAGGATAAAAAATACTTAACTTTATTTTACCACTTTTAATTTAGGTTCATAGTGACTATAATTTCGATTACAAGTTAGACAGTTTGATAACAACTAACTTGCAGTCAACACTATAGTCACAGTGACTATAACTTCGACGACAAGCTAGACAGTTTGATAATAGCTAACTTGCAGTCAACACTATAGTCACAGTGACTATAACTTCGACGACAAGCTAGACAGTTTGATAATAGCTAACTTGCAGTCAACACTATAGTCACAGTGACTATAACTTCGACGACAAGCTAGACAGTTTGATAATAGCTAACTTGCAGTCAACACTATAGTCACAGTGACTATAACTTCGACGACAAGCTAGACAGTTTGATAATAGCTAACTTGCAGTCAACACTATAGTCACAGTGACTATAACTTCGACGACAAGCTAGACAGTTTGATAATAGCTAACTTGCAGTCAACACTATAGTCACAGTGACTATAACTTCGACGACAAGCTAGACAGTTTGATAATAGCTAACTTGCAGTCAACACTATAGTCACAGTGACTATAACTTCGACGACAAGCTAGACAGTTTGATAATAGCTAACTTGCAGTCAACACTATAGTCACAGTGACTATAACTTCGACGACAAGCTAGACAGTTTGATAATAGCTAACTTGCAGTCAACACTATAGTCACAGTGACTATAACTTCGACGACAAGCTAGACAGTTTGATAATAACTAACTTGTAGTCAATACTATAGTCAAAGTGACTATAATTTCGATTACAAGCTGACTGGCTTGTAGTCGAAGTTTGATAATAACTAAACAAACTGACTGAAAAAAAAAAAACAATTGATTAATCAATTTGTTTCGTTTTTTTAACCGATTAATGACTTAATTAAAAAAAGTTAACCTAACAAATTATTTTTTTATATGATTTTTTTTATTTGTTAGGTTAAGTCACTTTATTAACTTCAATGGAGTGACTTAACCTAACATCTTAAAAAAAAATATCAAAAAAAAAACAAAACCAATTGATTAAAAATTTTATTTATAAAGTAAATAATTATTTTCTATTTAGCTGCTATAGCTTGCACTTACATAACTTAACAACTTAAAAAAATAATGTCGACCATGATTATAAAAGGGTCTGTTTATTTGTGACTGTCAGAAATTTGACAGATTCTCTTTAAATAAATTATTTATATAGAATTTATGTAGCATTCATTCGTACTATTTTTGAATAGTTTCATGCATTTATTTTACTTTACTTCCATTATTTTTTTTTTAATATATTTATACAAGCATGTTATGTTTTACTTACATTTTATATTCGTTTACCTTCGACCAACTAAAATCGTTGTGTATATAGCAATCGTGATTTTACAATGACACATTGATGTTTGCAATTGAGATAAAACAGGAAATGTTTGGAAAGTCACATCCTCGTTTGGTTGTCAGGATTGATTGCACAATTGTGTATGGATCTATTATTTTTATGATTTTATAAATAAAAAAAGAGGAAGTGAACAAAATAATAAAAATAAATATTTGCATATGAGTGTATATACATTTTTTATTCTCCATTTGTATATTGATCATGTTTTAAAATTATAGTAAAAAATATACAATTCTATGGCTGAAAGACCTAAGGTCGATAGCCATTTATAAGTTTAGATCAAATATTTTGTATAATATATGTATATGTAAATACCACAATAAAGATGATTGTATATATATACAATTCTAAAATATGATTAATATACAAAATGAGTATATTTTGAATTTAATTCTGACTTATCCCGAGGTGAAACAATTTTTTATATAATAATTATGAAATATTTTTTTATTTTTTTTAATTATGAAGCAAACATATTACGATTGAATAAAAACCTTAATCATTAATTTGCTAAAAACAAAAATTTTGATACAAACCAAGTGTAATTAATTTTAAGGGCGTATTGATTCACGCCATATATTAATTTATTTATATAAAAATATTAATTCTGTTTTCATACATTGGCGTTCTTGTTGTGTTGTCTTATCATCTGGTCCGATTAACCAAAATAAATATTTTCAGTGGATGATAAGATATTTTCATGGCGATAACAAAATAGGTTTTAAGGTGTACTATACAAAAAAATACTCACTATTCCACAATGATGAACTAATTATTCTATGAAAATATAATTAAATATAATTTCAACTTAGTTTTTTAAATGGAACCCCCAACTTTTTATTAAAAAATCAAATTCATTGTTAAAAAATGAGAAGAATTCACTCAGCTCACTTTTTCGTCAGAGTGATAGATGGAGCTGTAATCTGTAAAGTAGGGGTTTCCATTTAGAAAAAACTAAGTTGACCTCGATTTAGCGACAACAGCGCCATCTATGAAAAAAAAAACAATATTATGTTATTATGGCCCCTTTCGATACATTCATTTTTTGTTTGGGTCATTTTTTTAAAAAGTTTCTTGTTTCGGAGATATTTTCTGAAAACACTTTAAATGGTCCACCCTGTATATACAAATTATGTACGTATTGTGTTTATATAATATGCGCTATCATTGTATTTTTCTAGTTTATCCTGTAATTAGATCTTATAAATCTGTTGGATAATAAATAAATGTATAAATGTAAAGATTAAACGATTAGTATTGATAATGAATGGTGAAAAGTACGCGAAAATTACTCAATAATACTTTACTTACGATTGAAAACTAATTCTAACTGAATATTATTCCGAATAAATATTTGAGTAATTGTAAATAATCATTCTTTAATGAGAAATTAATTTGTTATTCCCAGAAGCAAGTTCTGTCAGTTCTTTTTTTTTAAACAAGTTTAATAGAAAACATTTGTTAAAATCGAATTAAGTTCGTTAAAAATGGCTGTAATTGCCTCAATGCTATTCATAATTTCGTAATAATTAATTGAGATAAAACTCTTTGTCCATTGTACAAATAGTCGTGTTAAAATTATTTGAAAATTAATCATTTTTTTTTAAATTAGTGTGTACGAAAATGAACGAGAATATTAATGAAGAATAAACAACCGTTATGTTTTATGTATAATGCATTATAATTTTACAAATTGTCAGGCAAATTATAATGAGATTCTATTTATTAAAATATGCTCCTTTTTACAAGTAAAATGTAATTACCAATGACATTTTAACATAAATATAATACCGTAACGGCTTATCAAACAATTAAATATGTAATCTTGCTGATAAGTACTATGTTGCTTTGTGTATTATTTGTTGCTGGAATGATAATTTCTTTTTCTATTTACCATAATATATATAAATATACTTAGTGATATAAAAAAAACGCAATACCAAGAAGGGGTAGGAATTTTTCGACCAAACTAGGCAAAAATTATAATAGAAAAAGGGGATTTATTCATTTGATCACAGCTATTTAAATAAATTAAATAAAAAAATGAAAATAATTAATAAATTATTTCCTCTTTATCTACTGTGACAATTTTAATTAATTTTTAATCAATTCAATTAATAACTTTTCAACAAAAACTATTTAACCGTTTGTTATAATGAAATCGCTTGGTTTTGTTTTACTAAAATTTTGTTATATTTTCGACTAGTTTCGGCTAGATGCTAGATGGGTATTTGCCCGGGAAGTAGTTGTTTTAATGTGCATTTGTTTAACGTACTTACTTACGTAACGTAAGTCAAAAGTCACAAAGCTAAATGTGAAAATAATTTATTAATTACTTTCAAATCATTTTTATTTAAGCTATTTTTAAGAATTTTAGTAAAACAAAACCAAGTGATTTCATTATATCAAACGGTTATTAAATATGTTTTACCAAGTGATAAATGAGAAAAAAGTATACAATATAAAAACTATTTACTCTGCTTGTTGAGAAATAAATTATTATTATTTTTATCCGAAATAAAAAATGAAAAATCGCTAAGAGTAAAATTGCACTTCTAACCAAAAGCTTTTCAGATCATTCCACTGTTATAAAAAGTTTAGATATAAAGTTTGGGTTCAATCTATTCAGCCGTTTATGCGCTATCGCGGAAACACACACGCTGGCATTTTTCAAAACTTGATGGAATGGATTCAGGCGACCTCAAAACGTGCATATTTGTCGAAATTGGCGGTTCGAAAATTTTCACGATCACAATACTTTCCCTTGGACAGGGGTCCGGGGAAAGTAAAAAAAAAAATAAAAATATCTAAACATTTTGAATGTTGTTATTATTCTGTATAAAGGTGATTTACCGTAAATAAATGAATTGAATTGAAATTTTCACAAGTAACAATTAAGTACAAATTGTAAACGTTCCAACAATTTTCCCTTGACCCTTTCCTTTTAAATTATCAACAACAAATATTAAACAAAACCGCCACCATAAATTCCTGCAACGATGCGTAATTAACCGAGCACGCGCGTAATGGCGTTATCAGGGAATTAATATTTAATCCATAACGCGAGACCATGCGTTGACACATAGCTAGAAAAAAAAATAATAATAAAAAAATAACAGTAGCTGTCACGCCATCCGATTTACCTGGCTGAACTTTCACTTGTTTCCTGCATGTTTATAAGCTGTTTCGTACTAATGTATCATGTCGAAAGCGGAACTGTAATATTACTTTAAAAACCATGTACAGGCCGCCGCGTGGAAACCAGAAAAATAATAACAACGATTGGGATTATTGGAGGTTACGGTCGGGAGTTGTTATTGGTGGTGATTGGTTTTTAATAACGTCCCTTAATTGCTATCTATTTTTTTGTTATTGTTTTCCTGTTTTGTTCGATGTTGTTTGTTGTGAGCAATGTTTTTATTTTTGCGTTAATTTTAGTTGTTATTCGTGGAATTTGAATAATGAATAAAAAATAAAAGTTGTTATTTTAGGATAACATTAAATAAATTACAAAAATATATACAAGGTGTACAGAAAATGAGTGAAAAGCTTTAGGTAGCGTGACTCTTTGACTAATTTTTAGATAAAAATATTAACGAAAATAAGTCACACGGTCCTTCCTTAAGCCTCACGGGCCACTTAAAAGAACTATACATTTGGCAACGCTGGATCAAACAAGTATGCATTTATCCTGTTTATAACTGCTACATCATCCGCTGGAGGTGTTGCATACACCTTTTCTTTTACAAAAGAGCGTGCGTCGTTGCCAGATCTATTTTCATTAAAAGAATGCTTCTGATGAAGTTATAAAATTGTAAAAATATCCGATTTATTAATCATTTACATCAATGGAATTATACACGTGTCTAATTGATTGTTAATGCTATTATTGATTTTTTACAAAATATTTAAAAAACCATACTAATTTATAGTCACATATTTAAAATTCCGAAGACCTCGTGAGCCTCCTTGAAGAACCATACAACATTTTTTTATTTGGATTTTCTATTAAAAAATAATTAATGAATTGAGTTACCTGAAGGTTTTCATTCATTTTCTGTACACCTTGTATATATACAAACGTATTTATTCAGACAATATGAGAACAAAATTTACAAAATTTATTATAACAATATGTACAATTGTAAGGGAAGTCCGAAGTGGTTCAGGTAAAAAGAGACAAAAGTGGAAACAATCAACCTGATTGGGACAACAAACAAAATGAGAATATCTTTCGGGATAGGAGTAAAAATAAAAATGTACAATTGTGTTAGTACTCTGCTATGGGCTATCGACCATAGGTCTTTCTGCTCTATATGGTGATTTGCAAATTAAAACTATGCTAGTTGGCTGATTACAAAAATATTTTACTAGATAATTGGTCAAATCTTTAAGGCTTATATTAAATAACGCTATTTAGTCTTTCAAAGTCCTGTAATATCGCTACAATTGTTTCACCACACTGTGGCTTCTTCAGGCGAACAAATGATCTTTAAGGTTCAACCACCATTCGTCTAGCTTATAAATACCTGTCGATGGTCATTTCACACCTCTTCAAAAAAGTGTGTTTCATGTGCAATGTTTTGATGAAGGCAGTTGTGTTGTGATTAAATAGCTTAATATGAATCATAATTTTAAAATGTTAACGCTAATTTCAATTTCAATAATTTATTAAAAGTGCACAACACGATTCGAAATACTCTTGCTATTTACACGTCACGCCTGTTCAAGAGAAAAATCTGTCGATTTCGAACATGCATTCTTTGCATTCATTAAGATGAGGATATTACAAATATTTGTTACGATATTTTGAGCATTGTCATATTTATTTCTACCGGTGGAACACCAGAATTGACACCGGAGCACCCCTCTAAGCTGTAGCGACGAGGTTTAAATCATTAAACACACATATTTGTATTTTTTAGAATACTCATAAAGGGGTGTTTAGTTTAGAAGCTCAAGCTTTATCCTCATTAACAAAATAAAAAAACTTACTTCAATTAATTATTGTTTCACGGATTTCCTGTATTTTTTTAATAGAATACTCATAAAGGGATGTTTAGTTTAGAAGCTCAAGCTTTATCTTCATTAACAAAATAAAAAAACTTACTTCAATTAATTATTGTTTCACGGATTTCCTGTATTTTTTCCATAGAATACTCATAAAGGGATGTTTAGTTTAGAAGCTCAAGCTTTATCCTCATTAACAAAATATAAAAAACTTACTTCAATTAATTATTATTTCACGGATTTCCTGTATTTTTTTCCATAGAATACTCATAAAGGTATATTTAGTCTAGAAGCTCAAGCTTTATCCTCATTAACAAAATAATAAAAAAAACATACTTCGATTAATTATTGTTTCAGGGATTTCCAATTTCACTCACTTGACTGTTTATCTTTAGGTGATGCAAATAAATTTTTGTCTGTCTATAAAACGTCATTACCGGTTAATATCAGTTAAACCGCAAAACCGCGGTTTAGATTAGAATGTATGTAGTTCACAACATCACCACACGATTGCGGTCAAGCTGATATTGACAATCACGTGTATTTATAAATATAAACATACTGAGGTGCACAACAACAATCAACTGAAGTTTTGATAAATATTAAGCTGCAAAGGGCAAAAATCTTCTAATTTGAAGTAGAAATTGCCATCAGAAAGTTTTTATTCCGTGTGGAAATTTTTTTTTTTCGAATTTTCAAAGAAAGGCGAAAAAGTTCGAAACGGTACACCTTACAACTTTTTTACATAAAAAAATTATTTTAAGCTGCAAAGGGCTGAAACCTTCTACAGAGATAGATTAAGGTCTGCTGAACTCGAATTTGTCATTTCAACGTTTTTATTCCTTGTGGAAATATTTTTTTTCGAATTTTCAAAGAAAGGCGAAAAAGTTCTAAACGGTACACCTTACAACTTTTTTCATCAAAAAAATATTTTAAGCTGCAAAGGGTTGAAATCTTCTACAGAGATAAATTAAAGTCTGCTGAACTCAAATCTGCCATCAGAACGTTTTTATTTCTTGTGGAAATATTTTTTTCGAATTTTCAAAGAAAGGCGAAAAAGTTCTAAACGGTACACCTTACAACTTTTTTCATCAAAAAATATTTTAGGCTGAAAAGGGCTGAAACCTTCTACAGAAATAAATTAAAGTCTGCTGAAATCGAATTTGCCATCAAAAAGTTTTTATTCCGTGTAGAAATAATTTTTTTGAATTTTCAAAGAAAGCCAAAAAAGTTCAAAGCGGTACCCCTTACAACTTTTTTCATCAAAAAATTATTTTAAGCTGCAAAGGGCTGAAACCTTCTACAGGGATAGATTAAAGTCTGCTAAACTCGAATCTGCCATCAAAAAGTTATTATTCCTTGTGGAAATATTTTTTTCGAATTTTCAAAGAAAGGCGAAAAAGTTCAAAAACGGTACCCCTTACAACTTTTTTCATCAAAAAATTATTTTAAGCTGTAAAGGGCTGAAACCTACTACAGAGATATACTAAAGTCTGCTGAACTCAAAATTTCCATCAGAAATTTTTTATTCCGTGTAGAAATATTTTTTTTGAATTTTCAAAGAAAAGCGAAAAAGTTCAAAGCGGTACCCCTTACAACTTTTTTCATCAAAAAATTATTTTAAGCTGCAAAGGGCTGAAACCTTCTACAGAGATAGATTAAAGTCTGTTACAACTTTTTTCATCAAAAAGGATTTGAAAGATTAGTTGAAACACATAGAAATCGTGTCTAGAGGTAGATGTACGAAAGAACGGGATTATCAAAGTGAGTGAAAAATGGAATAAATTCAGCGAAAAACTATGGAAATTGTATCTAGGGTAGATAAAAATAAATATAAAATGGGTAGTAAGAAGATGTACGAAAAAACATGGGTTTAAGAAAAGAGTGAATATCGCGGGGTGGTGTTGAAATGCGAGTTTAAGGAGATAGACCATTGGAGGCAAATTTGTATTGAAAAGAGCGGATTTTCTCGCCATTATTTTCTTCTCTTCCCTGACAAACTCAATATTTATTTATTTATTTATACAAAAACCCAACAGACAATGTCCAATTACATAGTTTACATTACAACTACAACACAAGTAACATGGTTACTACAAATCAACTTACATATTATATATTATACAATTTTTTTTGTTATCAGTACACAAGTGCATCAGTATACGTATACACTGACATTATGTTATGGGTTTCAGACATGTTATGATATATTATTGATGTTGTGTTTAAAATTCCTTACAGAAAATATATATAATGTTAATTTGGATAAAGATCCAGCATTATTAATTAGTGATTAAAATGAAAAGTTAGTTTGGATGTTATATTATGAAGCATATACTTGTGAATTAATTTTGTAGATGTGTTGTGTAATATAAACTAATCCATTATATCATCCACAAAAGTAATTAATTCGATCAACTAAAGTATTTCGAGTTTGTTTAATTTTGCAAAAATTACCGAGGATTTACCTGATGGCCCCGTTTCCATATGAATATTTCAGCAAAAGTAATGCGCGCGGGCAACGACGTAATAGCCTAACGCTCATTATAAATCGATAAAAATATGAACACAAAAAAAAAATGGTATGACCGAAACCAGCCATAACATCGGAAGCACCTCAATTACCTTGCCACCATATCGATCAAAACGTGTTTTCCCCATTTGCCCAGCCGGCCGGCACACAACATTTTGTGTGCACGAGTTTCAAAGGAAGGCCGATTCCGTTGTACACCATATTTTTGCGCGTCGACTCTAATGGAATAAAACCGAAAAAAATAATAAAATACATAAAAAAATAAACGCCGTACGAAAATTTATGCAAATCACTCGCGCACACCTAATTTCGTCCTCGGACGTGTCGCCGTTATCTTATCACGCGGTTATCTTATCACAGAGTTGATTTGTTGGTATTTACATACGCGATTATTTCGTGCCGTTCTGCCGAGCGACTCTGTCCCGGAATATAATAATAACAATCTCGAAACGGCACGAATTTCATCCAAAACGCTTTCGTGGCGAAGGTAGATTGATTTAGAAAGGAAAATAATATTGAAGTGCTCGACAGTGAAAAATTATATTGAAAATTTAAGTTTAATTCCTTTAATTGTACCTGAAATATACAAATCGAATAATTTGTAATCGAATAGTTTATAAACAATCGAATAGTAATCGAATAGTTTATAAACAAGATGAAAAAAAAAAAAAGAAAACGCAATATTCTAAGTGTTTTAGTTTGCCCATAAAAAAAAAAAAAAATACGAAAAACTGTCTAAAAAAGGCTGCCAGAATTGTAACACCCCTTTAAATCACTTACAACTGCTTCAATTTGATTTAATATATTATCAAACATTTAATATTTATAAATAGAAAAGAGTGTGCTTAATTAATTTCATACTTAACCCATGGTGAAACATTTTTGAGTTAATTTAATTAAAATTAAAACACTTTCACTTTTATATATTTTCTCCGATTAGTTTCGGGGTGAACCAATTTTAAATAATATGGATGAGATTCCTATAACATCCGCACTTATTACCTGATTTTATGGTAGAATGAAATTGTATGTATATTTAGTTGTTAAAAAAATTGTACATTCCTCCCTGAAGATGACCAATGGTCGCAACTAGTCGGAGAAAATATAAATAAGTGAAACAAAGCAAGTGTTTTAATTTTAATTAAATTATCATGAATTAGAAAAGAATATTCATTCATCAAATATTAAATAAAAACGAGTTGACTTACAAATAGAAAAGAATATTCATTCTCTTAGTCACAGTTATTTAATAAATTAAATAAAAATGATTTGAAAATAAATAATAAATTAAATTATTTCCACATTTAGCTCTCTGATATTTTGATTTTCGAATCAAAAAAATTGTTGCATGATGCAGAAAGTATATATTTCGTTTAGAAATATGTTTTTCGAATTTTCAAAGAAAGGCGAAAAAGTTCAAAAGTGCACCCTTTACAAATTTTTTCATAAAAACAATATTTTAGGCTGCAAAGGGCTAAAACCTTCTACAAAAAAGATTAAAGTCTGCTGAACTCGAATCTGCCATCAGAAAGTTTTTATTCCTTGTGGAAATATTTTTTTTTAATTTTCAAAGAAAAGCGAAAAGGTTCAAAAAGGATACCCCTTACAACTTTTTTCATAAAAACAATATTTTATCTGAAAAGGGCTAAAACCTTCTACAAAGAAAGATTAAAGTCTGCTGAACTCAAATATGCCATCAGAAAGTTTTTATTCCGTGTAGAAATATTTTTTTCGAATTTTCAAAGAAAAGCGAAAAAGTTCAAAAGGGTACCCCTTACAACTTTTTTCATCAAACAGCAGGTGTACATAATGTAATTCAACGTCCGGCGGGGTATTTGCCCGGGAAATAGTTGTTTTAATGTGCATTTGTTTAAAGTATTTACGTAACGTAAATCAAATCAATTAAATAAAAATGATTTGAAAATAATTAATAAATTATTTCCACATTTAGCTCTGTGAAATTTTGACTTACGTAACGTAAGTCATTTTTATTTAATTTATTCAAATAACTGTGACCAAGAGAATGGATGCTCTTTTCTATTTGTAAGTAAAATCATTTTTATTTAATATTTAATTTGTATTGTTGTATATATACAGAGAGCTTTTTTTATCAGTATACATTTCCCCTATGTATACATGCAAAAACGCGAGTCAAACGCATTGAATTGATTAATGTGTGTATGTTTAGTTGACTATTTGCCATATGTGTGTTCAGTTGCGTGTTATAGGCAACTAAACACACATACATAAATGCATTTGACTCGCGTATTTTGCAGGTATACATAGGGGAAAAATATACTGATAAAAAAAGCTCTCTGTATATTTTCTTCTCAGTGAGTGTGCTTTGTTCCTAAGCAAAAATAATTACCATTTTTTTAACTACATAAATTCAAGAAAAAACACCCACTCTTTCCACAACCTGTAATACTTATTGCTGTATAAATGTTTTTCCCCATTCATATTTAATTTTAACGACGCTTTTTTTTTCCTTTCTTTCAACTCTTAATGCGTATCCACAAATCGATTCGTCGAAAATACATTAGCATTAGCACCGGGGAATTGTTTAGTTTAAAAACAACCTTGCCGAGCAAAAAAAAAAAAAAACACACGAAACAATAAATCAAATTAATGTAATAATTGAAAAGTAAATGGAAAACAAGTTAGCGGTGAACTTTGTATGGGGCAAGAGCCATGCCAGTTTGTGCAGTATGACAAATTGTACGGGGGCGTTCGTTAATAAATAATGGGTGGTGGATGACGGATATTGATTGGGGGGGATGGGATGGGAATGGGGTTAGGCGATGGCCGAGTTCCGGTAAAAATATTTGAATGATGTGACGATGTGTGTTGTTTTATTATTACTTAAAGGATGATCGATATTATTGCCTTGCGTTAATGACGGACTTTGGAAATGTGGTGTTGGGGCGAGCGAGGGGGGGGGAATACTGAGGGTGGAAATTTCTTTTAATAATTTTAATCAAATATTGATCTATTAAAGAAGGATTAAGGATTTAGGCCATACCCTCTGGCTCATTGTAGTACCTCCCAACCAAGCAGCTAGACCCAGTCAGCCTGCCCTGCTATTGATCTATTAAAGAAACTTCAAATATATTGTGTTTTACTGTTAATTTCGTGAAGCGTATTGATAACCGAATGTTAAAACAGAAAAACAATCCCATAAGTTTGCCTCTAATTCCAACTACTGTGGAATTCTAAAACTTCCTTGTACTCCTACTAACCCCCTATATTTCCTATCTTCACGATCATAAAATTCTTCACATGAAATCAGAAGGATATAGACATTGTTTATAATAGCAATACATGACAAGAACAGAAAAGGACGGGCAGAAAGACCGTGACTAACAATTTACCCCATAGGTTTAGTATCAGTTTCGTTTTCATGATAAACGGCATTGGAAGGAAGATTTCCTGGACCACGGATTCCCCGATCTTTGGTCGAAGAACATTAACGAAACCGTTGATTGAAAAACCAACTTTTCATTCAACGACTAAAAATAAATGTGTAATCGATGTAATCAAAATAAATCATTTTGGTCGTATAGACCAAAATGAGTTTAGGAAATATATCGATACGTTTATTTTGATATATATATATATATATATATATATATATATATATTAACAAAAATCCTTGTACCCTTACGGGTGTTGGACAAATCATTTGATGAAATAGGATATTTTTTTAACGCTAAAAGTAGCTCTTTCTCTTTCAAACAAAATTATCTTTCACTCAACAGTGTTTCCGCATTCCAGGTGGCGCTGTACAATGGAAAATAATTTACAGGAATTGGGCGATTCTTACAAATCATTGGATGAAATAGGACATTTTTTATCACAGACTATAAGAGACAGCCAGCTCTATGTATTTTTTTAACGCTAAAAGTAGTTTTTTTTTCTCTCAAACAAAACTATTCCTCTTTCACTCAAAAGCGTTTCCGCATTCCAGGTGGCGCTGTACAATGGATAATTTACAGGAATCTGTTCCTCCGTTATAATTAATCTCGTCAGAGATGCTTTTATTACTGCGAGGTTTTACTTTATTGAAAGAAAATTCCCAGCTGATAATTCTGTTAAAAATGAATTATTTTATCTAAACATTTTGAATATTGTTATTATTCTGTATAAAGGTGATTTACCGTAAATAAATGAATTGAATTGAATTTTCATAGGAAATATTTACAATTGTCAGCTTTCTGCGATAGTTATAAAATTAATTAATTTTTATGTTCTAACTGTTATTTACAAAAGTGAAAATAACGTCAAAAAAGAAAATCAAGGTAAATTTATGTTTTTTCAATTCTACTTTTAGGTTTTTTTAGGTTTCAAAATTTATCGTAGAGACACTACTACAATTGCTGCAGATGTTCAATCATCTGATGATGAGGAATAAAATCGTTTAAAAGCTGATATTGAAAGCTTTCGAATAAACAATTTTACGAAACGGCACATAACATTCGTCTCAAAGTTCGAAAATTACTTAGATCGTCGCAGAAATACTGTTTTAAATTATTGAAATTCAACTTCTGTTTACGGGTTATATATATTTTTTTAGAACTTTATTTATTTATTACTTTATAATAAAAAAAAAGGTAGACATAGAAACAACTGGAACGACAGCGTATTGAGTGACTTGAGAGAACTAGGAATTAATGACTGGAAAGTGCGGGTTAAAAATAGGGAGGAAAGGAGAAAGACTGTCAAAATAGCCAAGGGCCTGTAAGGCCTGTAGTACTATTACTATTACTATTTATTTTGATTGCTACATTTTATGATTACATTACGTATACAATACACACACACACACACACACACATATATATATATATATATATATATATAGAGAGAGAGAGAGAGAGGGAGAGAGAGCTTTTTTTTATCAGTATTCATTTCCCCTATGTATACATTCCAAATACGCGAGTCAAATGCATTAATGTAAGTGTGTTTGGTTGCCTATAACACGCAACTGAACACGCATATGCCAAATAGGCAACTAAACATACACACATTAATCGCTTAAATGCATTTGACTCGCGTTTTTTGAAGGTATACATAGGGAAAATGTATACTGATAAAAAAAACCTCCCTGTATATTATTCCTAATTGCTGTAGCTGTCTTCCTTGTTTCCATCCTTCTCTCCTCGCCTCGTGATACATGGATGAATTCCAATCTCGGGCTAGTGGTATTGAAGGTTAGGTGTTTGATTTGAAAAGGGATGAGAACTGCGCCGTCCAGCTGAGCGAATTCTCTCTCTCTCTCTCTCTCTTATATTATAGAATTATACTGTGCATTAATCATCGATTATTTATTCTATATATTTTTTAACAACAATTATTTATATATATATGTATATATATAATCGATGTCCCCTTTTACCAATTGGTGTCGGGGTACAATTATTTATTACTGGTTTAAAAGATGACTATTACTATTTATAATTTATTGATTTTTTTTTAAATGGTCCAATTATCCCACATGTTTTAAAAATTATTGTTTTCACATGAAAGCATATATAATTATACGCATACAAACAAACATTCCAACTTATAATTTCTGTAAAATCTATATTTTTCTTACCTTCGCTCCCATTATAATTCCACTGGAAACAATAACATTTATTGCTCGATATCCAAACAAAACTCCTGGATAAACACGTTGAAATTGCTTTTGACATAAAAACATAAACGCGTTAGCGTTTCAATAAGGGTTTGAACGCACAACATTTCTGTTATTGTTCCCTATGAAGATTAATAATTTAATGATGAGATTTTAATCACAATAAATTAAATACGACGCAAGCGCCATCTTTTGCATAATTTCAAGTGGCATCGTCAACTATTTGAGTCTACCGAGAATCGTTGTTTTGTCCACCTAAGAGCTAATAACGTGGATGACCTAAGATTAAAAATTCTTCAAAAACCAATGAAAATATTACTAAAAATATTAGTTTGTAAATTAAATTCACTTGGTTTTGTTTCACTTATTAGTATTTTATTTTCTACTAGTGATCATTCTTGATAATGGCATCAAGCCGAAACTAGTAGAAAATAAAATACAAATAAGTGAAACAAAACCAAGTGAATTTAATTTACAAACTAATATTTAAAAAAAATGTTTTACCAAGTGATTAATGAGAAAAAAGTGTCCGATATATTGTAAATATTACTCCTGCCACGTTACAAGACATGCGACAGGAATTTTATGACCGTCTGGGATTTTGTTTGGCTCAACAAAGAGATGTGTTCGAACATTTAATAAGATGAATATTGAAATTATTCATAATAAATTAAAGACGACACAAGCGCCACCTTTTGCCTAATTTCAAGTGGCATCGTCAACGATTCAGCCGCCTTCATCAAGGCATTGCACAAGGAGATGTGTTCGAACATTTAAAAAGATGAACATTGAAATTATTCATAATAAATTAAAGACAACGCCAGCGCCACCTTTTGCCTAATTTCAAGTGGCATCGTCAACGTATCAGCCGCCTTCATCAAGGCATTGCACATGGAATACACTAGTCTGATAAGAAATGGCCATCACTAGTTATCCATACGCTTGATGAATGCTGGCTGAACATCAGACATTAACGATCCTGACCCTAGTTGATAGTCAGACAGAGACAAGCAATTGCACAATATAAAATTTTCAAAAAAAAAACAAGCTAAAAAACTTTTCATTTCTTTCATATTCCTGTTTTAATTACATACATTTATAATCATTACAGCCTTAGCCCGTAATAATTTTAAAGGCTAAGACTGTAATGATTATAAATGTATGTAATTAAAAAAGGAATATGAAAGAAGTGAAAAGTTTATTATTGCTATGAGTTAAAAAAACGCGAAACATTTTGAAATTGTCAATGTTATACGTGTATTTATTTTTGTATGAACATTGTAACAAATATTGTTGACGATTAACATAATTAATGGTTTACGTTATATAAGGCCATCTGCAGACACGTGTTTCGGTATTTCTTGCCTCATCAGTGCAGCGGTGCTTTATATAATTGCAAATATGTTAATTAAATTAATTAAACGGTGAGCTTGTTTAAGGATTTAGGAGAGGGAGGGCAGCAAACGCACCGCTTGTTTAAGTCTCACAATGTTTATTGCAGAGACATTGCTACAATTGCTTCACCAATACAATGCTGATTAATATGTTTAAATAATAAGGTTCTGCAATACGATTATAATTATAATAAAAAATGAGTATTCCATAAATAAAAAGAAACTGAAATATCGATTGAAAAATAAAAGTAAAAAATTCTTACATCACCGACGTTGTTCGCTCGAAACAATTTAATCCTGACCTCTATCCCAATTTAAATTTGTAATCTTGACCCCGGGTTTCCGTTTCGGGGAGAAACTTCTTAATAAATTCCTTTTATCGACGTTTTCTAAAAGCCGCGCGCCGTAGTCTGCTACTATATTATTCCAAATCCTTTTAGATTAAAAACTTAAATACAGATTTATAGATTATAAATTTGAAGAAAAAAACAATTGTTGTTTGTTGAAAAAATAAAACATTTTTTTTTAATTTATAATCTATAAACCTGTATTTAAGTTTTTTTCTGTAATTGTTGTTTAATGAAAAAAAAAAACAATTGTTTTTTTTTCAAATTTATAATCTATAAATCTGTATTTAATTTTTTTTCTGTAATTGTTGTTTATTGAAAAAAAAAACAATTGTTTTTTTTTTCAAATTCATAATCTATAAACCTGTATTTAAGTTTTAACATTAATAAATTAATCTAGTTCACTTAAATGCCAGAATTCTTTAAATTAAATAAAACACTGTACACACTTCTTCACTGGATGTTCATTTATTTCGTCATTTTCACGTATACTCGTTTACAACTATTGTCAGTGATGTAGCGAGGAAAATAAAATTCCTTACTTCACTTTTAAATTTTATTAATGTGATGTAGTGATGAAAATAAAATTCTTTACTTCACTTTGAAATTTTGTTAATAAACCAGATGTACACTTCAAGTACTAAGTACTCATTATCAATGGTAAATTACTAATTAAATTACTTAGTACTTGAAATGTACATCTGGTTTATTAATAAAATTTAAAAGTGAAGTAAAGAATTTTATTTTCATCACTACATCACATTAATAAGAAACTTTATTTTCAACTACATCATTATACAACACTTCACATTACTCAACCTAAGTTAATCGGCAACTATTTTCGGTATTTCTGTTGTGCGTGTACTTTTTGTGTGAATAAATCCTGTTTATTTTTTTAATCAATACTCGTTCGTTTATAGGAAGCGTTGTGTTTTAATAAACCAATACTCATTAATAATGGGTTTATTTAAAATTTAAAAGGGCATTCATTATATATGCTTGTAATTAATCATAATTTATCCTTTTAATCAATGTATATTATGTTTTATAAACACATTCCAGCAATAAATATTGATGCTATTGTTATATTATTATTATTTCTAGAAGCAAGTTTAATGAAATGTTCAGCCATCATTCACCTAGCGTATTATTTGGAAGCAAGAATGATTTATTATACTACTACAATATCTTTATTTAACGTTATTTGTTTTACATATATTTACAATATATTATGGTATATTTATTTCTTCCTTGCTTGCTTGAACAGGCTACTGACCTATGGTCTTTCCGCCATGATTTATTATATAATTTGGTAATAAAAAAAATTCAATAATCTTTATGTTTTGTTTTTAACGATTTTTTATTTTATTATTCCAATGATTGTTTTGAGATTGAAACACAATTATATTTAAAAAAAAGTGAAAAAAAAAAAACGAATATGACTGCCTTTTATTTATAAACTACTGATATAAACTATTTTTATTTAGCCACTCATACAAGTAGATTGAATAACTTTAAATTTTCGTTTTAATTTAAATAACTGCAAATGTGTGAATCATCTTTGTTTCATTTTATTTAATTTAATCAATAGATTACAATGAAATTAAACAAGGAAAATTTCTGGCAATGATCTATCTCTTTTCCAACTGCAAAAAATTACTTACACTGTAAGTTTTACAAATATCTATTGAAACAACTACTTCCCGATCATTTACCCCGCCGGACATTAGATTACACAATAGATATTTGTTGTTGCATTGCCGGAAATGTTCCTTGTTTATTTTCATTGTAATTTAAATAACTGCAAATGTGTGAATCATCTTTGTTTCATTTTATTTAATTTAATCAATAGATGTTTTTTCTCCTGCGTTTTGTTTTAAGTGGTGATGGGAAAGATTGGTCCTCTCGATCTTTACTCGTGATTGATCAGATCGATTAAGTTAGTTAAAGATCGATTTTTACGGATAAATCTATCGAAACGATCATTTTGCGGATCAATCCATCGAATCGATCGTTATGGATCAATTTATCAAATCGATATTTTTGATCCGCAAACATCGATTCGATAAATTGATCCTTAACGATCGATCCGAGATTGATTTACCGAATTGATCTTTACGGATCAATCTATTGAATCGATTTATTTGGATTGAGTGAGTTACGTGAAGATGATGATAACTTGAATAAAAACACTTAGGATCTTTTCTTCACTACTTTATTTATTACCAGATGTACATTTCGGACACAAAGAGACCATTATCAATGGTTGATACTAATACTTTGTGTCCGAAATGTACATCTGGTAACAAATAAAGTAGTGATGAAAGGATCCTAAGTGTTTTTATTCAAGCTATTGAATCGATCTTTTCGACTCAATCTGATCCCCTGACAATTACGATTTGATCCTTCCATTCAGCTTGATTATAACACGGAATCGACACAGTCCTAGCCTTACACCGAAAGGTAGATAGGCAAAGGATTAAATAAAATCGACACAGTCCGAAAGCCACGCGGTGTTGTTTTTAAAAAATTCTTCTTCTTATTGATTAATGACTTCGGCTACTAGACGAAATAAATTAGTAGCGACTGGTTGGAAGTCGCTACTAATTTATTTCGATTTTTTTTTTTAATTACAGAATTGGTATTTTATAAATAGTGTGAAGTTAATTAGTAACGTACACTTATCATTTTCCTTACATCATTTTTATTTAATAAAAATACTACAAAGTTACAACTTATCACACTTTTAACATTCACACTTTCGTTTTTTTTTTATTGCATTCATACAAAATACAACGCCCGTGTTTCTTTTCGCAAAAATACCATTTATACATTTTTCATAGGCGCACAATAAAAAAAAAAACATTACACACGTAACAAACGTAATCCCATGCTTTCTATTTCATTATACACGCACAAATAAATTCGGGTATGTAGCGCATAAATATTTTATTTCAATGCGATGTTCGCAAGGTTTTTTTTATGGTTCATTTTCGGTTATATATTGTGTGCACTAAAATACAGTTACCATTCTACTTATATTATTATAGAGCGTTTAATTTGGTTCTAATTTATATTTTTATTGTGATTAAGCTAATAAATTACATAATATAATATAATATAATATAATATAATATAATATAATATAATATAATATAATATAATATAATATAATATAATATAATATAATATAATATAATATAATATAATATAATATAATATAATATAATATAATATAATATAATATAATATAATATAATATAATATAATATAATATAATATAAAACTTATTGCTAGAAAGCCACGGAAACCCGTAGGGTATTCTTAATGTTCCTTTTCTAGAAGTTGCTTGAAATTAATTAAGAAATTAAGTTAATATTAATAAGTATTAAGCAGTAACCACATTTTAAAAATAATCAAAGTTTTAATACGCAATAAAAAAGTGTATTAACTATATGTTTTTTAATAAATAAATTATTAATTATTTTCAAATCATTTTTATTTAATATATTTAAATAACTGTGACCAAGTGAATGAATACTCTTTTCTATTTATATGTTTTTTTTTCTTCTTATTTTTCAGTGCCTAATGCATCATGCCGGGATCCAGTATGGACAGGGAACCATACCCTCAAATTCCGTGCAATACAATAACGTACCTGAACTGTCAGTGGTAAGTAAATGAAATCCACTTATTGGGTTGGAAACTAAGAAAATCCGGATTTTCCGCATGAATGTTATATGTAAATTATTTCACAATTGTATTCTCAGTTTGTATTTTACTACCACTGGAATAAATGACATTGTTTGGACTTCGGGAAGTCCGAAGTGGTTGGTAAAATACAATTTTAGTTAATGAGGATGTTGATGGGGTTATTTATAAAAATATATATAAATTTGTGATGGTGGCTTAATGGCTAAGTAGCTGAGGTCTATGTATTTCATTATCCATACCTTAATATCCTATCTACCACCTATCTTCTTTTAAAAATGTTTGGAATTCATTGAGGTGAGTTTTATAAAACTTGATAATTATGATAAATAATTATTAAAATATAAAATGTTTGTTTTCACTTAGAATATTTTTCATTATCCATACCTTAATATCCTATCTACCACCTAATCTTCTTTTAAAAATTTTTGGAATTTATTGGGGTGAGTTTTATAAAACTTGATAATTATGATAAATAATTATTAAATTATAAAATTTTTGTTTTCACTTAGAATATTTTTCATTATCCATACCTTAATATCCTATCTACCACCTAATCTTCTTTTAAAAATTTTTGGAATTCATTGAGGTGAGTTTTATATAAAACTTGATAATTATGATAAATAATTATTAAATTATAAAATTTTTGATTTTACTTAGAGTATTTTTTTTTATTCCTGAAGAATATATTTAGCTGAAACTAGTTGAGAATAAAAATGAAAATATTGAGTGTAAAACAAACCAACTGATTTTATTCGCAAAGTTATAGATATGGAATAATAACTTAAACATTAATGAATTTAATGAGAAATGAATAATTAAAGGATATTTGTTCATTCAATCCTTTATTAATCACAAATTAACCACCACAATAAATGAAACCTGTTTCTTATATACCTGAACTATGCAAAGTCCAAAACCGGAGATGAATCCGGGCTCCAATTCCGGCCTTGATTGCTCGTTTTTGTGCGCGGAAATTGGTGCGATTAGTCGGTGTTAGGCATCTGCACGTGTGTGTTTAGAGTCTTCTCGTTTAAATAATAATTAATTATAATTTAATTTAAAGTGATGTGGATTCTTAGATTTATTAGCTTTGCTTAATGATTTTCGAGTGTGATTTATTCAGAATGGAGTTTTTAATACATCGAATTGTATTGTATGGAGCTGCTGAAATATTGGTGTAAGTGATTTTTTCTTTATTTACAGTATTTCTTTTATTAAAGCTCAAAAGCGTGCGATACGAACAATCTATAAAATGAGTGTTGAGTGAGAAATTAATTCAAGAATTATAACTACAAAAATTTGAATCATATCTGTTTTTATTAATGCTTTATTGTATGCATAATCGCTTCTCTGAGAAAGAATTTTATTTATGGATACAAAGTGTTAAAGCAAAGAACATTGATATTTTCCACATATAAAATTCAATATCCAATATTTCGATTACAATTTAAATCGAGAAAAAAAATTATATAGTAACATAATTTTTATATTATCCATTCAAATCTTGAAATCTTGTTATAAAGTTAAAATAACTTTGAGTAATTCCAAGAATCGCATGCATGCATGAATAATGTCTTAATCGATATTTATGATGCTATAATGAATCATGATATATATAAAAAAATTCCATTAATTGAATATGAAAAACTGCAGACACTGAATTTATTCATGAAAAATGGGATATAATTAATTTCATTTCATAATTATAATGATTTATATACGTAAATCATTATAATTATTATTCAATGCCATTATTTCTATTGCATATAATAATTTAATTTATTATTAAATAATTGAGATTTATTCATTTCATTTATAGATCACTTTATGACTAGTTAAATTTCGAATCCGATTAAATTGGTATGTTTTGGTTTGGTTTGGTATAAATAATAACGTAAGAAGAATATATGAGTCAAGGACTCCAGGCAAAAAACAAACAGACAGAAAATTAAAGAATGAAAAGATGAAATAGGGAGAAAAAAAAAAGGATTAAAATGGGAACGGTTTTATGATTGTGATATATTCTGTGATACGCTTTCATCAATATTATTACGCTACTAATTCTTTTTACAATTTGTAATCTTTATTTGTATATTTTATTGTTTTCGTATCGATATTCGTACTTGTATTTATTTATATTTATATTCATGTTTGTGTTGCTATTATTATAATGTAAAATTATTTTGTATTATCCTGTAATTGGGCTACTGTCTCCTGTTGGGTAATAAATTTATTATTATTATTATTATAACCGGAAATTGTTTTATTCTATTGGCTAGGGTTTGAAGAATACATCCTGCATAAGAAATCGTCCCTAAAGGGCGCCCAAGTTATATTTTTTTGATTTGTACTTACGTAACGTAAGTCAAAAGTCACAGAGCTAAATGTGGAAATAATTTATTAATTATTTATTTTCAAATCGTTTTTATTTAACTTTTTTTATATATGAAAATATCTCATAAATTATAATCTATCCATTAATTTCACTTAATCTGTATATAAAATATTAAAATATCTTTAGCAAAGAATAAATCATGCACAAAATTGTCCCGGTCTGTTTTATACAGGCTACCAGGTTACTGCCCCCCGTGCCATTCAAACGAGGAATCCGTTCATTGTTGTGCACCGCGGCGCGGCGGCGTACATTTCCAACGAATTTTCTTTCATAACTGTCTCCCATTTTCGTACTCCAATTAGCACTCTTGCTTTAAATACTTAAACGCATGCATCTCCTGTTGAACTTGAGTGATAATTACTGCTACGCGGTCTAATTTAATTAACAACGTAGGATTTTTTTTTATTTAAACGCAAGAAAAATAAACGTGAAAATGTATTGAACTCGAACACATTGGTAATATCATACAGTACAGTACTTTACTGTATAACATTAGTAATATATTTGCCTGTGATATTTTACATGAGATCTATTGTTTTTTTTTGTGTGTTATTTAACATATACAGAGAGTTTTATATAACATCGAACATACTTATCTTATTTTAATTATTTTTTTTTTTAAGTCTTAATTCTTAAATTTAATTTCTTAATTTTAATCACAAGATCTTATTTTAATTATTATTAATTTTTTTAAGTTTTAATTCTTAAATTTAATTACTTAATTTTAATCACAAGATCTTATTTTAATTATTATTAATTTTTTTAAGTCTTAATTCTTAAATTTAATTACTTAATTTTAATCACAAGATCTTATTTTAATTATTATTAATTTTTTAAATCTTAATTCTTAAACTTAGTAACTGAGCTATCGAAGATAGCTATTATTATTGTATGATTTCATGTAAAATATTATTCAATACAAATTTATATCAACCTTGTTACATACAGTTTATATTTTTGATAAAAAAAATAATTTTAACAATATTTGCATTATTATTTTAATGAAATATTCAGCCAGCATTCATCTAGCGTATGGATAACTGGCGATGGCCATTTCGTTTTTTCGAACCTCATCAGACCAGTGTGTTCCATGTGCAAAAGGTGGCGCTTGCGTCGTCTTTAATTTATTATGAATAATTGCATTATTAATTTAATAAGGCGGAAAGACTATTGTTCAATAGCCAATTGTCAGACTTTTACAATGTACATTATAATATTTTATGACTGACAGACTGACATAACATAAAGACAAGGACTTCCGGATGAAAGACCAATGGTCGATAGCCATTTAGTTCATATTAAATCAAATATTGTATTATAGCTAATTGTATCAAAGCCTCAATAAAGATGTTATATATATAGAGAGAGAGAGCTTTTTTTAACAGTATACATTTCCCCTATATATACCTGCAAAATACGCGAGTCAAACGCATTAAGATGTGTGTGTTTAGTTGCCTATAACACGCAATTGAACACACATATGCCAAATAAGCAACTAAACATACACACATTGCATTTGACTCGCGTTTTTTGCAGGTATACACTTCCCATAATGTATACTGATAAAAAAACCTCTCTGTATATATTATGTTATATATAGATATCAATAAAGATTATATATATATATATAATTTAATGGATTTCTAAGAATCCTACTGCATTAAATAGCTCGGGTCTTGCTCAATAAACGAAAATATATCTCAAAATTAATAGTATTTTTTTATATAATTCTTCGATTTCATAAATAATATTATTTTTATTTTATTAGTGCTAGACACCAAGCAGTAATTATCCAGGGAATCAGTTTCAAGGCGGTTTGGTTGGTTAATTAAATAATTTGAATCATAAACGTCTATTTTTATATGTATATCGTTATAATTAGGTTTAGTGAATAAAATAATGCACTCGTAGTGTTATTAGTGATCATAAATAAATATTTTACAAAAAAAAAAACAATAATTTTCCTCTTTTTATCAGAAATTAAAAAAAATGAATTCAATTGGGCTTGGATAAAAATAAATCTTGATAATAAAACTACAAATTGTTTATGTATTGTTTAATTATTATTTGTTTTAAATTATTATTATTATATACAATCGAAAATCAAAAAGATTTTTCTAGGCAAACGGCCAGAGAATAGGAAGAAAAACATAAAGCTAGGTCAATCCAAAATGTTCATAAAGTATTCGACAGAAAGATCTTGTACCTCTCTAAAAGATACATTAAAACTGTGGAAGGAATATACACACACAAAAAAAGAGATACGTTAACTTATCTGCAAAACTGCAAAGAAGCCAGTAGAGTGGTAAAAGAAATTAACGAATTTCAGGAAAATTCAAACATTAAAGTCAAAAATATAAAAAAAGTAATTTTGTTTTCTTTATATACTATATTGAAAATGTACCACCAAGTTAACGCCGACAAAATTAAAGAACAAATTTAGTTATCTTACAAATAGGTAATACCATCTGCGACAGCCTCAACGTAAATATAAATTGACATCAAAGTGGCTAAACGAAACGAATTCATGATTCACCTAATTAAATTAACTGCAACAAGTTCACTTATTAGTTACTTAACCGCCACAATTGCTGTCGGTGTGTGTGTGTATATAATATTGAGCACATCAACTAATTGATTTCACCGATATAACAAATAATTTCAATAAAAAAAAACAAACAATTACCATCATTACAACACTCACAAAAAAAAAAACGAATTAAATAAACAAAATAGGATCGCGCGCGTGTATTTTTCGTCGTAGGTGGGGATGCGTTGCGTCCGGTCAGCGCTTCGCTCTTTTAAACGACGAAACGCTTCCGTGGTGTTCGGGTGAGTTTTCCCGAACGGGGGGCGCAACAAGTCACATAACCACCCTTGAGGTTTAATGCCATCGCATTTGCTTTTGATTCACGAGCGATTGATTACTAATTTAATCACCTTTTTCATTTCACAATAAGTGCTACGGTTACAAACAACAAATAACGCACACCATGCTAAATATATAAATGTAACAATTAAAGTGCAGCCAGTGTGTACGTGTTTGAACTCCGGGGTCGAGGTTGTGCCCGCCAAAGACCTGCTAATACTCGGAAGCTGATAATGTAATTATTATTTGCTGTGGTTGTCGATGCTTTTGTGCCTGTTTTCTTTTGTTTTGTCACTTCCTTGGTTCGTTGATTGAAATGCAATTTTAGTGTGCAGTTAACCAAAATTGGTCAGCGAAACGATTGTAATTTTGTTTATAGCACGTTTGAGAATTGCATAGATTTATGGGATTTAAGAAATTAGTGATGGGCAAGATCGATCGTCTCAAAGATTGATCAATCAATAACTGATCAGTTGAAGTATCGAGTCGCTCGAAAAGATCGAGCCGATCAAACAAATTGAGCCGATGGCGCTGATCATAACGATCAAACATATTTGGTTTCACATATTCTTGACGTTTATACTAATGATGGCCTAACAAAGCCGAAACTAGTCTAAAGAAAATAAAGAACAATAATGAGAAGTACAGATAATTTCACTATTTAAAAAAAAACTGTTCATATCATAAAATAATTGCAAATAAAAGCAATTATTTTATGATATGAACTTGTAGATCTGAATTTTCTTCTCGTTTCGGTATTAACCCAACCGGCTTCTCCACATTTGTAGGAAATTTCATAACCTGACTAATTTCATAAAATCGCGGATTTGCACTTGTCAAAGTTTATAATAAACAGCTGAAACATAAAAAACAACATTTATCTAGATAGAAAGTGTCAAAGGAAAAATTTTATTGCAAAAAAGGCGATTTAGATTCCACCGAAAAAAAAAAACTTGCCGCTTTTTTTTCTTCTACAATAGTTAAGAAAACTATTGTGTGTTATAAATTTATTAATTAAACATACTAACTACGAGCCAATTCCACACCCTATCCATTAACGAATAATTGAAATAAGATTGACTCCATTGACCACGATTACACGCTCTTCCCAACCCTTTCCAATTTAATCAAGCACTTTTGTAATTCGTTAAGCGATTCCACCAGGTGATGAAATTAGCGGCTGGGAGTTAATGGGGGCGCTTGTTTTCGATTGTTTTACTCGTAATTGATCTCATTTGTCAAGTGAGGCTCGGTGGCAAACAGAACATGGAAATAACCGTGGGTTGTTTGTTTGTGCGTAGTGTTTGTTGATTGCGAGATGGAAAAACAAATGATAGAAAGCGTTTTCCAATAATTGGATGGATAATATTATATAGAGTTTTAATAATTGTAACAGCGCTAATTTTAACTTTTCACATTTCAACTAGTGAATAATGAGAATACAGTGGAAATTGAATGGAAACTATTGTTGAATTATGGAGAAATGTAATTTGGGATTATTAATGTGAGGAAAATGTTATTAATTAAATTAAGGATTTAGGGGTGCAAGTGCAGCAAGTATGCCGCACCATAACATATGACACATTGTAATGCCCCCAATTAAATTACAATGAAATTAAATAAGGAAAATTTCTGGCAATAATTAATAAAATTCGATCAAACCAACAACAAAAATTACTTACACTGCAAGTTTTACAAACATCTATTGTAACAACTACTTCCCGAGCACATACCCCGCCGGACATTGGATTAATAGATATTTGTTAACTGCATAGCAATACTACTGCGAGTTGCAACGGTTTTAGTCGAAATTATTTTACGAAAGGAAACAACAAAAAATAATTAAATTAATTAAGAAGATTTTGAAAATAATAAATAAATTATTCCCTCTTCAGTTACTGCAATTAAATTATTATTAATAATCTCGCGAAATTTAATTACATACTTACAAGAGAACATTTTTTTAACGGGAATAATTTATTTTTATTCAGCATTCTAATTTTCCCGTATTTTATTTTAATTAAAAACCGCATTGTTTTCTTCCTTAAAATAAAAAAAAATAACCTGCAAAACGACGATCAAAAACTTTCTAATATCATGTTGTTTGTTTTAATTATTCATAAATTATAAACAAAATAAAAGTGATTTTTTACAGATATGTAATACTGTATTGAAAGATTAACAAAAACATGCTCCTTCATTGATTTTATTACACAAAGATTAATACATTGTTAGAACAGATAATTAACCAATGTGGCGTAACTATAAGTATCATGCGTATCCTATAGTTCAATAAAGAAAAAAAAAACTTTAAAACTTGATGTTAAATAGTTGAGGCTTCCACTTCGTTGTTAATTGTTTAAACTTTTTTTGTATAACTATGATTCAATTAAATTCAGTATACCAACTTTAAAGCTTGTGTAAACTGGAAAATTATAGTAATTTGTCGATGATATATTGATGATAAATAGAAGCGACCATATATTTTGGGTAATTCAGGTAAAAATAAATTGAGGTCACGATCAAACGACGCTCATGTCCCGTTAATTACAACAGCGATAAGTATTAATATTAATGATGTGAAAACAGTATGAATATCGATTTTCTTTTTAATTACGCATTATAATAAAACATAGCCACGATGCAAAAATGTTAATATTAAATTAGATAGAAATGACTTGATGATTTTTTAACGTTGCCTATTTCACACTCAAAAATTCATTTTATGCTATAAAGGGCTGAAACCCCCTAGAGAGATAGATTAAAGTCTACTGAACTCAAATATATGCGCCAAAAGTCTTTATTTCGTTTAGAAATATTTTTTATGAATTTTTAAATTCAGGCGAAAAAGATCAAAGATGTAGCCCTTCCAACAAAATTCATCAAAAATTCATTTTGTGCTACAAAGGGCTAAAACCCTCTAAAAAGATAGATTAAAGTCTACTGAACTCAAATATATGCGCCAAAAGTCTTTATTTCGTTCAGAAATATTTTTTATGAATTTTTAAAGTCAGGCGAAAAAGATGCGTTACCAACTATATTACAGAGAGGATTCAAATCTCATCAGAGATATTTCTTTTCCGCTTATATTTAATTAATTTAAATTATATCTCATTACATTGAAAAAAAATTTAATTCATAGATATAAATGTATTTTAAAAGGAATATTATTAAATTAAAAATTGAAATTAAAAGGATTTAATTAATTGATTTAGCAAAGCTAAGACTCAAATTTTATCAGCTTAAACATTTTATCTATTTCCCTTGCAGTATAAACAGTATAAATATTTTTTTTTATTTTTGTTTATTTTAGCCTTCAAATATCCCAACAACAACGGCGGCCCTCAGGCAATGGCGAAAGAAGGAGCCCCAGGGGTTGGGTGGGCCGATTGAGAAGCCTCCCCTTGGCCAGGACCAAACCATTGCCGCCGCCGCTGCCTCCGCCTCGACGTCCGCCCCTGAATCTCAGGGCCCCATCGCCAGGGTCGCACCGCAAGCTCATTACCCCCGTCCGACGGAACCATACCGGTATGCCCAACATCAGTACACCAATGCGGATTATGGGTACGTTCAATCTATCAATTCAAGCCGTCTCCATTATGCCAATGTTTAATCGAAAACCAAAACTTTAATCACATTTTTATGTATGATACTATTTCACGAAAGAATGAAAAAATGTACGAAAGATTTATAAATTTTGAATTCTCTTGAAAATGGGCTGATAATCAGAAATTAGTTGAGAATTTAAGATTATTTAATTTAATTTGTATTTTATTGGTTGATTTTTAATAATCTATTCATATTTATTTTATTTTTATTATATATTACAATTATTATAAACATGCATGAAGGTGTTTGTCTGTCATGGGCTATCGATTTTCATTGTAAATAACTGCAAATGTGTGAATTACCTGTTTCATTTTATTTGATTTTTCTATTATTATTTTGTTTTTGATAAGATAAGTAGTATACTTTATTTTATTGTAGGTTGAATTGCAAGGATTTATCACCAACACCTGTGAAATATTCGGAAATCGTGGAGCCAGCACACGCTTCCTCGCGCTTGGATCACCATCTGAATCCAATACTTCAGAAAGCCAAAGAAAAGGATTATTTGGAAATGTGCAACGTGCAACACACCCAAATGAACAATATAAAGCACGCCTACCCCAACATGCACCCCGCCATGATTCCAGCGCCTCCGCATCAGTACAAGGATTCTCACATGCACCATCCATCACCGGCATTCGCGCCATATCATATTACACCCAACTACAAGATGAACCAATACCAAAGACAATACGGTAACGAGAGTAATTTCCCCTTGCCGCTTTTTAACGAGCAGCAGTTTTATCCAATGGATCAAAGAGCGTATCAAAACCATCACCATCAAAGGATGTACCGAACGCAAACAGCTCCATCGCCTAGTTCGTATAGATCAACGATGCAAACGTATGGAAACGCAATGCAAGGATACAACTATAAGACCCCGTCTAGTGGAAATCACCACGATCCTTACAGCAGGATGCACGGGATCCCACACACCGTGCAGAAATACCCGATCGAAAGTAGAAGGGTATACGCGGAGAACCTCTCGAGCTACCCAGCCCCACGCGTCAGCCCCTCCAACTACCCCCAATGCAACCAAATAGAATACGCCCAACACTACCAAAACAGAAGACACCCGGAATACCTCCAACAGCAAGACCTGAAACTCTCCTACCCCATCCAGGGCCACATGCCCGACATAGTCACCGAAAACACCCCGAAGCCCCACAGCCTGAAACAATTCCTTGAAACCTGGAACGACGACATCCCCGACATCCAGGACGGAAAATCGGAGGCGCGCGGAAAAGAGTCCAGCCTGTACATCCTCGACTCGACCGAGATCCCCACCGAAAACGTCCAGCCGTTCCTGCACCTCCAAGTGGACAAACTCCCGGAGAACATTAAGTTCTTAAGCGCCGAAACCGACGCGAAGGCGCAAGGCGACGCGAACGCTTTGGGCACGAAGTTCCTATCAGATAAAAGTCAGAATCCTCCGGTGGATTCCGCTTTAGATTTAGCTGAAAATATTAGGTATAAAACGAGCGAGGGAAAAGTTAGGTACACTCAGAAGGAGCAGGATGGTAGTGATAGTGCGAACAATCGCGAGTGCGTCAAGGATAATCGGAATGAGGACGTCGCGCTGAATCTTACAGATAGTATTAGGTACGGCGAGGTCAGTGCTGCGAAGGGTCAGGAATTGAACGTCGATGAAAACCAAAGGTAACTTACGAGTCATTTTTTGATTTAATTAAAACAAAATATTGAAAATTATTTAATTATTAATGGATTAAATTGATGATCAAGCGGCAGAAAGGCTTCTGGACGTTAGCCGATTGCCTTTTAATCTGATTTTAAAATCCATTAATTTTAAATGTTATGTATTATTGTATAAATATTGTATCAAAATAGTAATGAAGATTTCATCTCACGTATAACTGGTGATGGTCATTTCGGTTTTTCGAACCTCATAAGACCAGTGCTAATGAAACCCCAATAGTTGCCGAAGCAGTTCCAAAAATTCAAACGAAAGTGTTTTGAAGAAAGTTGACGAACCTATTTTTAAAGATACAATTTGAGAAAGTTCGAATAATTTAAATACAAGCAGTGATTGAACTCACAAGCAACTAAAATTCATTGAATCTAAGCATAAAAACAAATTGCATTTTGACATTTTTTTAACGAAGGTATTAATTTTTTTTTTTCAGGAACCAACAAGATCCAGCCAAATACCAAACGCCGACAGTAAGCGAAAACATCAGGTACGTCAACTCAAACCTTACTAAAACTCAAACCGAAGAAACCGACAGAAGCAACCAAACGAACGAAACGAGCATACCCAAAGACCTCACGTTCGAACCAGAGGAATCCGCTCTGAACCTAGCGCAGGATGCCTCCACGGTGATACGCAACGCCGTCGCAAAAAAGTCCGTCATTTCCGAAACGAAGAAATTCCTCGAGAACGAGACGAAAAAACCGGAAACGGAGAAGAATACGGTTATTGTGTACAACGAGAAAAAGGAGCTGCATATGCCGCAGTTGGATAAACCGGTTGACGATTTGGGGGTTATTGACGAGCTTGTCAAATCAACCACGGAGTTTTTACCAACTGTTGGCGAGCTGCCGGATTTGCCGTATATAGAAACGGTGGTGAATGTTAATGAGGAAAAAACAAAAAACAACGTTGACTGTTTTGATGATAAAATAATTTGTGACGATAAAACAAACCTAAACCCAAACAGGAAAGACGAAACGGAACCAAAAATAAAAACCGTTGCAATTGAAGATAGGCATGTCTTAATAAAGATCAATGGAGTGATTTTGGAAATCAACGTTACCGATTTTGATGAAGCGAAGAATGTCAAAATTCTTCCTCATACTAATTGCGTCATCAATGTTGAAACAGCGGAAGCGAATAACGGAATTGTAATGGAAGCCGAAAAATCTTGTATTGTGGTAAGGGAAGAAGAAATGAAAATCGCTTCAGAAAAAAGTAAACGTGAACTAAAATTACATACCAGTGAAAACAATTTCCCCTCCTCGTTAATAAATGAAGAAATAATTGGTAATATTGTTATTAACACGGATATCAATTTAGAAGACGGAATAAATAAAAATAAGAAAGAAGCGGATGATAAAAGCAACCAAATTGAAGCTAATGAAGATATAATCGCTACGAAGAATGATAAAGATCGAATTGAAGAAACTGAAGATATGGAAATTGCGAATGATAATACAAACAGATTTGACATGGATGTAAGCAATAAATTTGTAAATGACGACAAGAAGGAAAGCAATACACTTTTAAATGTCACTGAAGAAAAGCAAGATTTAAAAAGCGAAGCTAAAATGACCAGAAAGGATGAAGAAATTGGTGGCTCAAATAACAAAGAATGTCTGAAGAGTTGTCAAGATGGAATTACTGTTAATACAAAGAATTTCGAATCAAGTAGTGATCAGCAAAACTGTATGAATAGAAACGAAGAAGCTGAGTATGAAGAAGGAATTTTAGATAGAATTGAGAAAACTGAACATAATAGAGAGAATAGTGGGAGTAAAGACGATTTTGAAGATCGAATTGATAACAGTGGAAATAAATTCCAAAATATTGGTAGCAGTAGAAGTGATGAAAATATAAATTATGAATCAAAATCACCTTCGAATAATATTAAAAATTATAATGATTATAAAAATGAAGAAATTTACGAAGAAGAAGATATTAAAAACAAAGATGATTGTATGAAGAGGATTAATTATCCTAATGAAGCAAGTAATTACCAGAAGTATTCCAAAAACTCAAAGGAAAGTGTTTTGAAGAAAGTTGCCGAACCCAATTTTGAAGATCTAATTGAAGATTACAACAATCAATTTGATTTGGAAGACAGCAAAATTTTGTTTACCCGTAAAACTAGTTGCGACTTATCTGAAATTGGTGAACATTCTAATAGGACAACATTTAAGACTATTGACAAATTATCTGAAACTATTGAAGAAGTTAAAAAAGTTGAAACGAAGAAAATTTCTGAAGATAATTCTAAAGAACAAATGAAAACAGCGGTAATGTACGAAAGTAGAAATCTTAAAGAATTTAAAGAAAACGTTGAATTGCGCACGGAAATTAATGTGGAATCTACTGAAGGTTGTTTTGAAGAAACGCACGATTCTTCAAGTCAGCCTAATGAAGAAATTGTAGAATCAGCGCAATTGCTTGCTGTGACGAAAACTGGTTCGCATTTTGAAGAATCACGACCAAAATTAGAAGGTGTTATTAATTTTGAAAATAAAGAAGAACGAAAAATTATCATTAAAAACAATGAAGATAAAGAAGAAAGCTCGAGATTTAAAAAATCGCTTGAAGAGGAAGCTTCTGTTTTTGCGAAACAAGAAATAAATGGAGCTATTCAAAATCCGAAAATTATTCAAGGTAGTAATATTATTGATGAAATCAAGAACCAATATGAAAGTAACTCTACTAATAGTATTTCATCAAAAGACCTTTCAATTAAAGAACAATTTATAAAATCAAAAGAAGATTCGACTAGAGATTACATTAACAACCCAAAAGAAGATTCAGCTACAGATTGCTTTAATAAATCAAAAGAATATTCAACAAGAGAATACATTAACAAACCAAAAGAAAATTCCACCAGAGATTACACTAACAAACCAAAGGAATCTTCAACTAGAGATTACATTAAGAAACCATCTGAAGAATCAATTAGAGACATTGGCATATCAAGTGAAGATTTAATTAAAGAGAGTGTTCCACAAACGCGAAGCGAAGATATGGGATCATTTCTTGCAAATCGCCAAATTAATAGACTTACAAGATTCCCCCTCGAAGAATCACAGCGTGAATATTCCCTTGACTTAAGTGAAGATAGTAGTGAGGATGAAGATAATGCCGTTAGCACAAGCAATAGAAAAGAAGATTTATTCTCGCCGAATGAAGAAAAAGTTTCTAGAATAACAAACAGCAATATAGAAAAAATAGTTGGGAATGTAAAGCGAGTAATTGGTGATGAAGAATTGATTAGGTATTCTAAAGAAGAAAGTAGTATGAAAGAGGAATTGTTTAAGAATTCTAAAGAAGAAAATAGTATGAAAGAGGAATTGTTTAAGAATTCTAATGAAGAAAATAGTGTGGAAGAATTATTTAAGAATTCTAATGAAGAAAATAGCGTGGAAGAATTATTTAAGAATTCTAATGAAGAAAATAGTGTGGAAGAAGAATTGTTTAAGAATTCTAAAGAAGAAAATAGCAAGAAAGAGGAATTGTTTAAGAAATCTAATGAAGAAAATAGTGTGGAAGAGGAATTGTTTAGGAATTCTAAAGAAGAAATTAGTAAGGATAAAAAATTGGTTCGAAATGTCGAAAGAGGGATTATTAAAGGAGACTTTGAAGCAATTAAAACTAATGAAAAAGAAACAACCTTCATAGAAGGTTCAAGATCTGCAATAGAAATAAAAAATAATGAAGATGAAATTGAAGCAACAAGTGATAATATTTCAACCGATGTGAGTTCGAGTGAAGAAGACTTTTCTTCTTCAGACAATGAAGAAGGGGAAACAACCTCAACTATCCACAGTAAAGAAATGGTAACTTTTTCAAGAAATGTAGAAAATAAAAGTAATATTGAAGAAATTAAAGAAAACAATGAAGAAACTAATGCAAGAAGCACAGAGGTTTCTTCAAAAGACAACATTGAAGATAATGCAATAACTCACGTGAATAAGGTGCATGTTATCACTCATAATAACGAGAAAAAAGTTGTGCGGTTTGTAATGAATGATGCGCCAAGGAATAGCAGTAACCTTGAAGAAGAGGTTCGCGAGAAGCAAATTGCTTCAAAATCGGATTTAGCACAAAAAAGTTATGAAATTAATAAAGCATCAATAAATGAAGATTTATGTAATCCTAGAGAAACAAATGAATACGTAGAATTTCCCCGCGACGAAATTAAACTCGCTAAAAAAGAAGAAGACGAAATTAAGCTCGCGATGAAAGGCGAAGAAGACGAAACAATTAATTTCACCAGGAAGAAAAGCATAATAGACTTCACGTCTGTAGAATTAAACAACAAGAAATTAAAAATTAATCAAACTTTGAACTTAGAAGAAAATGATTGCGAAGAAAGCAATGATTTTGAAAGAAGCGAGATTAAAACCAAAAGCGCGGAAGTTGAAAGGAAAAAATCCGTTCTTCACAAAAGTACAGATCTTGCGAAGAAATTAAAATCTAAGGAATTTAAAGAAAAGAAGAAGAGCATCGATTCGGTGCTGCAGAGAGTAATACAAATGAACAGGGAGAAGATTTTAGAAAAACAAAATTGTATTCCGAAAAATTCCGAAAATAGTAAAAATCAAAATGCAAAGAAAATTACTCTTACTAATGAAGATATAAAATTACGTTTAGATCAAGATGAAGATAATGTTGAGAAGATGATTTTATCGAGTAAAAATATGTTTAGTGCTGAAAAGAAAAAATCGTATTCATTGTCAAATTCAGAATCCGATCAAGATGAAGCAGAAACAAGTTTGAATGATAGTGGAATTGACTACGAAGAAAGGAAAAGTTTGAAGACCACAATATCGCTAAACCCGCAAAGAAGAAACTCCAATAAAAAGCCGAATATTAATATTAAAATTAAATTGGACGTAAACGGCGAAACGCCGAAAGTTTTCCCGAAAGAAGAAAGCCCGGGAAGATCCACGGATTTCGAAGAATACGAGAGCGAGGAGGAAGATATCGAAATTGTGCACACCGAGGAGAATAAAATCAAGTTCTTGCGGAAACGAGGCAAATCCGCGTCCCACAAAAATTTAGAAGAAAAACCCAAAATTTCCGGGCATAAAAGAAGAAAATCGAATCACAGCGTTAAGAAAGTTGAGGAGAGCAACGCTAGCTACGCGATTGAGAGCGGCGAGGAAAACCGGCTGAAAATATTCAGGATGGAGAAGAAGCGTTGCGGAAAGGAAGAAAGGAAGGTGTCGCCTTTGAAGATACGCATCAAGCGCACCCGGCATAACACAGACAACGAGGAAACCGAGGAGAGTAATGATTGTGAAGAAAGGGAAGAGAATAAGGAGGCGCTGTGGAAAATTACGAGCGGCGACGGAGGGGAGGGGGGTGAAGATGTTTACGTTTCGAAAAGCTGCGAAGAAAACAAACTGCGGATTATTAAGGAAAACCGCCAGCATAAGGGGATTAAATTAATCGTTTCCAGATCGTGTTCTGTTAATTCCAATGAGGATAGCCATCAGGCAATTGAAGAAATTAACCCTAAAATCGCTAATGAGTGTTTAAAAAAGAAACATTCCGGGAAGAATAAAGTTGAAGAAGCGAATGAGAGAATCCGGCAGGGGTTTTTGGGTAAGGAAGATAATTCTGTAAAGACGGAATTTCCACGAAATATGGGCTTTAAAGGAAATAAATATGGCAGAGATCATAAAATTGGGCTTAATGCAAATCAACACATCAAGGAAAATAAATCAGAAATTGAAAGGCAGAAATTAACCAATGAAGATAGTACAGAATTTCAGGAATTTGTCAATGAAGGAAATTCTGAACTTGAAGAATGTGAATACTTCGATGAAAATAATTTAAAACTTGAGCGAAATAAAACTAAATATGAAGAAAATAAATTAATCATTAAAGATAGTTCTGAAGTTGAAGAAAATAAAATTTCAAATAAAATTAAAGGCAACAAAAGGAACTCTTCTGAAGATGAGGAAAATAAAAATTCCAGTAAATTTGAAGAAGGCAAAAGGAATTGTCTTGTAGGCGAAGAAAATAAAATTTCCTATAAACTCGAAGGAAACAAAAGAAATATTTCTGGAGATGAGGAAAATAAATTTTCCAATAAGCTTGAAAGAAAGAAAAGAAATAGTTCTGAAGATGAGGAAAATAAAATTTCCAACAAACCTGAAGGAAACAAAAGAAATATTTCTGGAGATGAGAAAAATAAAATTCCCAGTAAACTTGAAGGAAACAATGGAAATAGTTCTGGAGTTGAGGAAAATACAATTTCGAATAAATTTGAAGAAAACATAAGGAATCGTCCTGGAGATGAGGAAAATAAAATTTCCAATAAACTTGGAAGAAACAAAAGAAATATTTCTGTAGATGAGGAAAATAAAATTCCCAAAAAACTTGAAGGAAACAATGGAAATGGTTCTGTAGTTGAGGAAAATACAATTTCCAATATAGATGATTCTAAACTTGAAGAAAGCGATTTCTTCAAAGAAAATAATTACGAATTTAAAGAAAATCAAAACAGAAGAGGAAATAAATCTAAATTGGAAGACTATAAATTCAGCAATGAGGATAATTCTGAATTTCAAAGGAATGAAATCATTGATAAAAATAATTCTGAACAACACGAAGAAAATAAATACAATATTAACAGTAATTCAGAAATTGAAGAAAATAAAATCATTGATAAAAATAATAAATCCATCGATGTAAGTAATCCTGAAGAATTTCAACAAAGTGCACACACCGCAATGTTTCAAATAGATATGGATACCAGAGAAGAAGAATCCATTCTAAGTGATACGATTGAAGCATGTGATGATTTTAAAAACACTTATTTTTTTAAATCAAAGAAGGCAATTGAAACAAGAGAGAGTATTAGGGAGGAATTTGATGTATCTACCAATAGAAAGGTTTCTGAAGACAATCAAATAATTGAAGAAGAAACTTTAGACTTGCCATCTTCATCCGAAGATTCTTCTTTAATGATCACTCAAGCGGATGAAAATACCCTGAGAGGAATTGATTTTTGTAGTGAAGCTAATTCAACAACGAAAGAAATTATTCCGATGGAAAACGAGGATAGAATCAAAAATGAAGAAACTGCTCTCGAAGGTGTTCAAAATAAAAAGCGAGCAAGCAGCGTCATTAAGCATTCACTGTACGAATCCTCGAATAAAAAATGTATTAAGAGTATTTCGAAAAGGGGGTCCGAACATTTAGAAAATTCCCCGCTTGAAATCAGTTTTGAAGAAAGCAGATTTTTGCATTTGTATAGGCTTGAATTTACTGGTGGGGAGTTTCCTTCAATTGAAGACGAAAACGACTCAAATAATTCGTTGTTTGATAAGAGACTACAGAATAAGATTCTACGTGAAGATAATTTGATTGAAGAAAACATAGATATAATCGAAAAGAAATGTAACAAACTTATTGTAAATAAAAGCGCAGATAAATTTGAAGATAAATTTGAGGAAAAGCGTTGCGAGAAAAATATAGAAAGCAAGTCTACGGAGGAAAGTGAAGTTAAACCAAAAAATAGTAAAATTGAGAAGAACGAAAATAAATATAGAAATGAAGTAGATGGAGAATATGCCGGTGGAGGAGAAAAATCAATTGAAGAAAATTTTAGATCATCTGAAAGAACTCGTCAAGGGAAGAAATCTTGTGGATGTTGCGATGAAATTGAATGCTTTTGTGAGGACCAAGAAGATTGTATTCATGATCCAACTAATTCTAAAGGCCTGAAAGAAGAAGCAAATAAAGCTCAGATTGAAGAAATAGAAACCCTTCAAAAACCAAATTATTCTGAAGGCCTGATAGGAAAAACAAATAAAGGTCGATTTGAAGAAATAGAAAGCCGTCGAGAATTAACTAATTTTGAAGAAGTGAAAGGAAATCTAAATAAAGCTCGATTTGAAGAAATGAAAATCCATTTAGAACCAACTAATTCTGAAGGCCTGAAAGGAAAATCAATGAAGGCTCAAATTAAAGAAATGGAAAATACCATTGATCGTATGAAAAGTAAAAATCCTAGACATGAAGAAATATCAAATAAAAAAATTGTAAAAAAACGTGAAGAATATTTAATAGCGTCTCGAAATAAAGCACACAAAAATCCGAACAACGATAACGACCTTTCTTCAATCTTTCCCACTTCTGTAATCTTCAAAAATACCACGCACGTACCTACAAAAGCGGAATACAAGCAAGGAATGGATAAAACCCGCGAGGAAATCAGTTTCCATAAATTTGAGCCTAGACCTGAGGTAATTGTTGCCAACGTTAATAAAATCAATCCTGCGAAGATAATGAAAGTGAGTGAAGAAAATCATTCAAAAGTGACGAGCACTATTGGGCACAGGAGTGTAATTGAAGTTGTTGGTGATGTAAGGGGAAAAACACAGGATTTTAAGAATGATGAGGAATACGACATGAGATATGAGGTGAATGAAGGTGGGGAAGAACATTTTAATAAGGACGAATTTAATACGCAAGCTGATAATATTGAAGAGCTTTCTTCAGATTCCGATTTTTGTTCAACAAATAATGCAAATGCTGAAGGAAAAGAAAAGAGGGAAAACGGTAGGGATGTTGAAAAAGTAAGAAATATAATATTGAAGAGAATTGTAGAAAGCAGTGAGGATGGTACAGAAGGAGTAATTGAAGAAAGCAGTGAGGGTTTTACAAAAGAAAAAAATATTGAAGAGTGCGATGAAGTTGTTGAAGAAAACTGTGAGGATTTTACAAAAGGAAAAAATATTGAAGAATGCGATAAAATTATTGAAGAAAACTGTGAGAATTTTACAAAAGGAAAAAATATTGAAGAATGCGATGAAGCTATTGAAGAAAACAGTGAGGGTTTAATAAAAGGAGAAAATAGTGAAGAATACAATGAAGTTATTGAAGAAAACTGTGAGGGTTTTACAAAGGGAGAAAATAGTGAAGAATACAATGAAGCAATTGAAGAAAACAGTGAGGAATTGATAAAAGTAGAAAATATTGCAAAATGCGATGAAGTTATTGAAGAAAACTGTGAGGATTTTAGAAAAGAAGAACATATTAAAACTGAAACTATTGAAGCAAACAGTAAGGATTTTACAAAAGGAGAAAATATTGAAGAACGCAATAAATCTATTAAAGAAAATAGTGAGGTTATTGAGAAAAGCGAAAATATTAAAACAAATAATACGAATATTGAAGAAAAAGGAAAGAGAGAATACGGTAAGAATATTGAAGAAGGAAGAAATATTGAAGAATGCAATATAAATATTGAAGAAAAGGGAAAGAGAGAATACGGTAAGAATGTCGAAGAAGGAAGTAATATTGAAGAATGCAATAGAAATATTGAAGAAAACATCGAAGCTCTTGAAGAAACTGAAAAATTCGAATGGTTCAGTGCAAACTCCAGTGATGTGCAAACAAGGCGTGATTTCGAAAAATACAGTATTAAAAATCAAACAATCGATTTTGAACAACGTAATGTTAATACTGAAGACAATAGTATTGATAAAGAAAGACGTGGAGCTTTTGAAGATCATTATGTAAATACTAGTGAAAGCAGTAGGAATATTGAAGAAAGAGTTGGAGAAATCAATATGGAAATGGAAGAAAAGGTAACTTTTGAAGATCACAATGTAAATACTAAAGAAAACAGTGCGAATGTTGAAGAGATACTGAATATTGAAGAAATTAATATAAACACTGAAGACCACAGCTTTGAAGAAAAAGGAGGTATTGAAGGAAATTCTAAAGAAAACAGTAGGGACGAACATAATAGATTATTGGAAGAAAGAAGAAATGTGAATGAATACAGTATAAATATTGAAGAACATAATGCTGATGTCAGAATTAAAAGCAATAAATATGAAAACGCAATTGAAGCACCGAACAATCCCACAATTGAAAATGCAAATACTATTCGATGTAAATTGTTTGAAGAAGAAGAGCATTCTAGAGAAGAAGATATATGCGCTTCAACCCGAACCATTCACAACAAAACAACAGAAATAAAAGATTTCAAGCATAAAAGTGGGTTTGAAAAATTCGCAACAGAAAATTCAGCGAAGAATGAAGAAGACACTAAAGAAGATACTAAAGATAAATCAAACGAAGAAGACGTGCAACTTTTACCAAACGAAGATGAAACCGATGAGGATTTTGTAAATTCAATTAAAAATCGTTTTGAAGATAAACCAAAAAGTGTTGCCAATAATTCTTTGAGTACAGATTCTATGAAGGATTGTATTAATCAATGTGAGGTAAAGAGTGTTGATGGAATGAATGATCAAAACAAAAGCGCTGATGAGAATTTTAAAGTTATACAAAAATGTCAGCAAAATGAAGAAATGTTAAATAGCGGAAAGCAGGAGGGTTTAGTTGTAGAAAAAAATATTGATGAAGCTAAAGAAGAAAGGATATTTGAAGAAACAGAAAAATCCGAACTTGCCATGGATGAAAATAATTCAATGGATAATAACGGCAATAATCAAAATGCGAATAAATGTGAGGAAGCAATTGAAGATGGTTCAGTTGAAGGGAGTATGAGAAGCTCGGAAAATGATGAAAGTAAGGATAAGGAATTAAATGCATCAACTAAAAATAACAATTTAGAAAAAAATGAAAATAATTTCGATAATGTAGACAATTTCACGATTAGAAATAGCGAAGAAGACGCACCAATAGTAATTAAAGAAGATGGAATTCAAAAAATAATTGATACAAAAGAAGAAACCGACTCACGTTTCAAAGAAATATTAAATGAAGAAAAATGTAAGATAGAAGAAAATGTAACTGATGGAATGATCCAAATGGAAGAAGATATATCGAAACCCGAAGAATTTTCGAATGAAGAAAAGCGTAAAATTATAGATGTAGAACAATCTAAGGAATTTTTGAATGAAGAAAAGGGCGGAATTGTAAATGCGGAGCAATCTAAGGTATTTTTAAATGAAGAAAAGCGCGAAATTGTAAGCGCGAAACAATCTAAGGAATTTTTAAATGAAGAAAAACGCGAAATTGTAAGCGCGAAGCAATCTAAGGCATTTTTAAATGAAGAAAGGGTCGAAATTCTAGATGCAGAACAATCTACGGAAATTTTAAATGAAGAAAAGCGCGAAATTCTAGATGCAGAGCGATCTAAAACATGTTTAAATGAAGAAACGCATGAGCCCGAAGAATTTTTGTTTGAAGAAAAGCCTGAAGTTAACTCTGAAGATTTTTTGAATGAAGGAAAACAGGAACCAAAAGATGTAGTGCATTCTGAAAAATCTTATGGTGAAGAAAATCACGAGCTAAAAGATGAGTATTCCGAAGAATGTGAGAATGAAGAGTCGAAAGATGTGGGGAATTATGAAGAAAGTGGGAATAAAGAAAATCATGAACCAAAAAATGTTGAGGCTTATGAGGAATGTGGAAATGAAGAAAAACATATGCCAAAAAATGTTGAAGATTTTGAAGACCGTGGGAATGAAGACAAACGCGACCCAAATGATGTTGGAGATTTTGAAGAAAGTAGAAATGAAGAAAAACATATAGTGCATTCGGAAGAATGTGAGAATGAAGAAAAACATGAGCCAAAAGATGTTTGTGATTATGAAGAATGTGAGAATGAAGAAAAACATGACTTAAAAGATGATGGAGATTTTGAAGAACGTAGAAATGAAGAAAAACACAAAGCTAAGGATGTAATGCATTCGGAAGAATGTGAGAATGAAGAAAAACACGAGTCGAAAGATGTTGGTGATTATGAAGAATGTGGGAATGAAGAAAAACATGAGGTCAAAGATGTTGAAGATTTTGAAGAACGTGCGAGTGAAGAAAAACGTGAGCCAAAAGATGTTGCAGATTTTGAAGAACGTGGGAATGAAGAAAAACATGAGCTAAAAGATGTTGCAGATTTTGAAGAACGAGGGAATGAAGAAAAACATGAGCTAAAAGATGTCGCAGATTTTGAAGAACATGGGAATGAAGAAAAACACGAGCAAATATATATTGAAGATTTTAAAGAATGCAGAAATAAAGAAAAACACGTATCAAAAGATGTAGTGCATTCTGAAGAATGTGGCAATGAAGATAAACACAAACTAAAAGACGTTGTGGATTTTGAAGAATGTGAGAATGAAGAAAAAACCGAGCTAAAATATGTTGCACACTCTGAAGAAAGTTCGGTCGAAGCAAAGCATCCTAAAGAACTGATTGATGAAGATAAGCAAGGACCAGGTGATATAACTTGTTATAGAGAAATATTAATTGAAGAAAAATATGAAAGTAAGGAAGCTGTTAACGATGAAATAATACAAGTGGAATATATAACGAACTCTGAAGAATTTATGAATGAAGAAATGTGTGGACTTGGAGATAGGGTGGTGCGTGAAAAAAAATTAGATGAAGATAAGCGTGAATCTGAAGATAGAGTGGTATATGAAGAAAGTTTTCATGAACCTGAAGATAGAGCAGTATGTGAAGAAAATTTGGATGAAGATAAGCGCGAACCTGGAGATAGAGTGTTATGTGAAGAAAGTTTGCATGAAGATAAGCGTGAACCGAGCAAAGTGATACATTCTGAAGGTTTTGTAATTGAAGAAAAGCTTGAATCTGAAGATGCAGTTCGTTCTAAACAATATTTGAGTAAAGAAAAGCGTGAACCGGAATATCTAGCAAAATCTGAAGATTTTTTGAATGAAGAAAAGAATTACGATCTAAATACTGAAGGTATTGTAATTGAAGAAAAGCTTGAATCTGAAGATGCAGTACGCTCTAAAAAATATTTGAGGAGAGAAAAGCGTAAAACGAAAGATCTAGCAAAATCTGAAGATGTTTTGAACGAAGGGAAGAATTACGATCTTAATACTGATGGTTATGTAATTGAAGAAGAGCTTGAATCTGAAGATACAGTACGCTCAAAAAAATATTTAAGGAGAGAAAAGCGTAAAACGAAAGATCTAACAAAATCTGAAGATTTTTTGAACGAAGAGAAGAATGAAGATCTTAATACTGTGAAACACATTGAAGAATTTTCACACGAAGAAAATGCAAATGTTCTAAATGAAGAAAAATACAGCTCGGATGTAAATAATGAAATAATACAAGTCGAAGAGGATATAATGCACCCTGATGATTATTCAAATGAAGAAGAATATGTAATTGATGATGCGAATGAAGTGGAAATTTTTAATAGTGAAAATAAAAAATGTGCAGCCGAAGAAAATATTGACAGAAATGAAGATACAATCGAGCGTGTAATTGAAGAAGTAGTAAATGATACGAACGAAATAGAAATCATTAATCTAAACAAAAAATGTGCAATCGTAGCTGCTGTGAACCAAAATGAAATTCTCGATGTTGTAAATGAAGAACATGTAATCGAAGAAAGCATATGCGTTGTAAATGATGAACACCTAATAAACGAATATGATGAACTGCAAGTAACCGTGTATTACGATGAAACAGGATCGCCTCCGGTGATTCCGCTCGAGGAAGCTGCTTTTGAAGAAATTTACGAGAAAGAAGAAAGCATAATGGTAATTGATAATTTGGATCACGCTGTCGTGAATGAAATCGAAATTTCTGATCAAACCGAAGAGTGCAAGGAAGAAATCCCGTTGTCGGCTAGAGAAACGAGTGACACGAAGAGATTCGTCGTGCAAGACGATGGTTTTGATGAAATCCGTTACTTCGAGAAGAAACTCGTCGTCCAGTTGAAACCGGAAGACCAGCATGCAATTTCAGTGCATATGTTGAAGCAGAGGCAGAAAAGACAGCCGAAACATGCGAAAAAGCGGAAGCGGATTCGATTTATGAATTTGACGAGCGATGAGGATGATGAGGAGAAATTTTGCGTTGAAGCTGATTTGAGGGGAAATTCCCAGGAAAGCGAGGTGTTGAAAAGTGGGGAGGATAAAAATCTCCTGAAATTACAAATCAAAAAAATTCCTCAAAAAACAAAAGAACGTAAAATGAAGAATTTAGAAGAAAATTTGGTTGATGTTAAGGAAAAGCTGAAAGCATCTTGCGATTCTCTGGAAGATTCCATGTCGAAAATGTTCATGGAAGGTGGAGAACTTAACCAGGAAGATAATAGCAAAAAGGGTAGTTTCCATAAAGAAAAGGCGGCTTTTAAGAGCTTGAAAATCAAAAATAAAACCAACAACCAGAAGCAAATGTTGAAGTTGAAACAGCGAAAAAGCAAAAACGAAGAAGAGCAGCAGAAATGTTTGGGTGAAGCTGTTGCGAAGAAAATAAAAATTGTCCTGAAACGCGAAGATAGTTTAGATTCTGAAAAATCGAAAGAAGAAAGTTCTAAACGAAGCAAGGTGGAAAACCGCAAGCCGGTTTATAAATGCATTTCACAAAATTCGGATGAAAGTAATATAAAAAGCGATGGAGAAATTCTTAAGAGTAAATCTAAAGCAAAATTGAAACGTGGTGAATGTTTAAAGGAGAAGAAATTGAAGAAGAAAGATGAGTTTAAACAAAAACATATTAAAAATAATCCTGGTGAACGCGCGAAATGTAAAATTAATCAGCATAAAAGTAATATTAGTGAAGAGAATGTTAATAATATTGAAGAAGAATCGAATAAACAAAAGAAGTATGGAAGTCGCGTGATTGAAGATCATAAAAGGGATTTTAAAAATGAAGTTGCTGTTATAACAAATATTCAACAAAACAATTCGAATGATTCGATGGAAGATAATACAAATTTAGGTTTTGGTGAAAATAAAGAGCGAATGAAGAAAACTCCAGCAGAATGTTGCAAAATTGAAGAAGTTGGCAAAAAGGTGGAAATAGTTTCTTCGAAGCATAATTTCAGCATAATCACGCGTAAGAAGAAAGGAGCTCCGAAAATACGCACCCCTTCAGCCCGCAACAAGAAGGTCTTCGATTTAATTGATCCCAAAAAAGAAACTCCAATTGAAACACCCTCCTCAGCCAGCAATAAAAAAATCCAGGAAACACCCTCCTCAGTCAGTAATAAAAAAATCCAGCAGCCTAAAAAAGAAGAAATTCCATCATTACATAAAAATACAAACATTCAGGATCACGTTGAACCGAAAAAAGAAGTCCAGCCGAAGCCGCTGAAAGTAAAAACAAAAGGCGAGCTGAAAATAGTCCCGAAACCCAGCGCCCCGGCAGTCAAGAAAACCACCCCGAATGAAAACAAGAAGCGTTTAAGCCTCGAAGAATACAACAACCGGAAACGCTCCTGTTCTTCCGAATCGGAAAAGTCTAATAAAAGCGAGGACAGCCCGAAGAAACAAAAAAGCGAAGAATCTGTTAAAAAAAACCGCTTATTAATCGAAGACAGCCACGTCGATGAAATCATCAACTACACCTACACACAAAGCGGGGGTTGCTTGAAGACAACCCGAGGAACCGATCCCAGGTTGAGGAGGCAGTTCAAACCCCGTGCGGGGAAGAGTTTCTCGAACGGCGAAGACGATGAGGTTCTGGATTTCGAGGAGGAATCGTCTTCGTGTTGGCCGGAAGTTGGTCTTTCGGAAGTGTTGAAGCGAAAAACGGAGAAAGAAGAAAGTGCTTCCTTTGGTTCAAACGCATCTTATCAAAAACGTGAAGGTGATTCTGGGACGTCTTCATCAAATTCAGATCAGATTAAAATGGAAAATTTTGGGGATTCATCAAATTCAGAGCAAATGAGAAATCTTTGGGATTGTGGGCCATCTTCATCAAATTCAGAGCAAATGAGAATGAGAAATCGTGGGGATTGTCTGTCATCTTCATCAAATTCAGAGCAGATGAGAGTGAGAAACCTTGGAGATTGTTTGTCATCTTCATTAAATTTAGATCAGATGAAAGTGAGAATTTTTGGGCATAATTTTGAACCCAATTTAATAAATTCTCTTAATAAAAATTTGGTCAAACAAGAAACTAATAAATCTAATGTGAAGCAAACAGTAATTTATGAAAAATCAAAAAATCTGGAATTATCTTCAACAATATCCAACATTAAGCAAGCTGAATCTCCAGCAATTTCTAAACAGAAACAAATGAAGAAAGATAATCTCGAAACATCGAAAGGATCTTATTCAAGTAAATTCGGGTTTAAACAAATTGAAACAGTTGTTGTAGAAAGTTCAACGAATTTTAAGGGCGAAACGAATACGAAGATCAGCAATGAAATAGCGATGGAAAGTCATGAAGATTCGTTAAATAAATGTAATATGAAGCAAACAGTAATTGTTGAAAGTTCAAGAAATCTGGAATTACCTTCAACCAACACGAAGCAAGCTGACGATATAATTAACATTTATGCGAAAAATCACGAAGAACATTTTTCAATTAAAGCTAATGAAAAATTGGGTGAAGATTCAAGTACGTCTGAATTGAAACCAATTGAGGATTTAAAATCCCTTTCTTCTTCGAGTGAGTCCGAAATGAAACAAAATGAAACTGATGTTATTGAAATCGCACCTTCTTCAAGCACATCTGCGGAAAAACAAACCGGAATGAAATCCCAGTCTGTAGAATGGCATGCAAATCAAAAAATTGAAGACGGATCAAGAAGAAATACACCAGATACTTTGATTTCAAATCAGGATAAAGAATGCATTTCTTTAAAAAACAAATTTAACATAAAAACCATACGCAAAGAAACATTAAATCATAGTGATGAAGAAATGTATGATAAATCTAGAATTGAAAATAATTCTTCTGGATCAAAAGAAGAAACTCTACCTAAAAAGTTGATTAGTAGTTCGAAGGAAGAAACCTCACGAAGAATTGCTGTAATAAAAGAAGATGTTTCAGGAAACAGTGCCTTAACACATGGTGAAACCTCAGGAAGAGAGTCAACAAAAAAACACGATTCGCGAAGAAATACCTCGACATATGAAGATACCTCACTAGCGAATGAAAATACCTCACAAAGAGCCTTAACAAATGAAGATGTTTCACGAAGAAATACCTCAAGGAAAGCCTTAACAAATGAAGATGTTTCACGAAGAAATACCTCACGAAGAGCCTTAATGAATGAAGATACTTCACGAAGAAATGCCTTAACACATGACGGTACTTCACGAAAAAACTTAACAAATGAAGATGCTTTACGAAGAAATGCCTTAACACATGACGATACTTCACGGAAAACCATAACAAATGAAGATACTTTACGAAGAAATGCCTTAACACATGACGATACTTCACGAAAAAATTTAACAAATGAAGATGCTTTACGAAGAAATGCCTTAACACATGATAATACTTCACGGAAAACCTTAGCTAATGAAGATACTTCACGAAGAAATGCCTTAACATATGATGATACTTCACGAAAAAACTTAACAAATGAAGATACTTCACGAAGAAATGCCTTAACACATGTAGGTACTCCGCGAAGAAATTCTTTAGCAAATGAAGATAATTCACATATAAATGCTTCAATCAATTCATGGGATTCAAGAAATAGCGGCGCACTTTGTTTTAATTTAAGTGCAGACAGTTTTCAAAGAAACACGGTTATAAATTCTTCAAGCGCGAATGATGAAACGTTAATAAGAAGCACCGTTATAAATTCGTTTAATTCAAATGAAGAAACCTTTTTACGAAATACCGTTATCAATAAAACGGAACTGAATGAAGAAGCTGTGGCAATGAATTCGTGTGTAAAAACTATTTCAATACCACGAAATGAAGATAATGCAAGAATAGAATCAAATACAATAAGAGTATCAATAAATGTAAGTGAAGAAACTGCATCAAACTCATCTGATTTTAATGAAGAAAGTATGAGTAGTCTTGAAAATGCTTGCGAAGAAAAGAAGATATTAAAAAATCGCACCGGTTTAAAAGAAGAAAATGAAAATACGCAACCAGAATATGAAGAAGATCTAAGTATAAATCTTTTTGGTTCAAATGAAGAAATTGTACGAAAAAAATGTATGGATGTAAGTGAAGAAAGTGCAGGGAAAAAATATTCATATTTATCGAATGAAGAAATTGAACGAAAAAAATATTCTAATTCAAATGAAAAGCCTGAAAGAAGAAATTCACATGATTTAAATGAAGAAACTGCAAGAAGAAAGTGTTCTGATTCAAATGTTCTACGAAGAAGTCATTCTAATTCAAATGAAAAACAATTAAGAAGAAATTCAAATGATTCAAATGGAGAGACTGCAAGAAGAAAATGCTTTGATTCAAATGCTCTTAGAAGAAATCATTCTAATTCAAATGAAGAATCCATACGAAATAAAGATGCTTCTGATTCAAGTGAAGAAACTATACGAAACAAAGATATTTCTGAATCAAATGAAGAAACTCTACGAAGCAAACATAAACCTGATTCAAATGAAGAAACTTTACGAAGCAAACATACTTCTGATTCAAATGAAGACACTCTACGAAGCAAATATACTTCTGATTCAATTGAAGAAACTCTACGAAGCAAACATAAACTTGATTCAAATGAAGAAACTTTACGAAGCAAAAATACTTCTGATTCCAATGAAGAAATTATACCAAGTAAACATACTTCTCATTCAAATGAAGAAACTCTACGAAGCAAACATAAACCTGATTCGAATGAAGAAAGTTTACGAAGCACAGATACTTCTGATTCCAATGAAGAAATTATACGAACTAAACATACTTCTGATTCAAATGAAGAAACTCTACAAAGCAAACATACTTCTGATTCAAATGAAGAAATTCTACGAAGCAAACAAATTTCTGATTCAAATGAAGAAACTCAACGAAGCAAACATACTTCTGATTCAAATGAAGAAATTCTACGAAGCAAAGATAGTTCTGATTCTAATGAAGAAATTATACGAACTAAACATACTTCTGATTCAAATGAGGAAACTCTACGAAGCAAAAATACTTCTGATTGCAATGAAGAAACTCTACGAAGCAAAGATACTCTTGATTCAATTGAAGAAACCCTACGAAGCAAAGATTCTTCAGATTCCAATGAAGAAATTATGCGAACTATACATACTTCTCATTCAAATAAAGAAACTATACGAAATAAAGATACTTTTGATACAAATGAAGAAACTACACGAATCAAAGTTAATTCTGATTCAAATGAAGAAACTATACGAAGCAAAGGCACTTCTAATTCAAACAAAGAAACGTCATCAAAAAAATCCTTAATGGACTCACCTGATCGAAATAACCCAACGTTCTTACGAAATGCATCCCCTTTCGATTTCCGGCAAAATAAAGAAGAAAACAAACAAAACGTCAAAGCCCCGGAAGCTGAAGAAATCTCGCGCAGAATCGACGACATTTTTACGCTAACCTTCAAAAACAAAGACGTCTTGATCAACAAGTACCTAAAAGGCGATCAACTGAGACCGGACGAAATCAACCGCGCGAAGAATGTACTCGAAAGGAAGAAAGCACCGACGAAGCGTAAACACATTATTGACCTTGATGATTTCAACAATATAGCACAGACGAAAGCGATTAGAACCAAACCCAAGGAGATGATTATAGACCTCGACGAGCTTCTTCCGAGTAACGCGAAGAAATCGCGAATTGACAGCGAAGAAAATAAATTGGATTTCGTGAACAAACCACGCCCTGATGAAGAAATGAAAACGGTGATTAAGGAAGAGATTGAAGAAAAGCAGGATGTTGTTGTAGACGAGGATTCTTTGGAGCCTGGAGAAATTGCTTCGGATGATGAAAGTGATGATCTTGAAGAAACTGAAATTAATAAAAGCGCGGGTGCTGAAATTAAAACAATTGAAGATAAGCAAATTTATGAAAACAAAAGTCCTTATCAGGAAAGGCGGAAACCATTCCACGCTACATCATTCGATTTGAGCGAGTTGATTCCCAGCAGAAGAACAAGCAAACCGCTTAAAGTTCAAAAAGAAGACAATGAAGAAAGTTGTAGGCTATCTTTCGATATCGGCGAGCTCATTCCTAACGTTAAGAGTAAATCTGCGAAAAGCTGGAGGGAATCTAATATTTCGGCAACGGCTGAAGATTATGACGCGTTGACTGAAGACGGCCCTTGCGATTTGCGGGATTATTTAACGAAAAACAAAATCATGCGCAGGCAGCTTGGTGTCGATGAAGAAAACGAAGAGAGCGTTAGTGAGGTGTTTCACCGGCATACGCCGAATAGTAGGATTTATAGGAATCAAAGGAGGTCGAATAATAGGTCGTGTAATGAAGAAGGCGGTGTTGTTAGAAGAAATTCATTTTTAACTGAAGAGACGATTAATAATGAGGGTTTTGAAGAAAGGGAAAATGTTGCTAGAAGACCGTACTTGCATAAACAAATTAGAATAAATAGAATATCTGCAAACAATCACGCATCTAATGAAGAAATCAATATCGAAGAAAGAAGTTTAAAGCGTGGTGCTGGTGAATTAAATAAGAGTAATAAATTAATAAAGACGGTAGCTCACCCTTCTTCATCCTGCAATGAAGAAATTGAAGAAATATGGGAGAGTGGTGACGACAAAGTGGTGTCGACGGCCGCCGGAAAGTTTCCTGCGAGAACAGGTAATTCCGTCGCGCGCTAGGTCGCACCCCATTGAACTAACCTTTCTTCAATTTCCATTTGCAGGCTATGGCGAAGGGCGGTTTATGAAATCTGCCGTGGTGGTACGACGCGGAGAGGGCGATTCTTCAAATTGCCCGTCTTCACTACCACCGTCGTACGTGAAGCACTTCACGTTTTTGAAGAAGAGAGAGAGATTTAGTAGCGCTGACGAAAGAACGCCGGTTTCTTCATTTCATCTGAGTGAAGAAAGTAAGAGGGGGCAGTTTAGAGATTCAATTGTTCATTCGAAATTCATCAAAAAACACACATTTAATGAAGAGAGTTTTAATTGCGAGAAGAATACAAAAATAAACCCGCATTCAAACGATAATAATTCACAAGATACAAATAACGCGAATTTAAAATATGAAGATGGGAGTAAGACCATTTCTTCAAAATGTGTTCCAACAAGCCGGTTTGGAATTTTAAACAACGAACCTGTTATTTCTTCAACGTGCACTCCCACTCATAATTTTTGCGTTTTCAACAACATAAAATGCCAATACACGTTGAAGAACGACGGTGGGAATTTCTTCAACGTAAACCAAAGCAACGGGCTTCCGAAGAACAACAATGCTAGACCTTTTTTTAATCCCAACCAATTCACGGGACCCCCTAGAAATAACGCAAGGCATTTCAATAACTTCAACCAATTTCCCGCGCAAACTAACAAAACAAATTTCTTCAATTTCAATCAAACCAGACCTCAACACAACAACCCCGCGCATTTCTTCAATTTTAATCAAAACAACCCCCCGCCCAGGCATTTCATCCCTAGGGGAATGCAGAATTTCAACACCGGAAGACCATTCGGGTTTCTAATGCGAAGAAAGTGCGATGAATTCACGATGAACAACAACCATTTCAATGGCAATAGATTCAGACCTTGGGTGCCGTTTAATAATAATGATTCAAGAAGATTCGGGTTTATCGCGAGAAGAAAGCCTGGGAATTTCCCGCCTTGCTCCTTGGGCATAAAGTACAACCAAAGAAACGTGTTTCATAATAAAACAAATAAAGAACAGAATGATGTACAAAGTAATACAATAGCGGAAGAAATTTGTGAAGAAAAAACTGATTGCGAAGAACCCGTTGTTGAAGAACAGAGTGGTGATTGTGAAGAAGGTGCAGATGCAGATTCAAATATTGAAGAATATAAATTTGAAGATGAGTCGAAGAGTGAGACTAAAGAAATGTTTGATTCTTCAAAAAATGTTTCGAAGAAAGTTGTTGTTGATGAAGCTGATTATGACGACTACGATACGCTAGAACTGGAAATTCAATCTGATGAAGAATTGTTTTATGCTTCAGAAGATATTTCGATTGATAATGAAATCGGTAACGCTGGGTATTGCGAAGAATGGCCTGATAATAAGGAATCGTATACGGAAGAAAATTTTCAACGGAAAAGTAATAAAATTGATTTAAAAGAAAGCGAAGAAATCAAAGAAGAATGCAATCAGGTTTTGGCTGAAAGCACGAAGAATAGTGGATTTAATCAAAGTAAATTTGAAGAAACTAACAATGCAAACAGCTGCGAAGTTGGAGTTACTTCTTGTACTTCAATAAATTCTCGTATTAATAATATTCGAAGTAAAAATCTTATATCTTCTACTTGTATTTCAATAAATTCTCAAACTAATAATATTTCAAATAAAAGCGTCAAACATTTCGAGCTAGTAGAAGGAAATAAATCGAATGAAATACACCAGAAAAAAACAAAAGAAGGCGACTATCCAGACAAGACAATTGAAAATACAAATCGTGAAGTACTTGATGTTGCCGAAGTTAACGCCGACAAAATTAAAGAATTAAAGAAGATCAATCGCTGCGATGCAGAAGAAGGGTATATAAAAGAAAATCAAGAAATAAACCATAAAGAAAGTGAAGAAATTCATAAGAGAGCTATAAATTTCAACAATCCCAATTATGAAGATCGCCTAAAGGAAAGTGAAGATTACGTCTTCATTGTTGATTACAAAGATAACCGTACCTACAAATTCAGCAAGCACTGTAATAATGTTCCCATCAAGAAACGGCATTTTGAAGAAATGTGCGAAGAAAATATGATGAGTAAAACAGTTGAAGAAGGTGGTGTTGGAAATTGTGGAAGAAGTACTGAAAATGTTACCAGGAAATATTCTGAAATGTCGCTTTGTGATGAAGACCAACTTGATTTTGAAGAAGATATCGAGGATTCTTCGGAGAGCAACGAAGAAAGTGAAGCTGTTAACGATTGTGGAAGCCGGCATTCTTCATCCGATGGAAAAAGTGAAGAAATTGATTTAATTAACGATAGTAACGAAGAACGTGATTATGGGAGCCGTTATTCTTCATCCGATGGAAGAAATGAAGAAATTAAATTGAACGAAGAAAGTGAAGCTGCTGTTGATTACAGAAGCCATCATTCTTCGTCCAATAGAAAAAGTGGCGTCGTGAATTTAATTACAGACAGAAATGAAGAAAGTGAAGAAATTAGTTTAATTAACGATTGTAACGAAGAACATGATTATGGGAGCCGTTATTCTTCATACGATGGAAGAAATGAAGAAATTAAATTGAACGAAGAAAGTGAAGCTGTTATCGATTATAGAAGCCGCAATTCTTCATCCAGTAGAAAAAATGAAGACATGAAATTAATTACTGAGAGTAACGAAGAACGTGAATCTATCAACGATTACGAAAGCTGCCATTCTTCATCCAATAAAAGACGTGAAGAAATTAAATTAATTCCAGACAGTAACGAGGTGCGTAAAGCTGTTGTCGATTATAGAAGTCGTCATTCTTCATCCGATAGAAAAAATGAAGATATGAAATTAATTACGGACAATAACGAAGAAAATGAAGCTATTAACGACTATGAAAACCATCTTTCTTCGTGCAATGAGGAAATTATTGATAACGAAAACCGAAATTATTCACTCAAAATAAACGCTGAAGAAATCGAAGAAAGTATTGAATACAGGAACAGCATACATTCGTTCCGTATGAGAAATGGAGAAAGTGAAGGAGTTTCTGGTTACAGAAGCATAAATTATTCGTCGACAAGAAAAAGTGATTATCAAAACAAAAATTCTTCTTTTAAAACAATAAGTGAAGAATACGAAAACCTTAATTCTTCAAGAAACAGTGAAGCAACTAAAGAATTTATTGATTATAAAATGGGTAATAATTTATCCAAAAGAAGAAGTGAGAAGACGAATTATTACGGAAGCGTCGGTTATTCGTTCAAAAATAAAAGTGAAGAATCGATTGATTGTGAAAGTACAAATCTTTCTTTAAAAAGAAAACGTGAGGAACACATCAATTCCTCTAGAAGCATTGAAGAAACTGATGAAATTATTGATTACAGTAAGAGTAATAATTCCTGTGAAAGAAAAGGAGGAGATAATGAAGCAGAGTGTAATTAAAGAAGCCCTAAAGTAATGAAGAAATTATCCATTACGAAAGCAAAAGTATTATCTTAAAAAGAATAAGTGAAGATTACGAAAACCTTAGTTACTCTGCAAAAGTGCGAAACAATTATGAAGCCAGAAATATTATTTTTAACAATAAAATTGAATACTTCGTGCAAATAAATAATGAGAGAAATAACAAATAGTAAGAAAGAATAATAAAAGAATTGGAAAAAAAAGTCGTTTATAAAAAATGCAATTCTTATTCGAAAGGAAAACAAAAATTCGATCTTTAATTAAAAACTCACATTTTCATTCTTCAATTAAAAACTCAGATTTTCGTGCTTTAATTAAAATCGCACCTTTTCGTTCTTTAATTAAAATCTCACGAAACACAAAACTGACTACGAAGAAAATGCGAAATCAATGGAGATTTTGAAGAGTGATTGATGGTGAAAACAACAATTTTCTTTCTTTAATTAAAAATTCATAAAACAGACTACGAAGAAAATGTGCAATCAATGGAGATTTTTAAGAGTGTAGAAAGTAAAAACAATGGAACCTCTGAGAATTCTCTTAAGTTGAGTATTGGTAGAAATTAATAAATGGATGGGATGGAAATACATTTATACAATGTAAAAAAGGGAGATTGTAAGAATTACTAATGAAAAAACAAACCTTAGCGTCCTTACAAAAGAAAAAAATAGCATAATCGCGAAATAGGATTAATTATTTTATAAAACTGAAGAAAGCGAAGAATATAGGAGTAATTAAGAGTAATTGTATTTTATTGATGATAATAATAATTTTACGTTAATAATAAATCATTAATAATAAAATAAAAGTGAAATGAAGATGCCTTATATTACTACAAGAGTGTCTAGATTTAATTGAAGATGAAACGAAACATTCCAATAAATCAAAGTACAAAACGCGCTCCGTCGCAAAAAAAGTGGAAGTAAATGTAATCGTAATAAACGAAAGACGACGCAAGCGCCATCTTTCGCCTAATTTCATGTGGCTGGACATTTTATTAAATAAATGTAATGATGATGATCTCATCTAGACGTGCCTTGTATTAAAACTATTGTTTCGGGGGGTAAGGGGACCAAAACGGAAAAAACAGGTTTTTAATTATTCATTTAAACAAATGCAAATTAATCAGTGTAAGGAAGTAAAAACTTTTGAGAGGAGCGGATTCTTCTAATGGTTGAATGCAACGTACTGAAGAAAACAATTTCGAGGACAGCGGAGTCTTCTAAAGGTCGATTGCGCTGGAAATGAAAATAAAAAAAGAGAAGATGGTTGGTTTGAAGAAAGCTGATTTTTAAGAAGAGTGGGTATTGTTATATGTATGAAGAAAGCTAATTTTGAAGAAGAAGAAAATATTGTGTTTGGTATGAAAACCGCTGATTTTGAAGAAAAGAATATTGTCCTTCTTGTAAAGAAACCTAATTTTGAAGAAGTGAATAGTGTTAACGTTCAGAAGAAAGCTGATTTTCAAGAAGAGTGGACATTGTTGTATGTATGAAGAAAGCTAATTTTGAAGAAGAAGAAAAATATTGTGTTTGGTATGAAAACAGCTGATTTTGAAGAAAAGAATATTGTTCTTCTTATAAAGAAAGCTAATTTCGAAGAAGTGAATAGTGTTAACGTTAAGAAGAAAGCTGATTTTGAAGAAGAGTGGATATTATTGTATGTATAAAGAAAGCTAATTTTGAAGAAGAAGAAAAATATTGTGTTTGGTATGAAAACAGCTGATTTTGAAGAAAAGAATATTGTTCTTTTTATAAAGAAAGCTAATTTCGAAGAAGTGAATAGTATTAACTTTAAGAAAAAAGCTGATTTTGAAGAAGAGTGGACATTGTTGTATGTATGAAGAAAGCTATTTTTGAAGAAGAAGAACTTGGCATGGAAACAGCTGATTTTGAAGAAAATAATATTGTTCTTCTCATAAAGAAAGCTAATTTCGAAGAAGTGAATAGTGTTAACGTTAAGAAGAAAGCTGATTTTGAAGAAATAGATATCGGTCTTGGTTTGAAGGAAGCCGATTTTTAAGAAGAAGTTAATGCTGTTGGTACGATGAAAGCTGAATTTCAACAAGACATTGTTTTTAGTATGAAGCAAGCAGATTTTGAAGAAGAGAGGATATTGTACGAAGCAGCAGATTTTGAAGTAGATAATTTTGTAGTTGCTATAAAGAAAACTGATTGTGAAAAACTCTCTTTTTCACAATCAGTTTTCTGAAGAAGAAGAAGAAAGCTAAATTTGAAGAAGTGGATAGTGTTTTCGGCATGAAGAAAGCTAATTTTGAAGAAACAGATACAGGAAAGAAACATATTTTTTTGCTGTTGGTACCAAGGAAGCAGATTTTGATGGATTTAATAATAATAATAATAATAAGTCTTTATTGCCCAACAGGAAATATACACCCCAATTACAATTTAGTTTATGATACAAAGCAGCAGATTTTGAAGTTTTAAAGAAATCTACCCGACACACGAAAAAGTAAATGGGATTTTGATAATATATAAACATAAATTACAGATTGTCATTAATTGTAAAAATGTGATTTTCCGTAAATAAAGAATAAAGAAATCTTATTTAGAAAAAGAATATATTCCTGTTGGTACGAAGAAAGCTGATTTCGATGAAGATGATAATGTTGTTGGTATCAAGAAAGCTGATTTTAAATAAAAAAGAAATTGGTTAATAATGATGACGTAAACACAGAATGGAGGAAAGAGCTATGGAATTGTACATAAAATTAATATGGAAGGAACTAATGACACAAATAGAAGATCAGTCTGATTCTAATGAAAATAAACAAAATCTGCTTCTTCTACTGGTTTTACGATAATCTTGGATCCAAAATAAGATGTTCAATTTTTCGCATGAAACCTTAAAGGTAAGTTAACCTTTATTAGTTTATATAACACATGAGTTTAAAATATATACAGCCAAATGTTTCCTTTATCACAGTTAGTCACATAACATTTCATTAATTACTCGAATTACAGTTGAATGCATGCGATGTTAATTTTCTTAATCAAACATATATTCATTTTCTATAGGGAAAATTTTATAACAACGAAAATAAATATAAATAGAAGGTGTACATTATGTAATTCAATGTCCGGCGTGGGTATTTGCCAGGGAAGTAGTTGTTTTAATGTGCATTTGTTTAAGTAAGTCAAAAATGTCACAGAGCTAAATGTGGAAATAATTTATTAATTATTTTCAAATCATTTTTATTTAATATACGAAAATAAATATTGGATTGTGTTCACTAAAGTTGAATTCTCACTGTATAATCATTACTCGATTGGCAATAAAGTAAATTAGGTTTTTAGACATGAAATAAAACTGATTTCAGTTTTAAAATAAAAAAAATGTGTTTTTATTTATTTGTTGTCAATCTTCTTTACAGCTCTTGTTGATTATTTGAAGGCCGTCGTTCTTCATGCAACTTCTTAATTTTCTTTGATTAGAAGTATTAAAAAATGTCGCATTGCAGATTTCTCATTTAATCGTAAAAGTAAAAGCAAAGAAATTATGGTTTACGAAAGCAAAAAAAGTTTAAAATATCTCAAAAACTGTGGATGGTGTATTTTCTGTTTTTTTACATATTCTGAAAGAGGGAGGTTTAAATAATATCTCGAGAAAGTTTTATGAAGCTACTGTTCAAAAATAATTATGATTTTGTTTTATTTTTCAAATAAACAAAACATGAAACAAAAATTCGTCCTTTTTGACATAAAATTGAAAATAATTTCAAAAAATCCTTAAAAATTATGTGTGTTATCTTTTGTTTTAATTTTTTTTATATATATTTTCAGAGCTTGTTTAATCTTATATATTATTGGTTTACTCAATTTATATAAATTGGCCTAATTTTGGCTTAATTTGGTTAATAAATAAATTAACAATTGTAACTGAAATTGAATTAAATTTTCTAAATCATTTATGATAATGAAATGAATTTCCTTTATTTAACCAAATTTCTTCAATTTCACAATTTTGACTGGCGTTTAATCTAATTTTCCAAACTTCGCATTTTTATTTCAATTTCGTATTTGAAAATTAACCAAATTGTCAAAACTGTATATATATATATTTTTAATTCGCAAACATTCTGAATATTGTTATTATTTTGTATAAAGGTGATTTACCGTAAATAAATGAATTGAATGAATTGAATTATGTCTGAAATTGAAATACATTTTCAAAAAATTCCCTTTTTTTTCAATTTATATCTAAACAAATCAGTACGAAAAGAAAGAATTGCAAAAAACAATTTATAGTTCGTAATATCAGCATCAAAGAAAGATAAATATAAAAACAAAAAATAGCATGAAAATTAAATAAGTTTTAAATTTTTGCTTCAGTAATATTCATAAATTACAATTTGAATAATTTGAAATTTAAATCGTGTTTACAGTGCGATTTTTATTGTATGTAAATTTCGCTCCACTTCAAAAAAAAACGTGAATAATAAACAGTTTCAGATTACAATAAGAATTATTAAAAAAAATCAGAAATTATCTGCAATTGTTTAATTGCTTTAATAATCAAAGTACTGCAATTAAAAATATAAGAAACATACGCAATATATTTACGAAGGATTATATATAATGAAAGCGTTCACTTTGTGGTAAATTTTTAATTATGATATCACATAATTTTTATATAACTTTTATTGTATATAAATAAAAGTGGCATAAAAAGGGATTGATCGAATTTTATTGATCATTACCAGAAAATTTTCCTTGTTTAATTTCATTGTAATAAAAATGTTAAGTATTTTCTTATGTAATAAAATAACTCAAATTTAATCTTGTAGAACTGTTTGTTAAGCCTTGATGGTCGGTTAGCTGTTAAGTAGTAAAAATAATATGATCGATTGTTTCGATCTATTATTTAAAATTAACTTTAATGTACCTAGATTATCTAGTAGATGTTGCAAATCCTTCTATATAACTAATGCATGCTCTAATATTATCTCCATTGCGTCGAATCTGCCAAACTCATAATTATTTTAATTGTGACATATTTAACTTTAGTCTGAGTGAATTCAAGACAATCCTTTCTGTAGTTGAATTTAACTTATAAGGTTGTTTCAATAATTTTGTGGTATAATATGATATTATACCACTTAAAAAATAATCCGTAACACATTTACTTGTAAACAACAAAACTAATAATATTATTAATTATTATTGACTTTATAAATTTATTAATTTAATAACGCACTTTTTCTTTTTGTTTCAGATTTTGCTAAGGCGTCGAATAATTAACCTACAAGTCATTCCCAATTTTTAAAAAAACCTACGATATTTACGTGTACCCTTAATAAAAAAATGAATGCCAAAGATAAATAACTATATTTTTGAAAAAAAAGAAAAAATACTAAAAATTCCAATTGTAATATTTCATTCCCGCCGCGCTGGCGTGTTTATCTCGCTCGAATCGTCCGTGCATGTACATATCCCTTTATTATTTTTCCAAGCGGACAGCGATTCTATCATTATTAATTAATATATATATATAGTTTATGAATAATTTGTACAAATTGTTATAGCGTGACGTTGTATTTATAAAAATATATATATATAAAAAAACAAATAAATATATATTTTAAACGCAAACCGCGACTGTCCAGGGTTTATTCTAGATTGTAAGGATACAAAAAAAAATAAAATAGGTGTTGTTGTTTGTTGTTAATTTATGGGGATCTAGATTGGGTTGGAAAACGCGCAGCTCATTATAAGACAGTATTATTAGTCAACTTAAATTTAATTTTTGTAGTTACCAAAGGGCCAGTTATCATTATTTCTTTTGTACAGATACCTTTTCTTTTCGTTTTACAAACACACCTACATAGTCAATTTGTGTACATATATAAATGAGAATTAGTTGTTTTTTTTTGTAAATGATATTTTGTATGTGTCGAGTGCCTTTATACACGGTTTTTGAGGACTTTTGCCGCATCCAGTGCAGTGTTGAGTTTTCGCGGAAAATTGGGTGCGCTGTTTAATGCACTTTTGTGCACTGCATTGTTTTTTTTTTGTTTGTTTTTGACTGTGTTTTTTTGATTTATTTGATGTTATCGCCGAAGACGTGCTCATTATAAAAAAAATAAAATTCATTTGATTTTTGTGCATAATGTTTTATATTTTTAATAACCTTTTTACCCATTTCCTAATTTGTTCTTTTTTATTATCGGTGCAGCAAGTACAAATAATTAGTATAATGCCATAGTTCGGAGTCTTATTAAGACATCTAGCTAGTTAAAATAGCTCTCAAGCGGATTTTAATATTTTTTTAGATTTTTTTAATTGGAGTCCAATTTGTCGAACTAATAGAAAATAACCGAAATTGAGGGTGCTGCGGGGGGGTTGTACGGTGCAGCAAGTACACATAATTAGTATTATATCATAGTTTGGAGTCTTATTAAGACATCTAGCTAGTTAAAATAGCTCTTAAGCGGATTTTAATATTTTTTTAGGTTTTTTTAATTGAAGTCCAATCTGTCGAAATGAGGAAAATAACCGAAATTGAGGGTGCCGTCGGGGGGTTGTACGGTGCAGCAAGTACAAATAATTAGTATAATGCCATAGTTTGGAGTCTTATTAAGATATCTAGCTAGTTAAATTAGCTCTCAAGCGGATTTTAATATTTTTTTAGATTTTTTTAATTGAAGTCCAATCTGTCGAAATGAGGAAAATAACCGAAATTGAGGGTGCTGGGGGGGGATTGTACGGTACAGCAAGTACAAATAATTAGTATAATGTCATAGTTTGGAGTCTTATTAAGACATCTAGCTAGTTAAATTAGGTCTCAAGCGGATTTTAATATTTTTTTAGATTTTTTTAATTGGAGTCCAATTTGTCGAACTAATAGAAAATAACCGAAATTGAGGGTGCTGTGGGGGGTTGTACGGTGCAGCAAGTACACATAATTAGTATAATATCATAGTTTGGAGTCTTATTAAGACATCTAGCTAGTTAAAATAGCTCTTAAGCGGATTTTAATATTTTTTTAGGTTTTTTTAATTGAAGTCCAATCTGTCGAAATGAGGAAAATAACCGAAATTGAGGGTGCCGTCGGGGGGTTGTACAGTGCAGCAAGTGCAAATAATTAGTATAATGCCATAGTTTGGAGTCTTATTAAGACATCTAGCTAGTTAAATTAGCTCTCAAGCGGATTTTAATATTTTTTTAGATTTTTTTAATTGAAGTCCAATCTGTCGAAATGAGGAAAATAACCGAAATTGAGGGTGCCGTGGTGGGGTTGTACGGTGCAGCAAGTACAAATAATTAGTATAATGTCATAGTTTGGAGTCTTATTAAGACATCTAGCTAGTTAAAATAGCTCTCAAGCGGATTTTAATATTTTTTTAGATTTTTTTTAATTGAAGTCCAATCTGTCGAAATGAGGAAAATAACCGAAATTGAGGGTGCCGTGGGGGGTTGTACGGTGCAGCAAGTGCAAATAATTAGTATAATGCCATAGTTTGGAGTCTTATTAAGACATCTAGCTAGTTAAAATAGCTCTCAAGCGGATTTTAATATATTTTGATTTTTTTTAATTGCAGTCCAATCTGTCGAACTAATAGAAAATAACCGAAATTAAGGGTGCCGAAGGGGGGTTGTACCATGCAGCAAGTACAAATAATTAGTATAATGTCATAGTTTAGAGTCTTCTTAAGACATCTAGCTAGTTTTACAAAAAACAATTATAAAAATACAATGAAAATCTGTCAGTTTTATGTCAATTTTTAATGTATAGTTTTAGCAACAAAAACGTGCTTAATTAAAATTTTAACAATTTCACTAAATTCTTCTAAATTCCCCACTAAACCTTATTAAAGTATAATTCCGCATTTAGTTATTCTGAATCATTTACCTTTGATTATGAGTATATATTTCTCTCTTTCTCTTTCTAGTACTTGAAACGTACATCTGGTGTATTAATAAAATCTAATAAATATTAAAAGTGAAGTAAGGAATTTTATTTTCAACTACATCTTTATTAAAGTAGTTTGATATATGAAATATATTATGATTCTATGCATACTAGGTTGCATAAAATACTTCATAGTTATGCTACTTAATATACGTAACAAACAAAAATATGTATAGTTTGAAACTTTAATTAATAATTCTGTGTTTTTGAAATGTATTTATTTTGTTTTAATTTTTATGTTATATTAATAATGGCTTTAGCCTTTCACTTAGTTGCAAAAAAAAAGACTTTATTAGCACCCAAAACAACCGTTAGACCAAAGAGGATATTATATATATTATAATATCCTCTTTGGTTAGACCTTTACATAATTAAAAATCTATCAACTAAGCACATAATCTAAATACAAAGAAGCACAACTTAATCATTACTCCAGATTTAATTTTCCCTTTTCCTTTTTTATTTTTTGTTTTCTTTCCTTCGAAACTAGGAAGATATCTATGCCAGCTCCATCTTCTCTTAACCACTCATTTATCTTCTTTCTACCGTTCATCCATGCCTTACATACTTCCTTGCATTCCTCGCTCTGACTTAGTTGTAATAATTTTATTGTTATTATATATATATATATATAATCTAAAATCCCCATCTACCATAATGGTGGTGTAGGGGTGGGTTGTCTTGGTTAATTATTATTCATATGTACAAATTTTGCCCATTCTTTTTTGTTTCTTGCGAGTCCTTTCGCTTCCTCGTTTTTCCAGAATCTCCTGTATGATTTATTGTTATTACTATTTTTAATTATTGCTAATTTATAAACAATTTTATAATAAATTAAAATTATCCGATATCCGTATGGAAGAAAATAAATCTGATAAGAAGCTAACCAAATATATATACACAAACATCTTTATTCCCAAAGAATACATACATATTTAATTTAATATACAATACATGAAACAATTTAAAACAAATGTATATTCTTAAGAGAAACGGCTATCGACCGGAGGTCTTTCGGCCTGCTAACCAAATATTTTCATGTACTTGTTATAATTACAACATTTCATTCGGACATGTATAATTTAGCAACAAATTCGACGCCTCCGAAATTAAAAGAGCATTTATCAAAAAAGTGTACAATGCCAACAGACAAATTTTCAGACCGTAACAACAAAATATGTTTTGTAGTATTAATAATACAGTAACAATAATTTAATGTGGAGCACTTACAAAAATAAACCATTGGAAAATACGTAAACCGTATATATTACTTGAAAACTTTTAGTGTTCAGATATTTCCGAACGCGCTCGGAAAAATTATTATTTCCGAATTTTCTTTTTATTTAATTTATCAAATATGTGCTGTGTCAAAACCATATCGATTATTTTTTTCATTTATATTGTAAGTATTTAACTTGATGTTCATATTTTATTCGTACAAGGTAGTCAGAATATGAGTGATCATTTTGAGGTAGGGAGGTTCATTGATTAGTTTTGAATAAATTAAAAAAAAAAATATTCATTTCATAACATCTCACGACGCCGCTGAAATACTAAACATGTTTGTGGAAACGTGGAAATTCGTTTTATTTTTTATATACAGGCTGAAAGACCACTGGTAGATAGCCAATTAACAGATATAAATTAACTTGTTAATTGTTAAGGCTTCCACTTGGTTGTACATGGTTTATTATAACTCAATAAAACACTTTTAACTTTGTTTGCACTATTTTTTTTTTTTAGTTGTGCAAACAAAGTTAAAAGTGTTTTATTGAGTTATAGATATAAATTATACATTTGAGTTTGTTAATGTTTATTACTTATTTTGTATACTTTCTGTATATATCTGTTAATAAAGATTATTATTATTATTTTTATATACTATTAAATCTTTATTATTTGAGAAAATAACACATTGCTTATAATCTAACATCTCCTTATACCTAACGATAGAACGAAAAAGAGTAGAAGAATATATACAATCTAACATAATATAAATATTTAGGCAGAAAGACCCTGGGTCGATAGCCATTTGACAATGACAGTTACATGACAAATTGAAATAATTCTATAAATATTGTAAACACACATACTACACATTGTAAAATGTAACGTTATTTGTCAATAAAGATGTTAAATATATATAAATATTTTCATACTAAGGGCTATCGGCCATAGCTCATTGTTTTCTTCTTTTTTTCTGCCTTTATTATAGCTGGAATTTAGGTAGGGACAGAAGGGTGGAGTGAGGGCATTTTTTTTTAATTTAGGAGAGATTTTGGAATTTTTGGGGATGCACAGTTCCTCTAGTAAGTCGTAATTATTATCGTTGAATTTTTGTAATAATTCCATTGAATTTATAAAAAAAATTATAAAGAATTCAAATAAATGTAGAATTTATCAATTAACCTTTTTAATGTGTAATAAACTTGAAGCATCTGCAAAACAAAACAAACAAAAAAAATATCTCTATGTGTAATGTTCTTCGTTAATAAAAAAAAATAAACCTTTAAATTATATTCCTTGTGTTTTACTAATATTGTGTTTAAATTGCATTTACTTAATATTTCAGTGCATATTGACGGCAAGCTTTTCGGAAGAGAGACAGGAAATACCCGAGGGCTGCATAAAAGAATACGGAGATAAGTACGATAAAGTCGACAAGAAATTCAACGAGGAAGAAATCGAACAGGATTACGCTTGTTTTGTTATTTGCGTTTACAAAAATTGGAGTTTTGTTGACGCAGATGGTAGGTTGTTAGAACTATGAAAAAATAATCTTTAAACAACCTTAACAAAAGCTTTCGGATAACTTTTCCATTACATTTATTTACATTCTTCTTATTATTAGTACGAATGTTAATAAAAACGAAAAGGTTGAATAACTTTTCGTTTTTATTTATTAACCCTACACCCATATGGGTAGAAAGGATCAGTGAATATATATACGCTACATGGCTAGCGTTCCCTAAAAAAGCGCGTCCATAATTTCTAATTATATTTATTACAAAAGTAGACTGTGGTGATACAAAACGTACACATTAAATTTAATATTTCCCTTACAATACAATAATAATAATATTAAACGGGTATTTAGGGAAAGATTGTTCCATTCATGAAATTTAGAGGAATTTATGAATTATAAAGTTGTTTCTGCATTAAATGAAATCGTTGATTGTATAAAATTAACTCCAGTAAGGGAAAATGCGACCATCATCGCGCGATTGCACTATAAATGCGGCCTTATAAAGCTTTAGATCACGATGGTTAGCGTTTCCTAAAGAAGGGCGTCCATAATATCTAATTATATTTCTTAATTTCAGGGGATACGAAAATTGACCGATTCAAGAAATACGACGTCAACGAATACGATTTGGAACAAATCGACTTGTGCGCGAAAAAGTATGAAAACATGGATGTCTGTGTGCGCAGCTATAAAACACAGATGTGCGTTGAAAAATATTTTAAAACAATGTAAACACAGTGAAGAAAAATTATCAACTTTCAAATATTCCATGGATGCTAAGAAAAAGTTATTGAATAAATGAATAATAAAAATACATATTTATGCAATTACATATTTAATGAAGAAAAGATGGATTACAATAGTTATAAACACAATTATTCACCATGACATGGTCTTGCCGATTTCAGGGAATAACCTAAAATAAATAAAAAAATACAATAAATAAAAAATATATTTTGAATAAATTCATCACTTAACTCGTGGTGAAACATTTTTTAATTAATAATGATAGAAAATTAAAGCACTTGTTTTTTTTATGTTTCATAGATGTTAAAATTGACTCTTTTTTATTTAATACGAATTTTATACGAATTGTATAGCTTTCTCTTTCTATTAAACTACACCCTTAAATAGTAAAGAAACATTATTTATACGGAGCGGTTTTTTAGAAATATCATACATGTATATCCTGATTAATACAATTTTAATAATGAATATATAATTTTAATTATTTGTTTACAATTTATACGAATGAAAAAAGTACTAAATTGTAAAAAAAGACCTTTATTGGCATCTCATAATCAATAATAAAAAAAACACTTCTTTCTTATAAACTAAATTGTATATTTACCCTTTTCTGGATGTTGGCACGCTTCTAATTCAAGCATACATTGATTTTCAAACTTCTTTTCATTGCCGGCTTTATCCTTTGCGCAGACGTAATCTAAATTGTCAGGGCAGTAGGGATTGCAATCTGCTTTTGATTCCAAAGCAGCAGCCAGAATAACTAAAAAAAAAAGATGTAACATTTTTTAGAACAGACGTACAGGGCTATTCTGTAAGGAAAATGTCAAGTTTAACATATAAGTTATTCGTTATCATCATACTCTACGAAAATTTTATTTCTATCTCAAATAATAATTTTTTTTATGAATTAAAAACCCCCAAAAATGGCCCAAAAATGCCCAAAGATGCACTCTTTTCAATATAATTTCTAAATGGTTAGAGATAGAATAAAAATTCAAATTAGAGAGTTGTAGAGCTTTCAAAAAGCTACAACTTTGCCGTTGACAGTTTTGTTCTATCTCAAATAATATTTTTTTTATGAATTAAAAACCCCCAAAAATGGCCCAAAAATGCACTTTTTTCAATATAATTCAATAGATTTTTATACATAGAATGTGAATTTAATTAATAACGTACACGTTAAACGTAACATTTCCCCGATTGAATATTACTCGTCCAATAATACAGTGCTGGGAATGATAAAGCTACTAAAGACATTAATAATTAATAATAATTTTGAATCGGTTTAAATTGCATGTGCCTCGAATTACTTCTAGATTCTGCAGAACGTTTGTTTATGATACACCTACTAACAATTATTATTCAAATTCTCCAGTTTTGCGTTTGTCGCGATTCTATAATCAATACGCATATAACATTGACATTTTTTCTGCATCATTTACAATATTTAAATATAATCTTAGTGAATGTATTCAAATTACATCTTAAGTTAATTATCAATGTATTCTTATGTTATGTTATACTATAGTTTCTTTGTATCGTATCAATGTAATGTATTACTGATATAGCCCTGTAATTGGACTTTCGAGTCTGTTGGGTTGTAAATAAATAAATAAATAATGGGTCTAATAGATTGTTTTATAAATAGAAAAGAGTATTCCAGGGGGTGTTTATTTAGGTTTTATATGGAGTATTCATTCACTTGGTCACAGTTATTTGCCCGGGAAGTAGTTGTTTTAATGTGCATTTGTTTAACGTACTTACGTAGCGTAAGTCAAAAGTCACAGAGCTAAATGTGGAAATAATTTATTAATTATTTTCAAATCATTTTTATTTAATACAGATTGTTTTAATAATCGACAATATATATTCGCCTGATACAATAGAGAATTGTTTTGGAAGGGTGGTTTCCTGCACTACGAAGAAAGTGAAGATTGCTCATTTGCTTGTTTTAAGTCAATAAAATGCATACTTTCTATTTTAATGTCATGTTTTTAAATCTAATAAAATACGTCCTATATTTCTGGACGCTAATTCAATAGTATTTAAGATAAATAACATATTGATAACCTTTCCTGTAATCAATTCGCTATTAACAAGCGATTTCATTTCAAATTGATTAATAAACCCGTCATTATTATTTGAACAATAAATGAGTAATTTTACTTAAATTTTCTACTAGAAAACACACCTTTTCTGACCAAGTTATATCGTTATATATATTATTTTTTGTATTATTTTTGTATTATGAAAATGGCGTTGCCGTTAATAAACATTTATTTATAATAATTATAAAATAAAACAAACATATGTTCGTTTGGTTACTATTTCTAGTTTTTATTGTCCCTTTTTATACAACAATATTTATAAAATAATTAAATAAAAATTGATAATGACGCGTTATTATATCGAAACTAAACCCACTAAATAATATTAATAATTAACTTCTCACTTAACCCGAGGTGAAACATTCTTGAACTGTTTTTTATATTTATACTCACTAAATAATATTTCAATTATACAAACACAGTTAAACAGTGCTATCATTAATCGGTTCATAACGGTTAATGTAACAACAATATGACAATAAATTAAATAATAAGAATTTGAAAATAATTAATAAATTATTTCCTCTTTAGCTACTGTGACAATTTGACTTATTTTACATAAGTACTATAACAAATGTCTAATAATAGACATTTTCTGTTGCATAACAATAACATATTGTATAATGCAACAATTTTTGAATCGAAAATATTTAATGCAAAAACAATCAGAAGAGACGGTGCGTTTTAATTAATTCAATTAACAACTTTGCAAACACGTGTAGGGTTTCAATATATTATTTTTGAAAGTCGACAGTGTTGTTTTCAATTGTTTATTCAATTTTACTCTTCCGTTAAATATTACGCAAAAAAATTGTATAAATACAAATAACATTACTTACCCAAGAGGCAGCCAAAAATAATCACCGACTTCATTTTGTGTAGAATAACTGATTACACCACAACGAGTAATTCCTCACATTTATATCCTTGGACAAATATTCAAACATTTTTTTTTGTACGAGTGGTGGGGATCAGCTTATCCAAACACTGTACATAATGCAAACATTTCCATGAAGTAAGATGCAGGCTTCAATGTGAATCGTTGTATCAACAACACTTGAATAATTAATTAATATTTGACCTCAATCATCATTCCATTATGTATTAAATATTGCTGGTGTTTTTTTTAATATCCTGGTTCACAGTGGCGTACCAAATTATCAAAAAAAAATTACAAATTAAATTAAATAAAAATTATTCGAAAATAAAATTGATAAATAAAGCACTAATAACCTTTCTTCACACTTTATTTGTTTTACCAAATGTACATTTCGGACACACTGACACTGTCAGTGTTAAATCCATTGATAATGGTCACTTTGTGTCCGAAATGTACATTTGGTAAAACAAATAAAGTGTGAAGAAAGGTTATTAGTGCTTTATCTATCAATTCAATTTGATCTTCACGTAACTCAATCAATCAATTTATTCGAAAATAATTAATAAATTATTTCCACATTTAACTCTGTGACTTTTGACTTACGTTACGTAAGTACGTTAAACAAATGCACATTAAAACAACTACTTTCCTGGCAAATGCCCACGCCGGACATTGAATTACATAATGCACACCTGCTGTAATCAATAAAATGTTGCATAATGCAAAAAAATTTGATCTTTTCCATTTTAATTACAAATTAATTTCTTTTTTATTAATATAAATAAATTAAAGTATTTTAGGGTAAATAAGATGGTTTGCAGTGGTGTATCAAATAATCAGGAAACACTTTTTACTTTCAACTTCAATATAATTCAGCATGCATGCGATATTGTTTCATTCTTTTGTGATTTTTGTATTGTTATTTGTCTAGCATTATTATACGTTTGTAAAATTGTAAAAAGTTTATACGTTCAAATAAATAAATAAAATAATTAATAGTGTTAAATATATTAATATTAGTAATCGAGTATTTATAAATTAGTAATTTTAAATAAATAAAGTCAATAAGCAACAATAAATGTATGTTTTCCAAAAAAAGGGGGAACATTTACTGATAGTAATATAATATATTGTATTAATAAAATTATATTATACTTATTATTATTTTTTTTTCAGTAAGAAAAAAGATTGAAATACTCCATTGTGTTATTCAACAATTGATGTTTTATTTTTTAGTTTAGTTTAAGTTTATCAATAATGAAAACACTTTCACGTAATTTAGATGTGAATTGAAAAGTGCTAAAATATCTTAGATGAATTTTGCCCTATAAATTAGATTATTGAAATGTTAAGATTTCACAGTTAATATTTTATGCTAAACCGAATATTTTCTGAATACTACAAATACATTTCTCTTTATTCAACAATAGATGTTTTATTCTTAGTTTAATTTAAGTTTATCAATAATGAAAACACGTAATTTAGATGTGAATTGAAAATTGCTAAAATATCTATAATAATAATTTTGCCCTATAAATTAGATTATTGAAATGTTAAGATTTCACAGTTCATATTTTATGCTAAACCGAATATTTTCTAAATACTTCAAATACATTTCTCTCAAATAACTCGCATTTCATTTTTTTTTTAACAAATTCTTTGTTTCGCATTTTATAAATATTTGTTCTCTCGCGATAACAAACGTCTCTTCAATGTCAGATAAAAACATAGAATATTATTGCCGTAGCATAATTTATTTTTGGTTATGTTATTGGCTACTTACAAACATAATAATAAGAAGAACATTATTTCTCTTTTCATTTTAAATTGATTCCATCATATTTTGTACTCTATGAATGATACCACCTTTTAATCTTCTCGATTAAAATGTTATCATGGATTTTCATAAAATAAATGCCTTCACATTTTTTTTATGAAAATCCATAATAACATTTTCTTTTTGGATTTTCAGTATAATTTATTTTTCGCATCAATTGTTTCATGTTTCTCTTGGTATTTGGCTAATAACTAACAACATTTCAAAGTCCAAAACGGCCGACTTTTGCGCACTTAAAATTCGATTTCTTTGTCTTAAATTGTTACTAGATGTCTTAAGAACCATCTCAGTCAATAAAATAATTTATTTTTTAATTGTAAATATTTTTTAAAAATATTTTTGTTGTCCATGGTTTTCCACACAAAATCGATCAAATTTCAAAGTCTAAAACGGCTAACTTTGGCGCACTAAAAAGTCGATTTCTTTGTCTTAGATTGTTACTGGATGTCTTAAGAACCATCTCAGCTAAAAAAAAATATTTTTTAATTGTAACTATTTTTTTTAATATTTTTGTCATCCATGATTTTCAACACAAAATCGATCAAATTTCAAAGTCTAAAACAGCTGACTTTGGCGCACTTTAAATTCGATTTCTTTGTCTTAGATTGTTACTAGATGTCTTAAGAACCATTTAAGCCCATAAAAAAGTTTATTTTTTATTGTAACTATTTTTTAAAAATATTTTTGTCATCCATGATTTTCAACACAAAATCGATCAAATTTCAAAGTTTAAAACGGCTCACTTTGGCGCACTTTAAATCCGATTTCTTTGTCTTAGATTGTTACTAGATGTCTTAAGAACCATCTCAGTCAATAAAAAAGTTTATTTTTTAATTGTAACTATTTTTTGTAATTTTTTTTGTCATCCACGATTTTCAACGCAAAATCGATCAAACATCAAAGTCTAAAACGGCTGACTTTGGCGCACTTTAAATTCGATTTCTTTATCTTAGATTGTTACTAGATGTCTTAAGAACCAGCTCAGCGAATAAAAGAGTTTATTTTTTATTATAACAATTTTTAAAAAATATGTTTGTTGTCCATGGTTTTCCACACAAAATCGGTCAAATTTCAATGTCTAAAACGGCTGACTTTGGCGCACTTTAAATTCGATTTCTTTGTCTTAGATTGTTACTAGATGTCTTAAGAACCATCTCAGCTAATAAAAAAGTTTATTTTTTATTGTAACTATTTTTTAAAATATTTTTGTTGTCCATAGTTTTCAACACAAATTCGATCAAATTTCAAAGTACTAAAATTTTCTAAGTGGGCAAATTAGAAAAATAAAGGGAAGTGAAAAAATAAATAAAAAAAAAACCTTGAATAAAAGTGAGCACTTTTTTTATTAAGCTATTATTTTATAATGAATAATTAATACTTTTTTTACAAATATATTACAATTTTACACTGACATACTCTGGGTAAGTTATAGAAAAGTTAAAAAATTAGCGCCTCCTGCCTTATCTGGACGAAAAACGATAACGAGACAAGATAGAGATATAGAAAAACAACGGAAACAGAGAGAAAGAAAAAATAATAATAAACGTAAAACAAATAAAAGTCAACACTTGCACACGCACACCATCCATCCGCACAGACGTACACATTTAGGCATAAATCTTTCGTCGTCCAACGTTCCACACACATATGGAATGTATTTATATATCTCACGTACATAAAAATAAGAATAAATATGTATATGTATAAATATATATATATATATAAAAAAATCCTAACAATAATCATAAATTCAGTCGATATTACAATCTCTTCTTCTCTCTAATTATACTCTTTTTTATTTAATCATTTTGTTTTTTTTTTTTTTAGTGAAAACATCTTATAAATTACAAAGAACCGTCATCGCTTGAGCATTAATAAAAAAAAAATAGAAGGGAATTAACATAATAATAAAGTGTGAACGAAATTTTTAAGTACACTGAGAATAAATTAATAAACCGTCGATTGTACATCATCATCGTAACCCTAATATAAACAATCATATTTTTTTTTTATATCGTTTATTGCTTTTCCAGTGCGATTTTTTTTTATTTAAGTTATTTTTCTTTCACATTTAAATTTACCTAGAGAGTGCGCGCAGTGGACGGGCGTTTTAATCGTTACATCCCTCTCCTCTTTTCGACTTTAGGCCACTGTGTCTGTCGTCGGCCGTCCGCGCGCCCTTCGAATATAACACACATCGAATTCGATTATTTCCTAGTTTAGAAACCGAGAAGGAAATCAGGCTTGATATGTAGAAAAAGTATACAAAAAACTCTTCGCTATACATTAATTAATATTTATATTTTTCTTCTTCTTCTTTATATATATATTTATAGAATCTCACCCGAGTCGAGCGTTACCTACATTCAAATTTGTTTACAACTTAGGGGATATAAATTAAATAATTTGTATTCTCTTTTTTTTGTTTTGTTATTTTGGTGTTTTGTTCCTCGTTTTGTTTCGTGTTGCGGCGGTTTCACTTTTCTTTTATATTTTTTTAGGGGGGGTGTGGCAAGAATCACAACTGGTAAAGTATAGAAGCAGAACGGGCTCAAGTGCTCGTTCTGGAAGACTCGTTTCACTTCTGATTTAAAATTGGTTTCGTCAAGTTTTGTTTGAATTATGGACGATGCTTTATTTTAATAACTCATTTTTCATATTTTTTAAAATATTACACATCACGAATATTTTCTGTAAATAACCTAACTTAATGCAAAAATTGAAAAATCACAATAATTTTAATGAATTTCCATTTTTTTTTAATTTAATTATAAAATACAATAAACCGATTAATTTTTCAATGAGATATCAAAAATTATAAAAACAATTTTATCAGAGATTTTAGCTGAAATACCATAAGATTTAAAACATTCCTTCTCTCACAGTGCTTTTGTTTAATAATGATCTAAGTTAATAACTTAAGAAAATAGAATTTAATTTTTCTTGTTTCATTGTACCATATGATTGAAAACTTTCGTTTTCTACAGTGCTTTGATTTTTTTTCTTTATTTTGAATTGTGTTGGTAGCGATGGATGAAAACAACCTATAATGTGTCGCTTGCACTGTCACTGTATCTAATATTCTTGTAATGTAAAAATTATAAAATGGAGTATTCCGTAAATAAAGAATTATTATTATTATTAAAATAATTTTTGTAATAAAAATTTCAAGTCCCTCTAGAATGAAAGTTTTCAATCCTACCATACGATTGAAAATGATGAAAGTTTTCAATCTATGATTGAAAATGATGAAAGTTTTCAATCGTACCATATGATCGAAAACTTTCATCAATGTAACAAGAAAAAAAAATTCCATTGTCTAAACTTATAAACTTTGTTCATCTGTAAATTAATTTTTATTTCAGTTAAAATAACTTAGATCGAAAACGATGAAAGTTTTAAATTATACCATATGATCGAAAACAATGAAAGTTTTAAATTATACCATATGATCGAAAACAATGAAAGTTTTCAATTATACCATATGATCGAAAACGATGAAAGTTCTCAATTCTACCATACGATCCAAAACTTTTATGGATGACACAAGAAAAAAAAAATGGAATTAACTTGTTCCTGTTTCATTGATAAGAGTTATTAACTTCGTTAATCTCTAAACGAACTTTTGTTTCATTTAGAATTTGTTTTTAGCTGATATTTAGTAATCAAATTCTAAATCCAAAATTATGTTACACCAATCACAAGATTAGTAAATAAAACAAAAATATTCATCAGTAATTTAGAAGATAATTTTGAATGATTCAATTATTATAAAAATTAATAATTGATCCGTTCAATTTTGTTTATTAATTTATAAGAAAGGTCACTTTTTTTCATGAAATTATTTCTTTCTTAATTTTATCCTCGACATCTAATGCGGGTTTGTCGAGGTTATTTTATGAAATAATTTATACAAAAATGAATATGGATTTCCAACAACTGAAATCAATCAATCAATTCAATTCGATTATTGTTATTATTTAAATAAAAATGCATCCGTAATTCAGACAGCACGAAGAAATCCATTCCAGAAACACAAAAAAATCAATAACAGAAGAAAACATACAAACAAATTAGGTACTCATATTTTGATTATTTCTTCCGTGTCCATCATCGTGAAACAAATAAAAGCAGTGTTCCCGTACAAAATCCTCGTCCTCCGTTCCATCCCGAAAATAAAACGTCATCATCAATCGATCCACGCACATTGACACAAACTCCATTAAAAAAGAAGCGATTTGCGTTTATTTTTTTTTTTTTGTATTTATGTATATTTTTTTTATGAATTTTCGTTTAGATTAAGCACTAAGTATACGCGTTTCAGTTTCTGTTCATACGAGGAAGCCCTCCGAGCCGTTCACTCGGATCTGCGCCCGTATGCTCTGCACGCTGTTCATGATTTTCTTCTGGTGACCGACGAGCGTGATGCCCAGGTCTGTGAGTTCTTTCACGGTCAGGTTCACCACCGCGTCCATCGTGTTGATGCCGCCCACGTGGAAGTTCTCCAGATACCGGGCCATCTTTATCGAGTTCAGCCATTCTTCCACGGAGGTGAAGCTCGTTAAGTCGGGTGCGTCCGCTGCTAGAGGATTGTTCGAGCTAAAAAAACAATCGAAGATTGTAGATTAATCGAAATTCAATTTGTTATTATTATTTAAAAAAAAGTAATATTATCAACTTTTTTTAATGATTCAAAATTTTATAATACAATCCTGCTTTATAAATACTATTATTTTTTTATTGAATTTTGTTAATTATTACAGAAATTAATTTTAGAGCATTTAGAATGTTACTTAAAAAAAATCAAATTCATCAAAAACATCTCAATAGTTTTTCTGGAGTCATTTTTATATATATATATAATCGATGTCCCCTTTTACCAATTGGTGTCGGGGTTTTTCTTCATTGTCTACTTTTTAATGACTCTCCTCCAGTTGTTTCTGTCAGGAGTCATTATTTTGATATCATAATTGTTGTCGCAATGACAATGCCACATGAAATTAGACAATAGATGGCGCTTGCGTAATCTCCCAATTGTTATGGATCATAATTATGATATATAAACTTTTATTGCCATTAAAATTTGTTGATTCTAATGTGAAAGGAAATTATTGTGGATCATAATTGTGATATAGAAACTTTTTTTTGCCATTAAAATTTGTTCACTCTAATGTGAAAGAAAAATTGTAAATACAGAATGATCAAACTGTCCCGAATCAGCAACACCAAATTTAAGTTGGGTTGGTGTACAATTTCATAGCATGATGTCCGGTTTCAATTTGTATAACAAAAGTTTTAGACTTTTGTTAATTTAAGGTTATATTATCAAAAGTTTAGATTATATTAACAAAATTTGAGGTTATATTTATAGCAATTTCACTGACAATTTCCTTCAAGTTTGTTAATTTGAGGTTATATTTCTTGATATTAAGATTAACATTACATTAGTACATAAAAATGTACTAATGTAATGTTGAATCGTGGCAGAAAAACCACCAAATATAAAAATATTTGGTGGTTTTCTGCCATGATTCAATAATTTGTTATATCTAGCAAACTGTCACTTTTGTTAATTTGAGGTTATATTAACAAAAATCGAGGTTATATTTCTAGATATTTCACTGACAATTTACCGAATGACAAATCTTATTTATCAATACTTGGCGTAATCTTAATTGTGTGAAGCTGGCAATTGACATTGATCACTGGGTAAACTGTCAGTGAAATATTAAGAAACATAACCTCAAAATTGTTTTAATTCAAGGTTATCTTTCTTAATATTAAGAATTTTTCATTGCAACATGACTCTTTCGAATAATCAAACATTTTTTTCCAAACATTAATTTTAAGTAATACAGCAAACATGGAATTTCACAAATTAGCAAAAACTAAGCTCCACTTCTAATTCACTCGTCAAAATTTCTGTAATAAATTAACACACTAACAAAAATCAGTATTCTCATAAACGTAAACAATGTTAAATGATTTTTCGACTACTTCAATGAAGGCGCTTTACTATCTTTGGAATCACTCAAATCGTGGTCGTTAGGTTAGTCACTGTGATTGGGAAAGGAAAAAAATAATATAAAAATAAAACAATTCAAGCAGTGCAGTGTGAGCGCAAAACAAAAATAGCAAAGCGAAAATTAATACTCAGTCACGACTCAAACTAAAAAAAAATTTTTCAATACGTTCAAATCACACGAAATGAAACTTTTACCAATAATGAAAACACTCCGATTTTATTTGTATAAGTGAAATTAATAATTGTGACTAATGACGTCGAAACTAACGAATTATCTCATTATTATGACAATCTTGGACGTGTTAATTACATTACAGAGAGGCGCGAATGGCGTCTAAATTAACGCCTTTATCAAACTTACAATGTCAGACGCTTTAATGACGTCAAAGCTGACGTTACCGACGCGCTATTATGGAGCTGAAGGTGTTGGACACTGTAATGACGTATAAACTAACGTAATTAACAATCTGACAGTGATTGACGCGTGAATGAAGTCAACATTTTACGCGTTGGGCGCTTTAAAGACGTCGAAATAAACTTCATTAACACATCATTATTACACTAACAATGTTGGACACGTCATTATCAAGTTGGCGATATTGGACGCTTTAATGAAGTATAAATTAATGTCATTAACAATGTTGGACACGCCATTATCAAGTTGACAATACTGGACGCTTTAATGAAGTATAAATTAATGTCATTAACAATGTTGGACACGTCATTATCAAGTTGGCAATATTGGACGCTTTAATGACGTGTAAATTAATGTCATTATCAAATTTACATTGTCAGACGCTTTAATGACGTCAAAACTAACGTTACCAACGCGCTATTATGCAGCTGCAGGTGCAATGACATGGAAACTTAACAATCTGTCAATGATTGACGCGTGAATGATTTCAAAATTTGCGCCATTATGCGACTAACAGTGTTGGACGCTTTAATTACGTCAAAAATAAAGTTATTAAAGCGTCATAATGCGACTAACAGTGTTGGACGCTTTAATTACGTCAAAACTGAAGTTATTAAAGCGTCATTATGCGACTAACAGTATTGGACGCTTTAATTACGTCAAAACTAAAATTATTAAAGCGTCATTATGCGACTAACAGTGTTGGACACTTTAAATACGTCAAAACGAAAGTTATTAGATTATTATTAAATTTTAGCTCAGTGATATGTGCCGCCATCTATGTTCAACTATGTGAAGATATTTTATTTTTAAGCAGTTTGTACTTTTTATGCGTCGTAAGATTATAAATAAAGTGAGTCTATTCTGAATACTCAAAGAGTTTAGCACATTATTTCAAGACCTGTTTTCCCGCTGCTTTAACAATTATCAAACAGACAGTATTGGACGCATTAATGACGTTGAAACTAACACATCATTATCAATCTGACAGTAATGATTGACGTCCAAATTCGCGTCATTATCAAACTAACAATGTTGGACGCTTTAATGACGTCGAAACTAACGCTATTAACGCGCTATTATAAAAACTAACGGCGTTGGACGCATTAATAAAGTCGAAACTAACGTTTTTTTAATGCTTAATTATTATCTGGTAGTGACGGACGTGTGAATGTCATCGAAATTGGCGGGATTATCAAACCTACAGTGTTGGACGCTTTAAAAACGTCGAAATTAATATTATTAATTTGTTTTTATCAAACTGGCAACGCTAGAGGCATTAATGACATCGAAACAAACGTTTTTAATAGATCATTTTATCAAATCTGACAGTGATGGACGGGTGAATGACGTCGAAATTAGCGTCATTATCAAACAAACAATGTTGGACGCTTTAATGACGTTAAATTAATGCGCCATTATAAAATCTGACTGCGTTGAACGCATTAGTAAAGTCGAAACTAACGTTTTTTTAATGCATAATTATTATCTTGTAGTGACGGACGCGTGAATGTCGTCGAAATTGGCGGGATTATCCAACCTACAGTGTTGGACGCTTTAAAATCGTCGAAATTAAGATTATTAACGTGTCATTGTCAAATTGACTATGCTAGACGCATTAATTTTAATCAATCTGACAGTGGTGTATAGGTGAATGACGTCGAAATTAGCGTCATTGTCAAACAAACAATGTTGGACGCTTTAATGACGTCGAAACTAACGTTATAAGCGCATCATTATCAAACTAAAAGTGTTGGACACTTTAATGACGTCGAAACTAATGTTACTATCGCGTCATTTTCAAACTAAAAGTGTTGGACGTTTTAATGGTGTTGAAACTGACATTATTAACGTGCCATTATCAAGCTGTAAATATTAGACGAGTCGAAACTGAAATTATTTTAGCGTCATTACCGAACGTGAAGTGTTGGACACTTTAATGAGGTCGAAACAAACGTTATTAACGCGCCCATTGTCAAACTAACAATGTTGTTGACGTCGAAGCTAAAGTTATTATCGCACCGTTATCAAACTAAAAGTGTTGGACACTTCAATGACGTCGAAACTAATGTTATTAATGCGTTATTATCGAAGTGAGAGCGTTGGACGCGTTAGTATCGATGAAATTATGGTCACAAATATAAAAAAAAAACTCAACGTTACAAAGTCAAAGTTATTGAGAATTGTAACAAAATTGAAGCCTCAACAATTAACAAGAATTAATTTTGTTTGTCATTACATTACCATAATTATGAGTACGAGAGTTTTAAGAAGTGACGCAAACCTGCATTAATTATTTGCAATTATTTTTCCATTAGTATACTGTTAGAATATTTTTGTTAGTTTGAGAAGTGCGTGTTAAGGCAAACAAAAGTGAATATAATAATTAAAAATAAATAAAGCGTAAATGTAAAAGTACCTGAGAGCTTTGGATGTGGGGGAGAGTAGAGCGTGCGTTAACAAAAACATTTTCGAGAAAAAAAATATAAAAACTTAAACCATAAAGCGTATAGGAGGATATTTACAGGTTGTTTGTAAAAGTGACCCAAGTGCCATCACTACAGTGCCGCATCGCGTCGTTGTGTTTCCACTCGTCGGGCGCCGACCAGCCGCCGGATTGGGGCCCGCCCCTATCTAAATCGTTCAGCATCCAACCGCCGCCCCCGTGGCCCACGGGGGAGGGGTCGTAGTGCTGGTCTCGCGACAGGTCGTTCAAGACGACGGCCTCGTTAACGAACCGATGTTGCATCGGCAAAGTGGCAAACAGATAAGGGCCAGAGTCGTATTGCACGGGCACTAAGTACGAGGCGCGCCCCGGGTAACCCGACAGCTGGACGTCGCGCTGGTCATGGTCGGGCCTCGTCTGCCAATAATACGGGTTAAAGGGTGGCGGGCTGCTAAAAAAAGGCATAGAGAAATGGTTAAACATAAAAAAAAATAAAATAATAGAGAGAGAGAGAGAAACAGAGAAGCAAGCTTACGACACCGAATGTTTGTGTAACCATAACCTGATTGGTGTTTCTGGGGGGGTGGGGGGTGTGTGTTGGGTGTACTTACCGGTTTTGGGCTATTTTACGTAACGTGTCCGGCACGCGGATAAGTTTTTCTAAAGTTTTTACTATAGATTGGAAAGACGGCCTGTGAGTACGTTCCTTTTGCCAACAGTCCAGCATTAACTGGTATATGGCTTCTGGACAATCCATTGGTGCGGGTAACCTATATGAAAGAATTTAATTAATACAAAATAAAATCCCTCCTAAATTTAAACATTCTCAATCATCACACATAAATGACTAACTGATAAACAACATAAAGGACAAGAACTGCCGGCTGAAAGACTACTGGTCGATAGCCATCTTGTAAATATACATATTCAATGAACCTTTCTACCTATATGGGTGTAGGATTTCATCTTGTAAATAAAAAATGTAAATTTCAGCATAACTGCTTTCGATAAAAAATGAATAAGGAATTTCAATAACAACCGAATTCCCCTTTAGTTAATAAATATTAAGGCTGGCAATTTTGACTTCAGCGCTAATCGATTAATCGAAGTTCAAAACATTCGATTAATCGAAATTCAAAACATTCGATTAATCCACTTATCCGTCAATTAATTGAAAATAACCGACTAATCGAAATTAATCGAAACAAATCGATTAATCGAAACTAATTGATTAAACGAAACTAATTGATTAATCGAAAATAATCGGTTGGCTAAAATAACCGAAATTAATCGAAACTAATCGACTAATCGAAACTAATCGATTAATCGAAACTAATCGGTTAATTGAAAACGTATAGAACTTTTTTCCAACAAACAATTTAATCGATTAATCGAAATTTTTTTAATCGATTAATCGACTTAATCGATAAATTTTGCCAGCCTTAATAAATATGTTTGCGTGTGTCCAAGTCGTTAATTTGACAGTAATCGTAATAAGCGTATTTCAACTCACCTGTATCCTTTTTCGATACTCTTAATAACATCTTGATTGGACCAGTTCCAGTAGGGCCGCTCGCCGTAAGACATTACTTCCCAGCAGACTATGCCCATCGACCAGACATCGCTGGCTGACGTGAATTTCCTAAATGCTATTGCTTCCGGTGCTGTCCACCGGACGGGTATTTTACCACCCTGCAACAAAAAAAAATAGGATCATCATCATTTCTTGTTTCAAAATACAGCATTTTCTAAATGTTTGAACAAAATTATTAAATTTGTGTTCTCTATTTTACCACCCTGCAAAAAAAAATAGGATCATCAACATTTCTTCTTTCAAAATACAGCATTTTCTAAATGTTTGAACAAAATCATTAAATTTGTGTTCTCGAAATAAAATCAGTCGCACTCAATACTGAGTACATGCCCGAGATAAATACGAAACGTAGATAATTGATTCTTGGAAGATCCGAATTTGTTTAAAAACAAACAATATATAGTAGTATTTCCCAAACTATGGGTCGCGAAATTTGTTTTTAAATTATTTTACATTCATGTGAAAATAATAATTAATGAGAAATAGTTGTTTTAATGGATATTTGTTTTTGAACTATTTTATGTTTATTGTGTGAAATTGAAAAAATACGAAGCATCTACCTTTTTATTTTGTGAATCATTTTGAAATTTAATTTATTCGACAGATCATTTGTTTTAAACAGACTTTCTAACATTAAATAATATACATTATCAAAAACCCTTGTACCATTATGGGTGTTGGGCATATTAAATAATAACAGTTGTAAATAAAAACGTACTCTCGTTGTGTAAGCTCCTTCCGTTGCACTCTCAATTTCCCTACTCAGCCCGAAGTCCGCAATCTTGCAGACGAGCTGCGAGTTGACTAAAACATTCCTCGCGGCCAGATCCCTGTGAACGTAGTTCATATCACTTAAATACTGCATCCCGGCAGCTATCCCACGCAGCATCCCCACCAGTTGAATGACTTGGAACTTTCCATCATTCGCCTGTACAAAAAAAAAAAAAAAACATACATTACATGTATTATAAAATAAAATAAAACCTTGACACCGTAAGGTACAAGAGGACCGATTGTGATGATTTATAACAATAATAAAACAAATACTCTATCTTTGGCAGAAAGACCTAGGGTCGATAGCCTATGAAAGGACAACCTCAAATTATATACTGTATTATACTATACAATACTGTACTTAATATAATGTAAAAGTCTCTTGAATAAAGATATTTGTATATACTCTATCTTAGCGTTGAGTGTGCCCCTCAACCGTTGCTTATCGGAGGTTTATTTAAGGTTGAGGCTGATTGGTGAGACTGTACCAATAACTTATTTCTACGTAATGTATAAATAAATTTTCGGTACAGTTCGACTTCGACTTCTCCGGTAAATCATAATAAATGAAAGACGACGCAAGCGCCATCTTTCGCCTAATTTCACGTGGTAAATGACAATTGGATCAAAATCACTCTCAATGGATCAAGAAAATCCAGTGATGTCAAATAAAATTGAAGTAAACCGTCATATTTGATTTTATATTTGTTTTTCTATATTTCCGTAAATCTTCGGCTTCCCTGGTAAATGACAAAAAAATGATTAAAAATCACCCTCAATTGTACAAACATTTCCTGTGCTTCAAGTTCTAATTGGACATCAATTAACATACAGTAAAATGTGAGCAATCGGTGCCTACTAAAGACACTGGCCGGAATGTCAGAGTGGGAAAATTCTAAATCCGGTGAAATACTCCAGAATGGATAATTAAATTAGAAAATACACCGAATTTCCACGAGAAACATAAAACTCCATATAAAAGGCAAAAACACTTAATTGATAGTAATACTTCGGTGTGGCGTTGGTGGCGCCACCATCCTTCATGTTATTTATCAATATTCAAAGAGGAGTTAGTTAATATTATGTTAAAATTCATTACCCGGAGGAACGTGTCCAGTGAGCCGTTCTCCATATACTCAGTGATGATCATCACTGGATTTGACTTGGTGACGACCCCCTGGAGGAAGATTACGTTGGGATGCTCGAACTGGCCCATTATGGACGCTTCCGTCAGGAAGTCGTTGCGGGCCTTGTCCAGAGATCCCGCTTTCAGCGTCTTTATGGCGACGTCTATGTCCATACCGTTCACCTTCAATTTGCCTTTGCAGACGTCGCCGAATTCACCACCACCTGAAAAACAATAATTTATATTGCATATTTTTCCCTCATCTAATTAAAAAAATATACAAATATTTAAATCAATCAATTTGAATATTTAATTCGATTAAAAAAAGTCATTAGAATTAGGCCGAAATTAGTTAAAATAAATTTAAGAGAAAAAAATCTAATGACATGAATTGAAATTTGAGTTTTTATTGTAAAATAGCAATGTTAGGTTTTAAATATTTTAATATTTTGGTGTATAGATGTATCATATAAAGGGAAAGACAGCAGAAAGTGTCTACTTTTACCTAATTTATCAGTGGCGTCGTCAACAATTTGGATCTACGGGGTAGACGACCGAGAATCGTTATTTCGAATTAAAACTAATATTAATTATTATTTTAAATTCTAATATATATTTTTTCTTAAAATAAAATATTAATAGTTTCTTGTCAATTACCGATGATTGCTTCGATTGTGATGCACCCGGCGTCGATTTCCCTGGCGAACTCCCTCACAGCCTGGTTGGGATCCTCGTACGTGTGCGGATCGATGTAGGTCCTCGAAGCGCCGATTCCAGTGAAGAGCGGCGTAGTCACTACAATCCGAAATTATGTCAATCGTACCCAAAAATTGATGCTCGAAACAACTCCGCATGCAAAAAAACAGCTGCCAACACCTTCAAACCAGCAACAGCAATAACAAAGATAATTGTTTAAACGAAATGCTATAACTGCGATCGTAATAAGGAATTATAGATATTTCGAAACATGCTGCAGCGAAGCGGTACGTCCTGTTAGTCGTGTTTAGTTGTTTTAATTTAAAAAAAAAAAGATAGGTTGGCGCCTCTGTTTGTTGACTCCTCCCACTAAACTACTTTAGCCTGTTGATGGGATTCTATTAGTACATTTAAAAACTTTTATATACATATATATATATTCAATGACCCTTTCTACCCATATGGATGTAGGATTTAAAAACTATTTTATAATGATTTGAAAAATATTGTTGGTTTAAGTATGTAATGTAATTCACAAAAATCAAATATTGTGGACTAGGGAAACATATTTTACAGGGAATTGAAAAAATTATTGATATATTAAATAAAAATGATTTGAAAATAATTAATAAATTATTTCCACATTTAAAATAAAAATTATTGATTTAATTATGTAATGTAATTCACAAAATTTAAATATTTTAACGAAAGTGAAAGAAACAACTGGAATGTTCCTCCGAGTGTGGAAAGTAAAAATTATTGATATATTAAATAAGTTATTTGAAAATAATTAATAAATTATTTCCATATTTAAAATAAAAATTATTGATTTAATTACATAATTCACAAAATTTAAAAATTCTAATGAAAGTGAAAGAAACAACTGGAAAGAACACTCTGGAATGTTCCGTAGAGCGCGGAAAGGAAAGTTCTGGAAAATTCGAGGAGCAAGCACGCTATATAAGCTCGCGTTAGTCAATCACGAACGTCCGTGTGCTCAACATCTAGTTATAAATAGTGACAGTGTGATGTTAATGAATGTGTTAAGTGTACTGTAAATAAATAAATAGACATTGTATTACTTATTTACCCTACACTCTTATGGGTATAAAGGGTTTCTTTAATAATATATATATATAAATATACCCCGACACCAATTGGTAAAAGGGGACATCGATTATATATATATATATATAAATATATATATATATATTACTTATTTCCGAGTCTGTTACATACACACAATTTATTCCTTCATTGTTTTTAATTGTACTAATAAAATTCACATAAAATAATTCACACACTAAAAACTCAAAAATCAAGAGAGAGTAAATCGCATGCAAAAGTGTAACGAATTAGTGGGTTAAAGAGTAGAATAGAAGAGTTTGTTTTGTTTAGGGCAAAAAGAAAATTCAGCAGAAAAATTACCATTCGTGTGGGTGGTTACAATGGGAGGATTGTCCAAGCTATGATGAACTAAAAAAACAATTGAAAACAAAAACACATTGAGACGGCACAAAAAAACAAAACATATCAAGCACAGCAAAGCGGAGAAACACAAAATATAAATAAAATAAACAAGAATGGGAAATAATGAAATTAAATTATTTACGGCTTCTACTTCGTTATACATTATGTGTGATTGAATTAAAACTTTTTTTTTTTAATCTGAATAACAGAATTTCATATTTAGTGATAAGTTATAGCGTTTTATGCTTACTGCTGCACTAGGGTAAGCAGTTTCAAAAGTATTTATCTGTCTTTATCAAACAAAAAGTTTTTCTTTTTTTATTTTGAATTAATTTCTCACTTAACCCGTGGTGAAACATATTTAATTAATAGACTTTGACACTTGGTTTGTTTCAAACAAACTATATTCTATTTCTTTTTTTAATCATTTACACTTTCACCTTTCGGTGTTGGGCTGAACTAACAATTTTAGACAAGTGTAAATTGTTGAATCCACTGCTTATGTGATTAAATTTTAACTAGCATAAAATTTTAGATTGATACGAGGGATATTCTGTAATGGAAATGTTAAATTTAAAGTGTACTTTATTTTCATCATCACAGTCTAAGCAACTTTTGCAATAGATATTTATTCATAGAATGTGAATTAATTACACGTTAAACATAACATTTCCCGTAGGGAAAAGTCCCGAATGATTAAAAATAATGTAATATTTAAGCAATGTTTCATCAAATAATCAATATGAAAACAATTGCAGCTTTTTTTCTTTAATAAAATTATACTTAAGGATAAAAAAACATGATTCTTTAAAAAGTTTTTTTTTAAATAAAAATTAATATAATTAGAATTTCTTTAATAATCAGAATAACAGCTTTAAAAAAAATGCAGAAGTAATATACTTTATGACATGCAGACAGGAAATTAAACAACATTGAAACAAAAGGTTGAACCAAATCGAAAACGAAAACTCATTTCACGTGTCTCGTGGGGGGCACTTACTGTAAGTCACTACTAATCCTTTAGTATAGAACATAGGGGGGAGAAAGTGCAAAACAATTTAGTTGGTTCATATAAATATTTGTTTAGAAGAAGTAAATTATAAGATAAGATATAGAAAAAAGGGATCTATATATATACATTAGAGTAAATTATTTGTAAAAAAAAATTAAAATTTTAAATCAATAATTACCACGATTTAAAAAAAATCACCAACATTTTTAGACAGTAGCAATTGATTGTCCATACCATATTTATTAAAAAAAAAATGTTAAAAAGTTTAGAAAGCGCAGACTATGCAATATTTATGAAGCGACTATAAAAAATTAGATCTTAGATCTGTCATTAATAAAGACATTCATTATTGTTATTTATGATTACTACCACAGAAAAAATATGTTTGTCCGTGTTACTACTTTTCATCATGTATGTGGTAATTATTAATTTCACTTATTTAAAGTTCAAGTAATCATTTTATGTATTTGCGTTTGATTCTCCGGGTATATTCATAGAAATTGTATTAAAGAATAAACTCACCTTCTCCGTTTCTGTATTCTAAGGTGTCGCAATCACTCGGTTGTTTTTTATTGCACTCGTCATTAGAACGTGAACGCACAAACACCACAGTCAGAACAATTACTGCCACTAAGACGACGACGACGACGACTATTCCACCCGCAACCAGTTGCAAGTGGAAACCCTCCTCTTCGCCGATGTAAGCTACAAATAAAAAAATAAATTATGATAAAACAGAGTGGTAGACAATGCAAACAATTATAAATACAGAGAGTTTTTTTATCAGTATACATTTGCCCTATGTATACCTGCAAAATACGCGAGTCAAATGCATTAATGTATGTGTGTTTAGTTGCCTATAACACGCAACTGAACATACATATGCCAAATAGGCAACTAAACATACACACATTAATTATTCAATGCGGTTGGCTCGCGTTTTTTTTGCAGGTATACACTTTTCCTAATGTATACGTATAAAAAAAATCTCTCTGTATATATTAGTGATGGGCAAAGTCGATCTTTTATTATTGCTAAATTAAGTATATTATAATTTTGAGAATGTTACTTATTATAAAAATATCAAAAATAACTTCCCATTTATTAATAAACATAAATTTGAAGTTACTTTTTCGTTTTAAATACTTAAAATGACACATTTAGTAATACTCGATTACTAATATTATTCGATTTTGCCCAACACTAGTATATATATATGCCATTTTTTTTTTAGAGTTGGATCTTCATATTCTTAGGATCGCTCCTGCGTAGTCTCAAACTAAGATTTTGAAAAAATTAGCTAAATCTATTAATATACAGGGCGATTTTTAGCCAAATTTAAAAAAAAATATTCAAAAAAGTTGTTTAGAATGGAAGACTTTCAATTTTTATACTTTTATTTTTTCATCAGCATCCAATACTTTTGAACTCATGTTTGCAACAAAAATCGAAGCATGCTGAATTGTATGAAAATTGAGTCTACTATATATATGTCTAAAACGTGATTGTTATTTTACTCAAATTAATGGAACGAATAAGCCAACATCATAAATGTATTAATTGTTTAAATTTGAGTTATGTGAAGTTAGTTAATCACAATTAAAACACTTTTTATTCCTTACTTCACTTTTATGTATATATTATTTTCACTAATTCCAATATGAACAACTGTCCGAAAGACCATTAGCAAAAAAAAATTGAACTTATAGTTACGTTATTTACTATACCTGTTTTCAGGACTTGTCCTGTCGTTTTGAAAACCACGGGCGAATAAGCGCTCCATCCCCTCTGGGTCTTCGCCCTGACCTGCAGCCCGTAATCCGTCCTCTGTTGCAGCCCGGTGAACGTGACGAACAGATCGTTGGTCAGAATGCTGGTGGAATTGCTGTGATCGGTGTCCCCTTTCACGAAACACCGGACCTCGTACGTTTCCACCAAGTCATTCTCGACGTCTCCACCGTCGGTAGTCGGGGCGTCCCAGGCTATGCTGATCTCGGTGCTCTTGACCGAAGTCACTCGGACGTTGGTGATGCTGCTGGCGACGGAGGCTTCCGTCGTGACTACGATGTCCGCAAACTCGGGGCTGGATTTCGAACTCATGTTCGAGACACCGTTTTCGGCGAACACTTGGAAACGGTAGGTCGTCACGGCGTTTAGGCCACTGATTGTGATTTTGGTGTCGTTGAATGAATCCTGAATAGAAAAAAAAAATATTTCTTTCATAATAATTTGAAATTGATATACTGTTTTAATCAAAATCTACACATTTTAAATATAGAACCTGTGTTTAAGATACAGTTTTCAGAAAATACTTGGAAACGGTAGGTCGTCATAGAGTTTAGGCCACTGATTGTGATTTTAGTGTGGTTGAATAAATCCTGAGTAGAAAAAATATATATATTATTTTCATAGTAATTTGAATCAAAATTTTAATCAAAATCTACACATTTTAAATATTGAATTCATGTTTGAGACACCGTTTTCAGAAAATACTTGGAAACGGCATGTCGTCACAGAGTTTAGGCCACTGATTGTGGTTCTGGTGTCGTTTAATGAACATTGAAAATAATCATTACTTTCACAGTGTTTTGAAATTGAAAATAAAACACTTGAATTCCTTTATTCGCTTTCATTCAAAGTGTTTTATTTTTAATTGTTCGAATCTCTTCACAACAACACATTACTTTGAAATTGATGTTCTAAAACAGTATATAAATTGTCTTTTTTTTGTCTTAAATTAATTTCTCATCTGGCACTTGGTGAAACATATTACACTATGTAAAATAATTTAAAGAAAAGACACTTGGTATTGTTTCACAAATCGGCGAAGAGGAAGGTTTCCACTTGTAACTGGTTGCGGGTGGAATAATCGTCGTTGTCGTCGTCTTGTTGGCAGTAATTGTCTTTTCTTTAAATTATTTTACATATATAAATTTTCAGTCAAACAAATTTCAGATTTTTAAAATAAAGATAAAGTCTTTGTTGAATGTTTTCTGAACTTCGTGTTTAGTTGGATGAAAATAATTTAGTTTCAGAAAACTACAAATATCGGATATTCATGTAGACATTTTTTTTAATTAATGCCAAGTATGTTTATCTTTGGTCACAGCACAAATTAATACAAAATTTGTGCTGCGACCAAAGATATTAAAGTACCTTTAAAAAAATCCCAGAAACCACATAATAAACTTACCATATTTGGAGAATACTGCACTAATCCCAAACTGCACGCATCGCATTTCACTTTGTAGGTAATATCCCAACGTCCACCGGTGTTTTCCGGCGGGTTCCAGCTCAACATGACTGTGGATTGATCCACAAAGTTTACGGTGAGATTCATCGGAGCTGAAGGTGGTTCTGAAACAAATAAGAATAAAATAAATAATGATAATAAATAATTCATAATAAATTAAAGACGACGCAAGCGCCACCTTTTGCCTAATTTCAAGTGGCATCGTCAACGATTTGGGTCTACAAGGTAGACGACCGAGAATCATTGTTGCGTCCACTAAAGGAAGGCGAACTTGTCCTGTTTATGAAAACAAGGAAAACGAAATTCACATTTAAAGAAATGTTCAGCCACCATTCATCTAGTTATCCATACGCTAGATGAATGGTGGCAGAACATTTCTTTAAAAAATAATAAATAATGTTAATCATTATAAATGAAAAACGACGCGAGCGCCATCTTTTGACTCTACAAGGTAGACAACCGAGAATAGTTGTTTCGTCCACTAAAGAAAGGCAAACCCGTCCCTGTTTACGAGAACAGGAAACGAAATTGAATAAATAACGTGTTGAACGTATTTTGATACAGAATAATTTATAATTTTTTTTGAACAGATAATTTAGAAAAAAATTGTAACATTTTGTTTCGCATAATTGAAAAGACAGAACAAAGCGCCATCTATTGGGTTATCATTGCTACTGTCATCTTATTAGTCAGTATGAAGGAGTAATGCAATTGTCATGATTGTTAATGTTATGAATTCTTATGAATTGCACGCTCAATTTTTGTTGTTTGCATTTATAAAACAAGTGACGACTCACGTGTACAAGCCATGTCTTTTGGATCTTTCTGCGCCCTGTAGTACCCATTTACACACTTGCATTCCGTGTAACCGTGGTCGGGAGCTTTCGAGTGTTCAGGACACTTTTGACACATCTCGTCTCCCACGTCGGACTTGTACTTCCCGGCTGGACATTCTGTAAAAAAAAATTAAATATATATGTATATATATGTGTAGGGTTAAAAAAAAAGAAATAATATTTTCTTTCTTTCTTTCTTTCTTAATCTTATCCTCTTTTACCCGTATTGGGTGTCGAGGTAAATAATATTTTAAAAGATATTAATTGCTTAAGGTATATGTAAATTGGTGTTATTTTAAGCGTCGGACTAAATCGACTAATTTTAGTAATCGGGTATATAAAAAAAGACTGCACTGCAGCCATGTGGCTAGGGCAACAATAACCCACACTTCCATTGCTTGTATCGGGTGTCCAAATAAGAAAGGTCACTGGCTACATCTCAGGAACTATGAGTCCTAGAGCTTTCAAATAAAAAAAAAATGTAATAAAAGTAAGCATGAGAAAATGCTGTAAAATAATTTTCAAGTTCGTAATTCTTCCAGTAGGGGGCGGATTAACAGCATTAAGTAGTTCCATAACTCGCCACTAGGGTATCTTTCGTTAGAGCCCGATCAACTTTTTAATGACAGATTTATTTTTTTTAAGCAGCAGGCATTTTACTTCTGCTGTCAGTGTATTGTAAAATTTGGGAGCCCAATAATTTTTCGCTATTTGTGACTTATGTAGTCTTACCCATTTTGGATAAATATTACCACTAGTTCTAGTGTTATGGCTGTGAATAGACATAACTAAATTGTACTCAGAATTATTCTTTTTTTACATAAATGAGACATTGAAATATGTACAAACTCGGCAAGTTTTGGAATTTTTCGGTAACCAATGATGTAGATAATAAAACAACACTCGAAACTATAATATCTAAATCATTACAAACACGTTTCATTCTTAACTCACTATTGCATGTTTGTTTATCGAAGTCCGGCTGGAATCCAGCCTTGCACTTGCATCCACCGGTCGGCAGCGTCCATTTACCGTCCCCCTTGCACAAATACGTGGGGGTGTCAACAATTTCCGCATTTTCCACACAAGTCCCCGTCGCCTGCTCGATCAGAGTGACCTCCTTCCCGGTGGGAGTCGCCTGGAAGTGCGCGAAGTTTATGGTGACCTCCGGGCATGTTATGTAGTACACTTTAACGGCGAGAAGGGAAATGCAAGCGCCCTGGTCGCGGAACGCGAAGTAAACACCCTTTTTGGTCACAGGGATGCTCTTCACTTCTGTGTTAATGTTGACCTCGTTGTTGGTGTTGAATCTGCCCTCGCCAGCAGCAATACGGCCTGAAAAATAACGGTTATTATTGATGATGGGAAAGATCGATCAAAAAGATTGTGCTGCTCGATCTTTGCTTATGATCGATTGGATCGATCTCACTGATTGATCGAATCGATTATAACTAGTGATGGAAAAGATCGATAAAAAAAAATCAAACCACTCGATATTTGTTTGTGATCGGTTGAAACGACTTTACTGAATGATCTTTCATGATCAATCCTTTCGGCTCAATCTGATCTTCAATCGCCTCGCAGCTGATAAAAATAAAATTCACATTTTATTGTACAAATTTAATTTTATAGTAAGAAATATTCTTGTTTAAATAATTATAGATAAATGGTTATTTATATTTAATTTAAATATTTCAAGCTGAATCGATCATGCTGAAATAATGGATCCGAAAAATGTGCAGCTCGATCTTTGAGGATCGATATTTTCAATCCAACCTTTGTGGATCAATCCGATTGATTGATCTTTCGAGTGATGAATCACAGATTGATCGATCTTAAAAAAGATCGATTTTGCCCACCTCTGGTTATTACTTGTATTCTTCTCGAGGTTGAATATGTAGTGTTGAGTATTATAAAATGAAATAATTTATTCATATTATGTGAAATACAAGGAAGCCAGAACATCTTCAAATGAAGATGAAAAAAACAGGTAAAAAAAACTAACTATGTAAAATGAAAATACATAGTTTTCAGATCTATTTTTATTGAAAAAATGTTAGCGAAGAAGTATACTTAAAATATTAAATTTATGAACACTTCTTCGATGCATTGTTGCCGACTTTACATTTCTTTAAATTGGCTTAAGGGGAATTATAACCATCAATACAAATTTTATTCCCTTAAATTTTCTTTTAGAAAATCTCTACTTGAATATTTCCATCCCTTTTTCTGGCCAAATCGTATAAAAGGCTAATATATAAAAAAAAGTAGAGAAAGGAATTTAAAAATATTTCATTTTATAATTATCATACTTCACAGGATCATTTCTGTAGTATATCTTCAACATATTCATCATTGACTTGATGAGTATTATTTCGTATATTTTGCCATGCATTTTAAGATAAACTTACCAATCAATTTGTAACTCTCAGTCTCCCAGGGCGGAGGTTCCCTGGTAGCCGCGTCGAATTCGTAGTAAAGCAAGCTGAAAGTTTCCTTGCAGGAAAGCGCATTTCCTGTAAAATAACATAAACAATGAGAAAATATTACTTTAATAACTTTGATATGTTTAAAAAGATATAAAAAAAAAAGAAAATATGTTTGTGACTTTAATAATTATTGGTTGTGCTGCAAAACTTGTTTCAATCCATTAATAATTTGTGCCGAAGAAACTACAGTTACAAATAAAAAGTTTTGTTATACGAATAAAGCTAAATTATTGCAACAATTGCTGTAACAATTTTTGGTTGCCCTGCAATAATTGTTTCACTCCATTAATAATTTGTTTGATATTGCAATTATTGCAATTAAATGAAACACTTTTGTTTTTTTTAATATACAAGGTGTACAGAAAATGAGTGAAAAGCTTTAGGTAGCGTGACTCTTTGACTAATTTTTAGATAAAAATATTAACGAAAATAAGTCACACGGTCCTTACTTAAGCCTTTTTTCTTTATAATCGTAACAAACTATATTTTTAATACATACCTGGAAAAAGACTGCAGTCCCGTATCGTGAACTGTATTTCGATGTATATCCTGTTGGCGATGCCCCTCTCGATGAAAGGCACCCAAAGCCAGTTGTTCACGTTATTGTAAGCCACATCGCAGACGACATACGACCTCCAGTTGATGCCCTTCTGGAAGTTCGTGAACGATTCCTCCACCCACTGAAAATAGAGAAAATGAAATATTTATTAAAAAATTGTTTAAAAATGTAAGGATATTTTGTGGATGTTTCAAAAAGTGATATTTTTAAGTTTCCTCTTTCTAAATCTAAGAAATTGCAAAAATTTTTTTTTAATAAAAATAGGAATTTCAATGAATCTGATATTTATAAAAATATGTTGTTCGTATTACAGCGACTAAAAAATAAATACAATCAATGATAAAAAAAGGTATTGGGCTTCTTTTTATTTTGGTAAATGTTCGGCAACTTATACAAGATTTTTTAAAATTTCATTTAATTCATTTCATGAATGAGCAGGGAGAGAATAAAATAATTTAACAACAAAAAAATAATTATCAATAAAAATATGTAAAGTTTTCTTTACTGCTACTTTACTATTAATATCGAATAATAATAGTTTAACAAAAAAAAATCATTTATCAACGAACAATGTAAACATTTCTTTACTGTTCTGTTGCATAAATAAAACTAAAGTGGCTTAATTGTTGACGCTGTTAATTTTTGAAAGTTTATACTTTCCAATATTTTAAGGTTTAAAAAATACACACTTTAAAGATATAAATTTGTAATGATAATTATCATTTTTCACCTGAAGAAAATTTATATTATTTATATTTTGAAAGTATTCAATTAAAAAAACCTGCATTTTTTTTTCAAATTTCTCATTGTTATATCAATATTTTAACAAGTACATAAATTATTGTATAATATAAGCAATTACAATGGAGAATTCAGTAAAATAAAGTTAAAGTTAAATTCATTAATGTTCTAGCATAAGTTATATTTAGGCCGACAATCAATAGATAACATCTAGACTAATTCCTAAATAAACAAAACAATGAATTAATCATGACAAGTGGAGTGTGCTATAATGGTATGATTAATATAAATAGAAATTAATGAATTTTGATGATACCCAATTTTTTCAACATCTGCCGTATGATTAGTTACGACACCCGATGAAGGTCGTTAATAAATTCCACCTGTTATATTAAAATTATAAAGCAATAGATATACATTTTATTAAAATAATAAATAAATAAAACAACCACGAAATATAATATATAATATCAATATATTGATATAATAACATTATTTATTTATTTATTTATTAACGGTGATCTACCATAGAATATTACAATAAATAAATATTTATGTATACTAAACGTGAAACTTGTAAAAAGAAATATTAGCATTTCTGAAACATTAAGCATGTAAAATAAGATTTTGGTAGTGGTAAATCGTTTCTGGCGTTCACATATTTCTTTTGGATAACTAGTGATGGCCATTTCGGTTTTTCGAATCTCCTCAGATTAGTGAAATGCCTTGATGAAGGCGGCTGAACGAATTAGGCGAAAGATGGCGCTCGCGTCGTCTTTCATTTGTTATGATTTCTGGTTGAATTGCGCCAATTTGGTCGCTAATGCATTTCATATCAATCTACAGTGTGTTTTATTTGTGTTCATCAATTTTCAGCTAAACATAAAGAATTCAAGTCATTAAAATATGTTTTTTTTTTTTAATTTTGCCAAAGTTTTTCAATTAGACTGTGTGAACTTGTACCATACGCTCAGAGATAAACTTTTGTTTTTTAATAATTTGTACTCATACAGATTCCGTGTGGACGTCTCCCCTGAAAATTTCAACTTTCTAACTCAATCCGGGGACGAGATATTGACCTCAAAATACCTCATTTCTGATATAAGATAATAAATTAAAGTGTTTTCTATTGACGCACTCGCGGACAAGAGTACGCGCCGGGGGGTATTTTTCAACATTCAATATTAACGAAACTAAGTACACCATCATGTTCTCCATAGTTAAAAACTCAGAAATACATAATCTCAACATAATACCGTTATAATAAAACACTTTTTTTAAACTTTGTTTGTATACAAACAAAGTTTAAATAAAACACTTTTTTTAAACTTTGTATGCAAACAAAGTTTAAAAAAAGTGTTTTATTATAATCTTACACAATGTATAACGAAGTAGAAGCCTCAGTGATCAGTAATAATACCGTTAATAGTTATTGAGTAATTAATTTATAAACATGGGACAAATTTAGAAGATAAATTCGAACGAAAATCGAAACATTAATAAAAAAATCATATATTTGTAACCGCTTGAAATATATGTTTGTATTTTTTTTTTGTATAACAAGTTATACAAACAAAGTGAAAAAGTGTTTTATTAAATATATAATAATATTTATTCAATTTTAACAGTATTTTTAATTGTTCTATCCCAACAAAAATTAAAAACTAATAATAATAATAATAATAAATTGTCTTTATTGAAAGAAAAAAGTTACAAATGAAAAATAACATATAATATAAATTTTACTAACATTTTCTTTCAGGTATAAAAATATTCCTTAGATGAAAACGAAGATGAGATTTTTTTTTTTTTCGAATGACTAATTGAAATCATCACCTGAATGCAAGCAAACCGTTGATGTAAGCATACTAAAAAAATCCTATTCGTTTCTCACTAGCTCCCACATTGTATTCCGTTCATCCAAAGAACAGAAAACCCTGTGCAAACATTAGAGAAAAAGGAGGGATCTTCACGACATAACTCCACTATTTGGCAGGCCAGATTTTAATATGCAGATAAGCCGCCTCACAAAGAGCCTCTTCGGAGAGCGTAAGCTCCTCGGCCTCCCGGCATTTAAGAAAGAAAGCATTTTTACGTTTCCATCGATTAGGCCGAAAGAAACCGCGCTCGTAAAAGCTCAAACCTCTCCCTCCCGGCCCACTTGACCTTTTAATAAAATCGAAGTGCGGCCTCCCCGGTAATATCGCGGGGGAAATTACGCGAGATTTCCATACATATTAAAGGGAAATTTATGCCGACGCCGGAAAGACTCGCTTTTCCCGCGGGTGCGTCCCCAAATTGCCCGCCTATACATTATTTCCGGCACGTAGAACGCACTTAATTCAACTCAATACCTACACTCCACCCCATCCCGGCCCGTACACAATATCACAGATAAACAAAAACAAAAAAAAAGTTAATTATCAGCCGGGACACGCACCTCCTCACCCTTATCAAAATTATAAACAAAGGGCTGTTGGTTATCAATGAATTATTTATAAGGGTAGGATCAATCAATAATTTCCTTCCATTTCATTTAATGCATGTATATATATATATATTTTTTATTTCAACCCCCCATTTAGTGCTAATTAAGGGGCGTAATAAGTAAATAGGGGTGAATAATAAACGCCCTCGCTATATTGTTAACATTAAAAGAGCGCGGAAATTCGCAAATTAAACATTACGGATGGATGTGTTGGGTGGAGCGGAGCGTTGTTATCTTTAATTAATATTTTACTTTCATTGCGTTTGAGATAACGGGGAAATAAGCCTCGCCGTTCTATTCAACCCCCGCACCCTCCCCTCTTTCCCGCCGGGGCCCGCTTTTTCTTCGTTATCTCGGGCGAAGTTTACGTCGACATTAATAAAACCCGCGCTAATAAAACAATTTATTCGTAAATATTAGTCATACTAAACAATTCCCTAATGCTCTGCTGAATAATTCATGCGGCTGTCGGAAAATGTCATATTTGCGGAATTGCGTTTAATGATACAAATATGAAAATGAACATTGATAGCACGAATGAATTTTATTAATCTAGAGTTAATTTTTAACTCGAATAAAAAGATATTAAATAAAAATGATTTGAAAATAATTAATAAATTATTTCCACATTTACCTCTGTGACTTTTGAAACAAATGCATATTAAAACAACTACTTCACTGGCAAATACAACGCCGGACATTAAATTACATTATGTAAATGTAATGTTCGGCGTTACTTCCCGGGCGAATACAACGCCGGACATTAAATTATATTATGTAAATGTAATGTCCGGCGTTGTATTCGCCCGGGAAGTAGTTGTTTTAATATGCATTTGTGTTTGCTGTTGTATATCAATAAAATATTGCATAACGCAACAAATTTTGATCCGAGAAAGATTTAATGTAAAAACAACAAAAGGAACGTTACTTAATATAAGGCCATCTGCAGACATGTGTTTCGGGATCTAATAAAAATTGTGTTTTGTATTGACAACTTTTTTGTAAAGGTTTAAAAAGTGTTCTTATAAGAAAAAAAAAGTTGACTTCACTTTTTATTTAACACGTAAGTCATGAAAACAAAAACTCTTGTGTTATTATTGATTCGGAATATTGTTTATCCACAACTTCTACATAAAGAAAATCTTTATTTCTGAGAAATACCCCTACACCACCATTATGGTAGATGGGGATTTTAGATTATATGTATATATATATATATTTCTGAGAAATACGTTAAATTACATTACAATATTTACATTACAATCATAAACCTCTAGTTAAGCCTCAGAAAATGGCCATCGACCATCGGTCTTTCTGCCTCACAACTTCTATTATATTGCTATTTACAAAAGCATTATGATAACAATAAATCACAAGGGATTTACAATACTATAAACTTTATGTTTATTTACGCACTAGTGAATTTCTTTATTCAGTTTGCTTTTCAAAAATAAATTAAATTTGTCATTTTTTTGTATGAACAATTGCATGTGTAATTTTAAGATTCTTCGTTTGTTCTGCAATAAATACAACTCAATGCAAGCTTGTGACGTCACCAAACTATTTTAATTAAAAAACCTCAACACAATTTGTTGGTCATCTGATAAATTTCGTATTTAAAAAAAATATATATATAATTTCAACTTAAACCGTTGCAATTCGCAGTAGTACTGCTATGTAGCAGGCTAATATCTATTGTGTAATCCAGTGTCCGGCGGGGTGGATGCTTGGGAAGTAGTTGTTTCAAAAAATGTTTGTAAAACTTACAGTGTAAGTAATTTTTGCAGTTGGAAAAAGGGATTGATCGAAATTTATTGATCATTGCCAGAAATTTTCATTGTTTAATTTCATTGTAATATATATATATATATATTCCCTTGTGATTTATAGATATCATAATTCTTCTACTGAGAATAGAATTCTATTTTATATACAAATTGAGATCGAAAGACCTCCAGTCGGTAGCCGTTTTTCTTAAGAATATATATTTATGTTAAATTGTTGATGACATTTCCTGGGACTCTCAGATAATTAAAAACAAAATCAACATAAAATGTTAATCAAATCTTACAATCTGGAACTACTGGTTAAGAAATATACCAGAGTAACACCAACTTCCGAATCTTGTATCGATAATGTAATTACAAACATTACGGATAGTGTAAGACAGTACGATATAATTCCGACGGGGTTTTCTGATCACTTGGCTCAGATTATTGATCTCAATTTAAAACATCACAATGATTCACATCAATTGAAATTTCGACATTTTAGCGATCAAAATATTTCTTTATTTTCAGAATATCTTCGTAAGGAAACCTGGACGGATTTATATCGTAAGTCAGACGTCAATTCGAAATTCAATTTATTTATGAGTATACTCTCACGACATTTTAATATCTGCTTCCCTTTAAAGATATATAATAAAAGAAACAAAAAAAATAAAAATTGCTACTTTTAATGAAACAAAAATGTGTAAAAAGCAACTTGACCTGTACAGTGAATTACTTCCTTAATTTTAAAGATACTTAAGTACTACAAACAGGAGTATAATAAATTGTTATTAAATGACGAAGTTGCCCACGGATTTTTCAGTCACGGATTTGCCCGGCGCATCCACCATGGCGGAGGCGCCAAGTATTGTTAATTGTTAAATAATTGTTTCTTGGAGTTGTAACTTGCTAAATATTTGTTTAATTAGAACATTTTGTTTGACTCTTTAGTATTTTATATTTCGATGTAATTTAATATGTTATTTTATTCTTAAAATCGTCTTCAACATGCGTTTATTTCAAAGTTCTGCAGAACACTGTTTGTCACTTTTTATTTTCGTTTTTTCGATGTTAATTAGTTAATAACATCCTAATGAAGTAATTTAGAGAGTATAAAAATAGTATGTTTTAAATTTATTTATTTATGAATTTTTAACTCCAGCCACGGATTCCACTCCGATATGAGATATTTTCAAAGTTCTGCAGAACACTGTTTGTCACTATTTATTTTCGTTTTTTCGATGTTAATTAGTTAAAAACATCCTAATGAAGTAATTTAGAGAGTATAAAAATAGTATGTCTTAAATTTATTTTTTTATGAATTTTTAACTCCAGCCACGGATTCCACTCTAATAAGAGATATTTTCAAAGTTCTGCAGAACACTGTTTGTCACTTATTATTTTCGTTTTTTCGATGTTAATTAGTTAAAAACATCCTAATGAAGTAATTTAGAGAGTATAAAAATAGTATGTCTTAAATTTATTTTTTTGTGAATTTTTAACTCCAGCCACGGATTCCACTCCAATATGAGATATTTTCAAAATTCTGCAGAACACTGTTTGTAACTATTTATTTTCGTTTTTTCGATGTTAATTAGTTAATAACATCCTAATGAAGTAATTTAGAGAGTATAAAAATAGTATGTTTTAAATTTATTTTTTTATGAATTTTTAACTCCAGTCACGGATTCCACTCCAATATGAGATATTTTCAAAATTCTGCAGAACACTGTTTGTAACTATTTATTTTCGTTTTTTCGATGTTAATTAGTTAATAACATCCTAATGAAGTAATTTAGAGAGTATAAAAATAGTATGTCTTAAATTTATTTTTTTGTGAATTTTTAACTCCAGCCACGGATTCCACTCCGATATGAGATATTTTCAAAGTTCTGTAGAACACTGTTTGTCACTTTTTATTTTCGTTTTTTTCGATGTTAATTAGTTAATAACATCCTAATGAAGTAATTTAGAGAGTATAAAAATAGTATGTCTTAAATTTATTTTTTTATGAATTTTTAATTCCAGCCACGGATTCCACTCCAATATGAGATATTTTCAAAGTTCTGCAGAACACTGTTTTTCACTTTTTATTTTCGTTTTTTCGATGTTAATTAGTTAATAACATCCTAATGAAGTAATTTAGAGAGTATAAACATAGTATGTCTTAAATTTATTTATTTATGAATTTTTAACTCCAGCCACGGATTCCACTCCAATATGAGATATTTTCAAAATTCTGCAGAACACTGTTTGTAACTATTTATTTTCGTTTTTTCGATGTTAATTAGTTAATAACATCCTAATGAAGTAATTTAGAGAGTATAAAAATAGTATGTCTTAAATTTATTTATTTATGAATTTTTAACTCCAGCCACGGATTCCACTCCAATATGAGATATTTTCAAAATTCTGCAGAACACTGTTTGTAACTATTTATTTTCGTTTTTTCGATGTTAATTAGTTAATAACATCCTAATGAAGTAATTTAGAGAGTATAAAAATAGTATGTTTTAAATTTATTTTTTATGAATTTTTAACTCCAGCCACGGATTCCACTCCAATATGAGATATTTTCAAAATTCTGCAGAACACTGTTTGTAACTATTTATTTTCGTTTTTTCGATGTTAATTAGTTAATAACATCCTAATGAAGTAATTTAGAGAGTATAAAAATAGTATGTTTTAAATTTATTTTTTATGAATTTTTAACTCCAGCCACGGATTCCACTCCAATATGAGATATTTTCAAAATTCTGCAGAACACTGTTTGTAACTATTTATTTTCGTTTTTTCGATGTTAATTAGTTAATAACATCCTAATGAAGTAATTTAGAGAGTATAAAAATAGTATGTCTTAAATTTATTTATTTATGAATTTTTAACTCCAGCCACGGATTCCACTCCAATATGAGATATTTTCAAAGTTCTGCAGAACACTGTTTTTCACTTTTTATTTTCGTTTTTTCGATGTTAATTAGTTAATAACATCCTAATGAAGTAATTTAGAGAGTATAAACATAGTATGTCTTAAATTTATTTATTTATGAATTTTTAACTCCAGCCACGGATTCCACTCCAATATGAGATATTTTCAAAATTCTGCAGAACACTGTTTGTAACTATTTATTTTCGTTTTTTCGATGTTAATTAGTTAATAACATCCTAATGAAGTAATTTAGAGAGTATAAAAATAGTATGTTTTAAATTTATTTTTTTATGAATTTTTAACTCCAGTCACGGATTCCACTCCAATATGAGATATTTTCAAAATTCTGCAGAACACTGTTTGTAACTATTTATTTTCGTTTTTTCGATGTTAATTAGTTAATAACATCCTAATGAAGTAATTTAGAGAGTATAAAAATAGTATGTTTTAAATTTATTTTTTTATGAATTTTTAACTCCAGTCACGGATTCCACTCCAATATGAGATATTTTCAAAATTCTGCAGAACACTGTTTGTAACTATTTATTTTCGTTTTTTCGATGTTAATTAGTTAATAACATCCTAATGAAGTAATTTAGAGAGTATAAAAATAGTATGTCTTAAATTTATTTTTTTGTGAATTTTTAACTCCAGCCACGGATTCCACTCCGATATGAGATATTTTCAAAGTTCTGTAGAACACTGTTTGTCACTTTTTATTTTCGTTTTTTTCGATGTTAATTAGTTAATAACATCCTAATGAAGTAATTTAGAGAGTATAAAAATAGTATGTCTTAAATTTATTTTTTTATGAATTTTTAATTCCAGCCACGGATTCCACTCCAATATGAGATATTTTCAAAGTTCTGCAGAACACTGTTTTTCACTTTTTATTTTCGTTTTTTCGATGTTAATTAGTTAATAACATCCTAATGAAGTAATTTAGAGAGTATAAACATAGTATGTCTTAAATTTACTTTTTTGTGAATTTTTAACTCCAGCCACGGATTCCACTCCAATATGAGATATTTTCAAAGTGCTGCAGAACACTGTTTGTCACTATTTATTTTCGTTTTGTCGATGTTAATTAGTTAATAACATCCTAATGAAGTAATTTAGAGAGTATAAAAATAGTATGTCTTAAATTTATTTTTTTATGAATTTTTAACTCCAGCCACGGATTCCACTCCAATATGAGATATTTTCAAAGTTCTGCAGAACACTGTTTGTCACTTTTTATTTTCGTTTTTTCGATGTTAATTAGTTAATAACATCCTAATGAAGTAATTTAGAGAGTATAAAAATAGTATGTCTTAAATTTATTTTTTATGAATTTTTAACTCCAGCCACGGATTCCACTCCGATATGAGATATTTTCAAAGTTCTGCAGAACACTGTTTGTCACTATTTATTTTCGTTTTGTCGATGTTAATTAGTTAATAACATCCTAATGAAGTAATTTAGAGAGTATAAAAATAGTATGTTTTAAATTTATTTTTTTATGAATTTTTAACTCCAGTCACGGATTCCACTCCAATATGAGATATTTTCAAAATTCTGCAGAACACTGTTTGTAACTATTTATTTTCGTTTTTTCGATGTTAATTAGTTAATAACATCCTAATGAAGTAATTTAGAGAGTATAAAAATAGTATGTCTTAAATTTATTTTTTTGTGAATTTTTTTGCATTTCCAAACCGCCCCGCCTTTTTGTATTTTAATCGAGCTGAATTTAGCGCGGTCTGTCTAAATAACGTGAGAATTTAAATTCGTGCGCTTTCCTATTTATGTGTGTGTGAAATGACGGTGTGTTTGTGTGCGCGGTGCGATTCATTTAATTAAATCCATCGCTCATTTCTATTTGCCTGTATTCCCATGGTAAACACGCCAAAACAAACTCCACAGATTTAATAATGCGAATATTAAATCCCTCTTTCGGAACATAATTCAGTTTCGACATATTTTATCATGATAATCGGGCGCAATCGTCCGGAATAGTTGTTTTCGGGATAATGTGCAACCGGAATGAATTATAATCGAAACGTTGCCGGGATGAATACGGTGTTTATGAAATATTTATTTACGGCGGTTCAGGTGGGGAATTGTGAAAGTGTTTAATTTTCTATACAGTTAGTTTATTAATTAACAAGACATATGTGGCATTTTTTTATTGTTATATATTATAAACAAAGCCCTAATAAACATTTATGGCCTATAAAATCAAAAATCGACAGCGCCCAACAATGACTTTTGACACTTTGAAAAATTCGAATTTTCGATATGAGTGTCCGACTAAAAAAATTGTTTAAAGAAAAACAAGACATATGTGGCATTTTTTATTGTTTTATATTATAAACAAAGCCCTAATAAACATTTATGGCCTATAAAATCAAAAATCGACAGCGCCCAACAATGACTTTTGGCACATTGAAAATTATACAAATTTCATTGAATTCTTACTGCAATAATTTACTGAAAATAAATGTTTTTGAGGTTTTTAAGTTATTAAAGTATCTGAGGTGTTTGATTATTAATTGATTAACACTATTTTGTATATAATTGTTTGAGATAATATCAAAATTTTATGTTTTGTCAGATGGTGGAGGCGCCGGATTCGTGGCTGGAAATTCGTGGCCAACTTCTCATCGGTTATTAATTAAAAAGTGTGTTTTAATTTATTTATTTATTATGATTTTCTACCTTTTCGGGTGTGCGCTCTAAATTATTCTTTAGAAATGTGATATTCGTTTGTTCTGCATAAAATAAACAAACCTGTTTTTTTTAAATATTTAGATTTATATTAAAAAAAAATGCAAATTATTATAATAATATGATATTGTTTATTATTGTTAACTATGCTTAATATTAACTATTAAAACAAAAAAATCGAAAATCCGAACAGGCAAATTGGAATTATGAATTTTTAAAAAATTGATTATTCTAATAACAGGAAAAGGATTTATTCACTTGGTCACAGTTGTTTAAATAAATTAAATAAAAGAATTTGAAAATAATTAATTAATTAATTATTTTCTTTTTTGCTACTGTGACATTATGACTTATTTATTTATTTATTGACGGAATCTCCTTTTACACAGATCTACAAAGATTAATTACATATATAATTTATAAAATATACAATAAATTAAAGAAATAAACTTAATATACAAAACAACTAGAATTTAAAATGAAAATGAATGTATGAGTGAATATAATATAAATATGGAATTAAAATTATATTAATAAATGTAACATTGATTGTTAATTTGATTATTCTAAAAATTTTCGATTAATAGTGGAATCTGAAAAAAAAAATTTGGATATTGCCGATTTAATACTTTGTAAGAAAACATAAGATTTCTTTAGAAAAAGAAAATTAAAAAACATGGTGGATGCGCCGGGCTACAAAATCCGTAGCTAACTTCTCATCGGTTAAAAATTACATTAAGTATTCATTAGTTTTTTTGCTTGGATGTTTCAATATATTAAAATGTAATAAATCTGAAATATATTTTTTATTAACAACAAAAAAGTATAAATAAATATCTTTATTTAATAATAATATATTTATTTACGGAATCTCCTTTTTACAAAACATATGCAACAACAATCAATATTACAACTAAATATATAAATGTATGTAAATGATAATCAAACTTTATAAATCATGCATTTTCTAATTTAACACATCTCATATTCTCGCTTGATTATCAATTATAATTATTAATGCGAAACCGTTATGAAAATATTTTTCAATCACCAAATTCTTGAGTGCTACTAAAATTTCCTGAACGGGATAAACGCCCCAATTAACGAATTAAAGTTTACGTACTTAATTCATGAATACATGTTTTTTTATGGCGCAAAATTTCCAGTGGAATCTCATAATTGGTCAATATATCTTGGAATAAATAAAAAAAGGCACGGGTTATATATTTTCGTAACAAAAAGCAAACCCCTTTTAAACGCTTTTTTTTTCGAAAGCGTTTAATTTTTAAAGACTAAACGATTTTAGAATCACAGGTTTCCAACAGAAGCCCCGCGGCCTTTGTAGAAAAAAAAAACTTTGATAATCTCATTTTAATTCCCTTATTAGAGCATTTACTTCTTCTCGTTTCAGCATTCTCTTTTTTTCTCAAATTAATTCTACGAAAATTAAATTACCCAACTTCATTGCGCAGCTGTCATACCGTGGTCCTTTGATCCGGCCATCTGGACGTGCATCAAAAGCCCAGAAAACAAATGCAATTACACGGGAAAAAAAGGCAACGTCAATACCAACTTGGCGTTTTCCTCCCTTACCCCTCCGCCGATTTATTATTCTATTTATCAAAACAGTTTCATCCCCTCCTGAACGCACGTAATAGACCCTCCTCGCGCGCTTTCCATACAGTGGCGGATATTTATCAAAAAAAAAAACGCAGTTCCACCCTCGCCGGAGGAAAAAGCGAGCGGATTTTAACGCCGCAAATCACGTACGGCGCCCCCGCAAACGGGGGGATGAAAGTACACCTATAATAATCAACAGTGATTAGTAACCATAGAAACCCCTCGACGTATATATCAAAAAAAAATGTATAACTTGGCTATCTTTGCGGACGTGCTCTTTTTCCACGGGCCAATAAAAAGCCGCGGACGTGCACCCCCGCCGTCTCGGGTTTTATGGGGAAAACGGTAACTTTGTGTAATTTTAATGTAAACTTCTGGGAGTGGCGGTAATAAAAATAAATTGCATTTTTTTTTTCCGCTCTATCCTTTGTTTTGCCGAAAGTGCAACAAGTCGTAAAAGTGAACTTTTATTATTGGGTTTTATTTGAAATAAAATCAATTTTGATATCGTTAAAAATGTCTGGAGCTACATTGAATGGATTAATTATTGATATAAGAAAAATAATCAACGGTTTATCAAATAAAATATCAAATATCTTCTTATATTTGTTGGGGGTACGTGTAGTTTTTTGATATAGTTTAATAATATTTTATTCCTCTCTTTAATTCTGTATTTTTAACACTAAATGAACATTTCGAGCAGAATATGCCTTTTATCAATAGTTTTTCGCCTTCCTTTAGTGGACGAAACTATGATTCTCGGTCGTCTACCTTGTAGATCCAAATCGTTGACGATGCCACTTGAAATTAGGCAAAAGATGGCGCTTGCGTCGTCTTTAATTTATTATGATTAATATCAGGTATATAACTACAATACAACATTGGCGATGCCACTTGAAATTAGGCAAAAGATGGCGCTTGCGTTGTCTTTCTTTTATTATGATTAATATCAGGTATATAACTACAATACAACATTGGCGATGCCACTTGAAATTAGGCAAAAGGTGGCGCTTGCGTCGTCTTTAATTTATTAGTTTTTTTATATTAAGAAATACAGACGAAGAAGATTTAATTTATAAAAGAAGGAACATAAATATTTCATTTTACCTAAGAAAATTCCATTAGAACAGATAATAAACGATAAGCTACGTTCAAGCTTCAAATAAATTAAACAACACAGACTCTAGTACATTAAAAAACAACGTAAAAGAAATTTTAAGAAAACGTCTACAAAAAAAAAGAAGAAAAATAAAAGAAGCGGATTAAAGAAGGAATTAACGAGTACGAGAAAGGACAAAAATTTTATTGAAATAACATAAGATAGAACTGATTCAGATTATCTGATTTGTTTAGATATAGCTATCCAGAAAATAAAGAAGTTCGTTTATATTAAATAAAAATGATTTAAAAATAATTAATAAATTATTTCCACATTTAGCTCTTTGACTTTTGACTTACGCTACGTAAGTATGTTAAACAAATGCACATTAAAACACTGAATGGTTTTTTGAGTTTACGTGAAGTGTTTAATCACAAATTGAAAGACTGTTATTCCTTACTTCACAATTTATTTTATGTTAACATAAAATAAATTGTGAAGTAAGGATTAACAGTCGGAATAACAATTTATTTTATGTTAACATAAAATAAATTATGGGTCTTATGTTATGGGTGTTATATTAACATAAAATAAATTGTGAAGTAAGGAATAACAGTCTTTCAATTTGTCACATTAAAACAACTACTTCCCTGGCAAATACCCACGCCGGACATTGAATTACATAATGTACATCCGCTGTTGCACATCAATAAAATATTGCATTTGAAGTTCGTTTATATTTTTTACTTATTTATTATCAAAATACATATATCTTTCATGTGAAAGTACAAATAACGCCGCATATCCCGAATCCGCATCAAATTCAGATATCTGTCAAATCTCCAGAAAATGGCAATAACAAGATGAATACATTACACACGTATCATTTTCCTTTCGGATCGCGGTCGAGTCAATTTTCCGGTCCGCCTGACTTGGGCTGGAAAGAGGGATGGAGTAAGGGTTGGGGGGCTTGGAGAGGGGCACGTCCGGTCCATGGAAGAAGTTAATAACTCCGCGTCGGTTTTCCCCTCGGCTTTTCCGGCATAGAGAGAGAGCGAGAGAGAGAGAGAATTGGGATGGAAAAAATCGGCGAACGGTCCCAGAGGAGGACGAGTTCGCACGTTCGCACATATTCACTTTCTCACACGTCAAATAAACGCCACCTCTCATTTTCCGGGGACGTGTCTTGATGGCGCGAGGGGCGGCGTGAAAATTAGTTTTCAAAACGCGAAATCGGAGAGGATGGAAATGGTTTTTGTTGTTGGATTTTTATTACAATAGTTAGTTTTTTGTACAATTTTTCAACTATATGAATCCAGAAATTACTTTAAATATTGTTACGAAAACCACCTAAGTACAACGGTAAGACGCATTGGTGTGTCAATAGCTCGTATGAGAAGTTTCAACTTACATGGTGTAATAGAGATGAGATATGTTTCTTTCCAAAATTGCAGCATTTTTTTTTATTCACCTAGATACAAGGGTAAGATGAAAAGTTCTCGGTTTGATATAGAGATGATGTTCCATTCAGAAAAAAAAAATGTTTCCTGTCTTGGTGTGTCATTTGCTCAAATGAGAAGTTTCAACTTAAAAAAATTGATATCAAGAATTTGATAAAAAAAGTCTCAGATGAATAATGATTAAATGAAATATGATGTTTTCCATTACAATTGTTTTCTTAATTTCTAAATTCCAGCAAATGTTTAGTCACCTATGTACGAGAGTAAGATAAAAAGTTCATACATAGGTAACATTTAGAAAAAAATGCCTACTTTAGTGCATGTGTCGTTAGTTCGTATAAGAACTTACAACTTGTTCTCTCAAATTTGGTAAAGAAAAACGCTTATTATGTTCCATAGTTATATTTTCGGTTCCCTGATAAGACATTAGATCTTTACAAATCGTCATCAAAGGTTTAGTTTAGTTTATTAACGGAATCTTATGTTTTACAAATTTATTATAAACAGTATTACAAAGTAAAGACAACAGACAAACATATAGTTTGTCTGTGGTTAAACTCTTAAGGTTCTCTCAGACAGTTTGTTCACAGGATTTTTTGGAATAAATGTTTTGTGTTTTTTTTTTTGTTAAAATGGATAAATTTTAGTGATGGGCAAAGTCGATCTTTTATTATTGCTAAATTAAGTATATTATAATTTTAAGAATGTTACGTATTATAAAAATATCAAAAATAACTTCCCATTTATTAATAAACATAAATTTGAAGTTACTTTTTCGTATTTAATACTTAAAATGACACATTTAGTAATACTCGATTACTAATATTATTCGATTTTGCCCAACACTAATAAATTTAGTCATAAAATTCTTCGTTTTGGATGGGGTTAATCCATCCAAGGATATTCGTCCGAAGTTGGCAAAGGTTTACTGAGACGCTGCTTTTTACATACCAATCAATTTTTGTTAAAGTGGGGGGTCATGGGTGTTGTTTCCCTCCTCGGGTTATTGGTGTTGAGGGATAGTTTGTCGATTTGTTTTAAGTCGTCTGTTACGGGTGCTCCAGTATATTATTTAACAGTAGGTGTTTTATTTTTAGTTTAAAAGGTACGTATTTCACGTTTTTTTTTTTTCATGTAATTTGGTAATTTGTTGTATTGTTTGTGTGGTTAAAGTTTTTGTGTGTATTTCTGTGTTGTGTATTTTTCTATTCTTAGTAAAGATTTTCTTCTTGTTGTGGATTTCTTTGTTTGTTGTTAATTTGATGCTTGTTTTTATTTGTTTATTTTTGATTTTGTAAATTGGCAGTTTATTTTTTAGTGACATTATATTGCTTATATCTAATTCTTTGTTTGGTTGTAGATGTTTTCTGTATTTTGTGTAATCTGTACAATATTAAAAAAAATATTTTGTTGTCTGTAGTTGCATTATTAGTTTTTATGTTGTTTTGCTCCATATAATTATAAGAAATGTGATTTTTGATGATTTGTTCCAAAATACTTTGATTAAAATTGTATATCATGTAGAACGACAGGCAAGTGAATTTTAATGAAAAAGTCGTGAGAATGTTTCTTACATTCTTCTCACATATTTGCTACATTCTTACAACTTCAGCCAGTTAGTGTGAAACACCTTACATAACTGCACTCTCATGTGCAGAGCTTTCGATACTATATCGAAAGCTCTGCACATGAGAGTGCCGAATTTACTGAGCAAATGCTCAGTTGTTGCAGCAGTTTTTGTGCCGATTCATTTTTTGCTCGATTTTGTGAGGCGATTTGTCATCATGGATGTGACCAAAGTAAGCCAGAAACGACAAAAAAAACAGTCCGAGAGAGCAATGAATGGTTCAGCGCTAAAGAAACCAAAGTCTATTGCGTTTTTGATACAAGAGGAATCCTGTTGATTGATTACTTTGGAAATGGAAAAACAAATACATGCGAAAATTACTCCAACCTTCTCGTCCAGCTGAATGCCAAATTCGCGATAACACGAAACAATCATATTTCACCAGTATAAAGGTCCTGTGCACAAGAATGTATAAGGATTGTGATGAAAAAACTTCTACCGTATTCATGTGGATTCCGGGTAACACATCTTTATCCTTTTGATTTGGCAACCTAAAACTTCCATCTGTTCCAAGTCCGACGTGGTCCAGGAAATATTCCATACAATGGTGAAAATCGTGAAATACGACAGAGAATGATGAATAAAAACCCATGTGGTTAAAATGTTAGTCACGGAGTGGTTAAAACTTGAAGACATTTGTTTTTGAGAACACTACGATAGACCAGAATTTGGCTAACATTTGCTCGATCACATCCATTATTTGTTCTATGGCTCAACATATTGGTTTACGAGCAACATATCTCTCCTATTCTTTTGATTTGGCAAACTAGGACTTTCACCTTCCAAAACTTAAAAGAAATTTGTTTCTGAGAAGCGTTTCGCGTCCACGAAGAGGATAAGATAGATGAATATATTCACAGTCATCCAAATTCTCACTTCTGGGAAGGTATATTGATATTGAAGAAATACTGGACCAAGTGTGTTGAAGTAAATAGAAAATGACCCTCTTATTCTTCTGATTTGCAACAAGGTTTTCCATCTGTTCTAAAACCTAAAGAAATTTATGAGAACTTTCCTGCACGCAAGGATGCATTGGACGTAAAAAATAACTGCGAGAATTTGGGTAAGATTTGCTCAGCCATCTTCCTTATCTACCATATAACTCATCAAATTAGCTTCCGGGCAACACATCTCTCTCATTTTTCTGATTTGGCAACCTAGGACTTTCATCTGTTTCAAAACTTGATGAAGTTTGTTTTTGAGAAGCGTTTCTCGTCCAATGAAAAGGATTAGGTGGACGTAGATGAATATTTTCACAATCTCACTTCTGGCAAGGAATACTGATTTTGAAGAAATGCTAGAATAAGTGTAAATGTAGAATGCTTCTGTTCCAAAAACTTGAAGAAATTTGTTTCTGAGGAGCATTTAGCGTCCAATAAAGATTAGATGAGCATAGATGAATTAATTCACAGCATTTCAAATTCTCACTCCTGAGAAGGAAAACTGATGTTGAAGAAACGCTAGACCAAGTGCGTGGAAATAAATGAAGATTATGTGGAAAAATAAAAAAGTTATTTAAGGATAAGATTTGTAATACTGAAATATTTCTTTCCATTCAAAAACTTTCTCCAAGTTCCAGTTCTTCATTACAATCACATTCGACGCCGTTTCTCTTGTTAGGCTTTATATACTAATGTCATACGGGGTGGGGTGGATGCGGGGGGGTTGGTTGTCTGAAGTAAAGGATAACAGGTACGTACGTCGGTGAATTTAAATCAGGTCCGTAATGGGGTAAGATAATTGAGTTAGGGCCCCCAGACGAACCAGCCACCCCGTTCCGTTCCCCCCCCGCCTCCGCCTCAGTTCCATCCATCCGTCCGCGTCGCCGCCGCCGATTTCACTCATTCCTCACTCCCCGTTCCCTCCTCTCAGCCATCCGCCGCCCCGATATTTCACCCTCCCGTGCCTTTTAAATAAAAAGCTCAGAGATCAAGCGGGCTTTGAATAAAAATTGCCCATACGCGCACACGTACACACAATCTTGTTTAGGGGGGAAATAAAAGACAATTGCCAGCGATCGAACGCCAGCTTAATGGTCTGTACAGGGTTCAATTGTCTCCGGGGTGCGTTTTTTTTTTCTAAAATAACTAATACCGGATAGAAAAAAAAAGTTCTGAAACGGATGGAGCATTTATACCCATAATACTCTATACGATTAGGGGGTTAAATCGTGATTTATGGTTATATTAAATTTAAAAAATATTTATAAAAAATAAAATAAATAAAAAAATATCTGTATTTTTAAATTATAGCATTACAGAGTGAAAATAGAGTCAAGGTTACTTAACTAGTTATATCCTATATATACTTTCTAAATAGTATTGCTTACATACTAGATAATTTATAATGTGTAAGTTGATCCAAAGCTACCTGTCTCAGCGACCACTCTTTGTCGAATATGGTGGATTCAAATCTGCTCAATTTATTGCAACTTCTGACCTCAAGGGTCAAACCTTGCACCATTTCTTTTTAATTGTTTCATCAACGATATATTAAAAAACATAGATTCCAATGCACTAATTTTTGCTGACGATCTTAAGATTATGAAACCAATCCATTCTATCTCTGATTGTTGGGATTTACAACGTACTCCTAATTCTTAAAATAAAACTATTAAAAACACAATGATCAATTAATTAAATCCCACTGCATGGATAAATCTTTTTTTTTTTTGTTTGTTTTTTTCTTGGGGGGAAGACCTTGAGCAACCCAAATCCTTTTTCCTCTCCTCGATCGAATCTCTGGCAGGTAATGAAGCTATTAGTGTATTTTAGGGCGTTCGCGTACGGAATTCAGATCCGTTCATTAGGCCGGAAACGCAGGGCAGACATCTTGGCGAGGGTCAAATTGGCGGTAATTTGATATTCCACGGGCGAGACTGCGGCGAGAATAGCAATGATTCGCACACACGTACACGCATCTTCGGTATAACACGAAATCCACTTAACGGACGAACACTGGCAATCACGTAAAATCCGCACGCCGAAAATCTCATCTCGTAACTCGATAAAAATTCAAATGGGCCGCCGATGAGTAGTAGTTGGAGTTACGAGGAACGGGGAAGTCTCGCTAATAGAATAATAGGTAAGTTACAAGTGCGGGTAACTTTCGGTGGTTATTAATGGCTCCGGGAGATGTGGTGTTTTCCGATTAAGGCGGGGACATTAAAGAGTTAACAGTGTTTTAATTGCAACGGCGCGGAATAAGGAAAGGCGAAATTTCCTTTTCGTAATGTGAATATGTTTTATAAAAGGCGATGAAAAAATGATTTGTTTATTTCCCTTTATAAAATATTATCTCCATTTGGTTAATATATATATAACAACTCTATTTCTGTAGACAATTCTATATAAAATAAATTAACAATAAACTTATTATATTATATTACAATTTTTATTATGATTTTCTTTTATGGAGATTTTTTCAAAATGCTGCGTTTATATTTCTATAAACAATTTCAGCATATACGTATTTTAATTCAAATAACTAAATTTATACCCTTTTTTTCGGTGTTATACAATAAAAGGTATTCAGGACCTTAAAATAATCTTTTTAAGAACTCACATAATCACATAAGTAGAAGAGTTATTTTCGGATTTGTGAACATAATTCTTTCATTCTTTGTCTACCGTCGTTTTCTTCGACGGAATCAAAGAGGTTTCCATTTCAGATAAAAACTTTTTTTTATTATTTGTACAACAGGGCGGACTAGGATTTTCTAATTTGTTTAATGCGAGTACACTTCAGATTGTCATTCTAAATATAAAACAAAAACGTTAAAATAATAATTAAGAGGTCGATAGCCAGTTTCAGAGTTGGAAATATATTGTGAACGTTAGTGTATTGTTAGATATTGTATTGTAATTGTATATTCTAATCTAAAGATGTTTATATATGTAATAATTAAGATGCTGTGGAGACTTCTACTTCTTTATACGTTATTTATCACAAATAAAATTAATTTACGCGATTTTTCTATAAATTTTTAATAGATGTATATTTATATAGCTTATTTCTATTTAATTAATATCACATTATTTCTTGTATCCAGTATCTATTGATAATGAGTAGTACGTAGCGCTCGAAATGTACACTTCTGTGCAATAAAATTAAGCACAAGTCTCATACACTATTTTTTTATAATATTCTGGTTGTGTAATGCGGGTTTTTTAATTGTCGTCTAAATGACGCAGAATTTTGACATTAAGGAAATTGAGATATTTACCTACATATTTTCCTAACTGGGAAACTAATCATGTCCGCATTAATCTATAACTTATTTTATATGCTTAATTTTATAAAAAAATAAAATAAAAAAGTAGAGTAAAAAGCGAATCTATACTATATTTGAGTAAATGTGAGAATGATTTATTAATTATTAATTCTTTTCAAATTATTTTTATTTAATCTAATATTTCTTCTTGTTATTTATGGACCTTCAAAAGCCGTATATTTGTTGAAGTACTAATTTTCGTCCTGATACGAAGCACATACAATTAGACTCGTCACTTGTCTAGAACTATCTGTAACAAAAATTTAAAAAAAACTGTAATATGTACACATCCATTAGAGAACAATCAGCGTGTCCCAAATTTCTAAGTACAGCTCATCGAAAGCTCTAACAAGACCTAATCGAAACCACTCTATATTTATTTATTGTTTAGAATAGAAAGAGACCAAAAAAAAAAGGTGCGAACCGTTTAGTATGTCACCTTACCTAATACCTTCTTGGAACCCCTCCGTTGGTTGTTTGTTTGCGTTTACGTAAAACCGGGCGTCGCGAAGAGAGAAATAAAAGCCGAATTGAATTGAATATCTGTATTTATTTATTTTTCCGTCCCAGATCCAGGTGTGATATTGTCAGCGCCGGAGGTCCCTCCTTTATTCCCCTCGCCTTTCGCCGTTAAGTTCGGTACTTAGCCGTCGTCTCCAGGTAGCGGGCACTACCTGGGCCCCGTAATGATTTAAATTCCGGAGGCGATTTGGTCCGTGGACGAGACCAGTCTGAGGCCGACCGGAGTTTCGCTTCTAATCCGCACTTATCCCCGGACCCGTTGCCGGCACGAGTATAAGAATGTGTAATCGCTGGGTTCTTTTAACGCTCGTATCTTTTTCTTTCTCGTTCTGACTGCTCCTTCTTCTTTATTCAGCCCCGGCCGGGGATAGAATTTTTATAGTGTGTTAGTCATCGTTAAATTTATCAACTGGAACTTTCGGGATGAAGCGATTGAAATAAATGGGATTTACATTTTTTTTTTTATATATTGGAGGGAAAATGTTTTTTTTAATTTAAAATCGAATTATATTGATATCGTCGACATAAAAAAATACAATTCTTACAGTACAATTTATTTTCATCCAAAAATATTTTAACAAAAAAGAAATATAAATTCATACAACGTAATGTTGCTTGTGGGACTTTAATTATTTAAATAAAAATAGTTGTCCTTTAAAAATATAAATAACGTGTCATTAAGAAAATAAATAGTGTTTTTCAAAATTTGAAAATTTTCGAGGTGCAAAAACACTTTAGCACCACAAACTGGACTGGACCCAGATATATCCAGGAAACGCTATTTTGCGACCACTCTGCTGGAAATGGAAATTTAATTAAATCTATAATAAATATTAAACCCTACACCCATATGGGTAGAAAGGGTCATTGAATATATATATAATTTTACATTCAAATTAATTCTGGCAGTTTTTTTTTTCAAGTATTTTGATGGTATATTATTGATACAATAAGGAAGATAGCTGAGCAAAGGCTCTGAAAATATTCATCTACGTCCACCTAATCCTTTTCATTGGATGAGAAACGCTTCTCAAAAACAAACTTTTGTATTATTTTGATTATTCATCTTATATTTGATTGTACATTAAAAAATATCCTACATTAATATTTGGTAGAAGGATATAAGATTATATACAATAGTTTGATAGTGTTTGGTTAGGTGCAGTATGGTTAACTCATGATAGCTATAGTTTGACAGAGTTAGGTTAAGTGCGGTATGGTTAAACTGCGATAGCTATAGTTTGACAGAGTTAGGTTAGGTGCGGTATGGTTAAACTGCGATAGCTATAGTTTGACAGAGTTAGGTTAAGTGCGGTATGGTTAAACTGCGATAGCTATGGTTTGACAGAGTTAGGTTAGGTGCGGTATGGTTAAACTGCGATAGCTGTAGTCTGACAGTGTTAGGTTAGGTGCGGTTGGGTTAAACTGCCATTGATGTGGTTTGATGCAGTTAGGTTAGGTGCAGTTGGGTTAACTCACGATAGCTATATTTTGATAATGTTAGGTTAAGTGCAGTTGGGTTAAACTACGATAGCCATAGTTTGATACAGTTAGGTTAGGTGCTGTTGGGTTAAACTGCGATGGCTGTAGTTTGATACAGTTAGGTTAGGTGTAGTACAGTTAAACTACAATGGGTGCAGTTTGATAGTGTTGGGTTATGTGAGAGAGAGAGATACAGGGAAAAAAAAGATAAATATTTTTTAGTCGCCATTATTAAACAGATCTAATGTTGCCGTACATTAGAATAGAAATATTTTATTTGACATTTTCATACCAAGACACAAGTGTTCTTATTGTAGGTATCTTTTGTATAATATAGTGTGGACAAACCAGGCAGATCCTCGGTTTTATTAAACCGGACGAGCCCGCTCGGTTTCATTTTTTTTATTTAATAACTATCCATGTTAGTAATAAAAGCGTTTTAATTGAGTATAAATTGTTTGTTTAGAAGTTGAAATCCTTGTTTAATAAATATTAATTAATTTTAAAGCAAATATTGTTGTACATTAGAATGAAAATATTTTATTTGCTGATTTGATCGTATGAAAGTTTCCAAACAACAACAAACGTTTCATCGTTCGAGTAAGAGTATTCATGTAAGCAAATGTTTACACGAACTCTCGAACAACAAACTTGGCAGTGTTGTACACACACACATACATACACCCCGATTGATTTTCCGCACGCAGAGCAGACAGCAACGAAGCCTACTTAATATCATTTTTATCACCTCTCCCCCATTTTCCGTCTGGGCACGTATCCTCGCAGAATGGGCCCATAATGAAAACGAAAGAGGAAACAGGAAACTGTACTCACCCCCGGCGTAGTCGCTTGAGGTCCGTAGGGAAACCTCGTCCATTCCAGGGTGGCTTCCCCCGTCGTATCCAAGAGAATTACTGCAAAAAATAACACGAATTTAGTGATTTACTACGAGACACCGAGCGCAAATATAAGTGAGGTATGAGGGATGGAAGATTAAAATTCGAAACGTCCTATTGTTTCCCGATCCCCGGGGGCCGTTTGCCTCCGTTCTCCTTCTTTATCGTCTCCACCGTCACCCCCCGCGCGCACCTAAGGGGGAGATTACGCTCGACACCTTAAAATATTATTGAAAGATTTATCGCACGAAAATAATATCAAAAGGAACAAAAAAATGGGGATACTTTGACCCCGCACGGAATACTATTGTGTGTCCCCCATTTTTTTTCCCTCCCCGCGTTGGTGGTTTATTTTCGTAGTAATCGCGGGGAATTTCATAACGTGAAATTAATCCGCTTAGGCTAATTTATTCACTCGGCAAAAAATAAACTTTTATCAAGATTTTAATAAATATAAAAATGCGGAAAATTAATAATAAAGAAAAGAACAAAAAAAATACACCGACGTTAAGTAATTTTTATTAGAGCAAAACTCTTGTTAATTTAATTTTCATGCTAATTTGGACTGCGAGAATTATTTACTCGATAAAAGTTTCATAAGTATCTACATCGACACACAAACATACACTTGATGTATTGTAAGTTAAGATTAATAATAAAACAGAGTATTTTATATGAAAACACTTTGTACATTTTTCTTCAGTTATTTAAATAATAAAATAAGTGAAGAAAAGTTTACAAAGTGTTTTCATATTTCTTTCAAATCTTCACGAAACACATTTAATTACAGTATTTTATAATTTACAATAATAATAAAAATAATAGGCCGAAAGACCTCCGGTCGATAGCCGTTTCTTTTAAGAATATATATTTGTTTTAAATTGTTTCATGTATAGTATATTAAATTAAATATGTACGTATTCTTTTGGAATAAAAAAGATGTTTGTATATATAAAAAAAACTTAAAATAAATAAAATCATTTACAAAAACATCATATTCCAATAAATTCTTAATATGGAAATGCGATAATTTTTGGCTTCAGAACTTTCTTAGGAAAGCGTTCTGCGACAAAAATTCCAACAAACAAGTAATTGTAATAAAAGTAAACACCGATTCTCTTACTCAAAGTCATGCATGCATTCGTTTCATCATTATTATTTTCGACGTCAGAGAATAAGTGCACTTGTCTACGATCTTCGCTGTAAATGTTGTAACAATACAAAAAATAATAAAGGCGATATTAAATTACACTTATAACCTCTCGCAGAAGATTTAAAAAATAATAAAGGCGATTTTAAATTATTACATTCGTAACCTCTCGCAGAAGAAAGAAACCTCTACGAATAAAATATTGCAAGTGTGATTGTTTTTACAAATAATTGTTACGATAATTAGAAAACTTCTTCTTTTCGAATCCTTATAATCTTTCAGATGTCGGATATAATTAGAAAACGAATAATAACAAATATGAATTAATTGATTGATGAGACTGATAATTGTTGAAAGTTCATAATTACTTATACTTAAGTCTATTGTAATATCGCTACAATTGTTTCACCACACTGAGGCTTCTTCAGGCGAATTGTAGCGATATTACAATAGACTTTGAAAGACTAAATAGTGTTATTCAATATAAGTAAATATGAATTAATTATTATTTTGTTGCTGTGGAAATTTAAAAAAAAATGAATAAATATTGCGAAACAGTTTTCATTGTTTAATATTGATCTGAATGCGTTGATTAAGCAGATAATTAAAGGACATTATAAATGAACCAGCTCGTTTGGAAAATGAAGCACTTTCAATAATGGGCGAAAAGCCAGAGCAGGTTTTTTCCACTTATAATAATATTAATGAAAAAATAAATAATTTATTGGTTAAAATTAATCTAGAGGCTTTATTTAAACAATTAATTAAAGAAAAAATGAAAAAAATCGTGCCGTTTAGAAAATAAGGCATTTTGAAAACTGTGAATATTGAGTGAATAGTCAGACAAAGCTATGACAATTCTTAAAATAAATATAAAAAATGAGTATAAGTTGCGAAAGTGTGTTTGTTATTTAATATTGATCTGAAATCATTGATTAAGCAAATAATTAAAGAAAATTAGAAATAAGACACGCCGTTTTGAAAATACAGCACGTTCAAAAATGTTAACAATAGGCGAAAAGCGAGATCAGGTCGTGTCAACTTATAGAATGATAAAAAAAATTAATTACAAGTTGTAAAAGTGATGTTATTGTTTAATATTGATCGAGATGCTTTCTTTAAACAACTAATTAAAGAAAATTGTAAATAAACCACCCCGTTTAGAAAATAAAGCAATTTGAAAACTATCTATATTGAGTGAATAGAGCGATCAGGCCAAGCCAGCTCGTAAAATAAATAAAAAAATTAATAAATGTTCGGAAAGTGATTTTGTTGTTTAATATTGATCCAGATGCTTTGTTTAAACATTTAATTAAAGAAAATTGTAAAAAAACCACCCCGTTTAGAAAATAAAGCAATTTGAAAACTATCTATATTGAGTGAACAGCGCGATCAGGCCAAGCCAGCTCGTAAAATAAATAAAAAAATTAATAAATGTTCCGAAAGTGATTTTGTTGTTTAATATTAATCCAGATGCTTTGTTTAAACAGTTAATTAAAGAAAATTGTAAATAAACCACCCCGCTTAGAAAATAAAGCAATTTGAAAACTATCTATATTGAGAGAACAGTGGGATCAGGCCAAGCCAGCTCGTAAAATAAATTTAAAAAAAATGTTCCAAAAGTGATTTTTTTGTTTAATATTAATCCAGATGCTTTGTTTAAACAATCAACTAAAGAAAATTGTAAATAAACCACCCCGTTTAGAAAATAAAGCAATTTGAAAACAATCTCTATTGAGTAAACAGCGCGATCAGGCTAAGCCAGCTCGTAAAATAAATAAAAAAAATAATAAATGTTCCGAAATTGATTTTGTTGTTTAATGTTAATCCAGATGCTTTGTTTAAATAGTTAGTTAAAGAAAATTGTAAATAAACCATCCCGTTTAAAAAATAAAGCAATTTAAAAATTATCTATATTGAGTGAATGGCGGGGTCAGGACAAGCCAGCTCGTAAAATAAATAAAAAAATTAATAAATGTTCCGAAAATGATTTTATTGTTTAATATTAATCCAGATGCTTTGTTTAAACAATTAATTAAAGAAAATTGTAAATAAACCACCCCGTTTAGAAAATAGAGCAATTTGAAAACTATCTATATTGACAGAACAGCGCGATCAGACTAAGCCAGCTAGTAAAATAAATAAAAAAATTAATAAATGTTCCGAAAGTGATTTTGTTGTTTAATATTAATCCAGATGCTTCGTTTAAACAATTAATTAAAGAAAATTGTAAATAAACCACCCTGTTTAGAAAATAAAGCAATTAGAAAACTATCTATATTTAGTGAACAGCGTGGTCAGGCCAAGCCAGCTAGTAAAATAAATAAAAAAAATAATAAATGTTCCGAAAGTGATTTTGTTGCTTAATATTGATCCAGATGCTTTGTTTAAACAGTTAATTAAAGAAAATTGTAAATAAACCACCCCGTTTAGAAAATAAAGCAATTTGAAAACTATCTATATTGAGTGAACAGCGCGATCAGGCTGAGCCAGCTCGTAAAATAAATAAAAAATGAATAAAGGAGCTAATAATGAATCCTGGATACCCCCTCCCCCCACACTGAAATGATAAAAAAAAACATTTCTCAAAAAATATTTACAACATTACTATAATTCATTTCACCATCCTGATTAATGTGACAAAACAAAAGAAAGCCCGAGCGCAGAGAACCATTTCCTGGTTGAATTTATCGCCGTTTGCGTTTTAATGTGTGGTGAAAATTATGCATCTATTGTGGTGTTCGATTGGTGATGAGTTTAGAGATCGGGGATTAGCGATATTCCTGTCGGGAAGACTTAAATTATCTAGCGAGAGCGTTTATTCATACACACTCGTAACGAACGTTAATGACTGGCGCAAGAGTTGATTTTAAATTATTGTTCTTGTAATGAATACACACATTCCAATAAATACATCGAATGTAAAATAAATTGTTGCAAAAAAAATATTGAGAATTATTTATTCTCGGGTGCGTATGTTGAAACGCGCGCGATTCTGCATGGGAAATGGGTTGTGACTAATGATGGTAATATTCGGAATTTAAATATATATATCGAGTTGATATATATTTACAGTTACTGAACTGGGACGTTAAATTGTGAATTAATGTAATAATTGTTAATTATCGAGATTATTAATCGATGTAATAAATAAAATAATTCAGGATGATTTAATTGAAATTAAATAAGTGAAACAAACCAAGTGTTTTAATTTCAATTAAATCATCCTGAATTAATTCAAAAATGTTTCACCACGGGTTAAGTGAGGAATTAATTAAACATAAATAAACTAATTCGTAATGTGTTTTTTTTGTTGTTTCTATTGTAATTTAAAAAGTGTAGTTTTCTCATTACCTATAGTGTCACCTTGAAGAAGGGACAAATTGTAGTTCAATTTTAATAAATGAAACACTTTTTTACTTTGTATAACTCGGATTGATTTTATTATTGATTATAGTTTCGACAACCTTAACGTGTCATTATCAAAACAAGGTTGTCGAAACTATAGTCAACAATAAAATCAATCCGAGTTATACAAACAAAGTAAAAAAGTGTTTCATTTATTAAAATTGAATTACAATGTATAACAAAGTAGAAGCCTCAATAATTAACAAGACAAATTGTAGTCCTGAAAGCTTGGTTTATACAATAAAAGTTTGAGATTAATTTAATTCCTGCCTTTTTTTGTTTTTATAATAATTAATAAATTTTGTTTTAAAATAAAGTATTATGCCTAATCGAATAAATAATTGAAGTGCTGTTGAGAGGAGAAAATTATTTTTTGAATTGCTTTAGGATTGCAGCAGTAATAATGGCATCTAAATTGTTATTGCAGATTCGAAATGCAAGATATCATGATATGTTGGGGGAGGGTTACGCAAGTAATTGATATTATCAATGATAATAAAAGCACATCAAACGCCATCTGTTGTTTTATTCCGATAAAATATGCCCATCTGTATGTGAGCGTGTTTGTGCGAGATGGAGAGAGAGTGTATGTATGTGTGCGCGGTTGGTGAAATTGTTTCATCCCCTTTGGGTTGCATAAATAGGCGAAATGAAAATTCGCATTCGCACGCTTTTGGCTACATTCTGGCTGCCGGAATACAGAGCGAGCGCGCGAGAGAGAGAACACGGGGAGGGTGGTGGAGGCGGCAGCCGGCTGTAGGGTGGCGGATGAAAAGCTGCATATCCCGTCTCTGTCCCCATCCCCAACCCACCCTCAACTTTCCGCTCCTCCCGTCTCATATCGATTTTCCGAATGCCCCGGGGACTTGTTCACCCCACTAAACCGAGTTTGGACGCCCTTTGAAGTTTGAATACCTTTAGACTTTACCACTTACCCGAAACTTGTAGCTCACCGCTCCTCTCACTACATATGTATGCGTGTATCCCGTCCCCGAACGAAGCAACCGCCCCCCCGGGCCCCGCGCCCTTGGCCCCGTGCTCTGCCCGTCACATACCGCACAACACACATCACATATTCATAACGGAGTCGGCGACTTCCCGGGCGCATTAATTATCCGCCGCCCTCCCACAATCAACTCGAGTACCTCATTGTGTCCCGGCTACAAAAGAGTGTATCTAAAATTTATGGTCATGGATGAATAGATGGATGGATTCCTCGCCGAATTTACTCTTCTAGGACACCCGACATGACCTACCTCCCTCCCATTATGCCTACGTGCTCGTAAATAGGCTGTTGTTATTGTAAAGCGCACTCGTAAATAGCATCCCAGTTGATACAATAACAACAACGTAACATTCTCCCCAACTTCATTAAGTTCAATACGTCCGCGTTCGTTTCTAAGTCGCCGGATAAACCCCTGTTATTAATTTTCGAAACTTAATTGTTTCCAAGTTGAAGATAAGGTTCCACCCTATTGAACAGCTATGAGGGTGGGAAGTTCGCACCCTACAAATTTTAGCCCGTATTTACGTTAATCGACCCAGTTTCCTGATGAAGTTTACTTATTAAATCCTTACAATTCCATAGCCTTTCACATAGTTTCAATATTAAACGGCAAATCTGTTTATCGTAAATAGAAAAGAGTATTTATTATTTATAAACAGTATTAAATAAAAATGATTTGGAAATAATTAATAAATTATTTCCACATTTAGCTCTGTGACTTTTGACTTACGTTACATTATGTAATTCAATGTCCCGCGTGGGTTTTTGCCCAGGAAGTAGTTGTTTTAATGTGCATTTGTTTAACGGACTTACGTAATGTAAGTCAAAACTCACAGAGATAAATGTGGAAATAATTTATTAATTATTTTCAAATCATTTTTATTTAATATACAAAAGCATAGATTAAATCACTATTTTTTTATCTTATTTAAGCGAGTGGTATGGTCTTAAAGGAAAAATAAATATATTTTTTTAAGCATGTATTGAACGGATATTTTTCTACTGTTCACAATATTTTCAGAATATTCAATGAAACCTACATTTTTATAAGCTTTCATTCCTATTTCTGAGATATTTTTTAAAGATGATGCTTGGACAATTATTTTTATTATTTTTAACTCTTTTATTTTGTCGGCTAAATCATTGAACGTAGTGGTTTTACGCGTTGTCGGGTTAACAGAGTCAATAATTCAAACAGTAATGTATAAATAAATAAATAAAACACATGTATATTTAATAAAATATTCATCTAGCTGATCGCCACTTCGGTTTTTCGAATCCCATCAGACATGACGGTTATACATGTACACGTTATGACAATGTTTGTAATAGTTTAAACAAATGCTATCGCAATTTATTAAAAATCAATAAAAAGTGATAATGGGTACATTAATAATTAATTAATAAATTAATTAAAATACCCCGAAACCAATTGGTAAAAGGGAACATCGATTATATATATATATATATATATATATATATATATACAGAGCTTTTATCAGTATACATTTCCCCTATGTATACCTGCAAAATACGCGAGTCAAATGCATTAACGTATGTGTGTTTAGTTGCCTATAACACGCAACTGAAAACATATATGCCAAATAGTCAACTAAACATACACACATTAATCGGTTCAATGTGTTTAACTCGCGTTTTTTGCAGGTATATACTTCCCCTAATGTATACTGATAAAAAAACCTCTCTGTATATAAATTAAAATAAAATAGATATAAAAAATACTCAATAAATTATTAGCGATTTTTTTCCTATTACATTAAAAGACTCTGAACATTATTTCTCTAATCAATTTAATTCTCATAATTTTAACAATGAATACCATCAGAGCTTTTCTTTAGATCTTATCTGCTTAATTGGAAATTACTTGCCTGTCCCCCTTTCGGCGCCGTTTTATCGATACATTTTTCGTAGCGATGAGCACTTAAAAGTTTCAGGTCTGTTTAACTCATCCCTTTCATCTTTGAAGAAAGATCACATCAAAGATCTAACGGGGGATAACGAGAGCAAAAAAAGGTAGTGATATTAATAATGAATGGTTTATTAAGTTATATTTGCCGAAACTGATATAATCAGGCAATTTGAGATGTTTGAATGTAAATGTACAAGAATTCGAAATTAACGAATAAATTAGCAATAGTTAATATAATTGCATATATTAAATACTAATAAAAATATTAATAACATTTTATATCGTTACAATAAATTGTATTGTTTTATAGTATGATTGCTTCGCTTTATTAAACGAAGCTTAAGCAATAATTACTTAACTCCGAAAAGGAGAGTCTCTGTTCTATAGGAGTGTTATTGGTAATTTCATAAAGAAGTGGATTTGAAGGATTATGTAGGGGATTTTAATTTAAATATACTTGCTTTATATTACAAACAAATTTTGTTAACAATTGTGAATTCGTGTCCAAAACTTTATCCCGAGAAAGCAAATTTCATTTTTTTTACAGAAATGTTTCAATAGTGCATTTTATATTGTGTTAGATTATATACAACGCGTATTTTTTTCTCGGATAATAAAGATTTAGCAGTAGATTATAAAATTAATAGACCTAAACAGGTGTGAAAATCCATTTCGAGCCGCCTTGCGTTTTTTTTTTGGTTAACACTATATATTAATATATTTATAAAATCTAAAATTGTAACACATTATTTTGAAGATGTGTATTACTTAAAAAAAATATGAAATGTAAATTTTTAAATGGAGTAATGATATATTTTTGATTATTTTAAATTAAAATTTTATTCTCTTAAATATATATATATAATCTGAAATCCCCATCTACCGTAATGGTGGTATAGGGGTGATTCTCTTAAATAACTGCACAAAAATATCTTTCATGAGAGTTGGTGGATACAAACAAATTTTCATTTCATTTTCATTACGAAACAAGCTACATCGTATGTTATCACTTCGTGTTTTATTGACTTTTTAATATTATTTTGTAAACGAGTTGAATTGCAGCACTTTCTTCTTAAATATAACGGGACAAATAAAACAATTGGAACTCTCTTATAGAAATGAAACCGTGAATAAAGTTTAGTTTTGAAATAATCAAAAAAAATAAGGTAACATAATAATTTATGCTAATATTGTTCAAAAAAATAAAAAGGATTTTCCAAAAACCTTTTATGATTACCAACAAATCGTTAAAATGTTATTGAAATCGGTTCAGTGCTAACAAAAAAATAAAATAAATGTTTAAAAATCCTAATAGTCAAATTTTATTGGTATGACAAATGCCAAATAAATAATTTATTTAAATTAACATTACAGAAAATCTATATGTGACTAAGAAATAATGGTTGTCTTATAAATGAGCAAAAATCATCCGAAATTTTAGTTGTCTCAATAATATACAACATAATTATGACAAGTTAGGAAAAAAATGAAAAGTATAGAGTGCTATTAAAAAAAAAGTACATCGGTTTGACAACTCACACATTTAACGTTATTTTTCAAACACCTTGCATAAAAAGTATTTCACATTTAAAACTATCATTGCATAAGATAGTACTATCTCAGTTTGCATCCAAAATTTCATTTTTCTATCTCGAAAAATAAAAAAAAGTAATGGTTTTTAGTAAGCTTCTGCAACTGTCAACATTTTTTAGAAAATTTATAACAGTTAGTCAAAACTATTAATTATGTTATATTGATGTAAAGACAATTTAAAGAGGAATCGAATAAAAATATAATATATAGGGTATTTGATTTAAAATAACACACCATTATTCCTCTTGAATATAATACGCAAAGAAATGACAGACATTTAAAAAAAAAGTCCCCCCGTCATACAGGAATCGCGGGAGCGGGGCAATTCCGGGTAAATGAATCGGGGAAGGAACGCCCGTGGGGTCGCATGAGTTATAGTTTTCAGATGCAATAACGGAAATTGTGAATTAATTGATAGGAGGGGAAATAATCATTCTATTTCCGGTTTGTTTGGATACGACTATAATTGCTATTTACGTATCGCGTATGTAAATTTGTATTGTGCGAGGGGAACGATCCGTGGGGATATTATATTAATCCAAGATCGGCCGGGGTGAAATTATTTTCGGATGCAGGAGGACATAAATTTGCATGCGGATCGCGTTTTATTTCAATTGTAAATCTATTTTAAGGATTGTAAATGATTTTAATGGAGTTTAAAAGCGGGCCTAAATGGGTTATGTGAAGTGTGTTTGATAAAATGAAAGTTCTAGAATTTCTCACAATTGCATTTTGATAAAATGAAAGTTCTAGAATTTCTCACAATTGCATTTTATGAAGTTATGACATAAAATTGCTAAAAGGGCTGATTATTTGTTAGTGTAATTAGTCACGTTTTAAGTAAGCAGATTTAATAGTTTATGGTATAGAATTCTTCGATTTTTACTCATTTGGCTGTGGAGTCACGTTGCTTTGAAACATAGATATAACAACTAGAGCTCGGAAAATGGGGGAAGAAGAGGGTGGTATAGTGGAGTGGATGGTTTCAGTTATATATCATTTTCGTATTATACGACAATTGGATTTCATAGAAGATTTCCTGGACCACGTCGGACTCGGTTTCAGTTATAATAAAAAAATCAAAATGATTGATAAATATTATATATTTATATATTTTAATTGAGGTTGCGGTTTAGTAGAAAGAGATAGCTATATAGTAAAATAGAAATAATCGTTTGAGGAAAGAGCCATTCTTTTGGATTTAATAATATGAATATGTATTTACATTTTATATCTATCAAGTATAAAGTATGAATCCAAATAAAAAAAATCGTTAATTTTCGTGTATTACGTCAATTTACTAGTTCAAGTTAGAAGAGAAAATTGTAAGATATAATGAAATTAATAAGAAATGACTGCTAAGTTATTTGAATGCAGAATTCAGTGAAATCCTTTAAATGTTCATTGCACAAGTTTTTATTAACAAAAATATTATTTAAAATTTCCTATAAATTTGATCAATTTTCATTGTTTTTTCATAATCATTTTTTATTTTATTATATTATAATCCTAAATAGAATAATAAAATAAAAATAATTTTGAAAATATACCATAAGTTTCAATTAGTGTTGGGCAAAATCGAGTGAATTTAGTAATCGAGTATTTCTCAATAATCAATTTTAAGTAGCTAAAGTTATTAAATAACAATAAAATTGAGTTTATTAATCAATCAAAACTTTCCAATAATAATATTATAAATAACATTAAGAAAATTGTCATAAACTTCATTTTGCAGTGACAAAAAATATCGAAAAGATCGACTTTGCCCATCTCTAGTTTCAATCCTCAAGTCGTATATATTCTTTGTTAATAACATTCATTTTCTTATTTTTCGTTTCCTCTCCTGTTGTTTTAATCCTAAATGGAATAATAAATTAACTTATTTATTTCCATTATATTTCATTGCACTATTTTCTCTCAACAAACCTGTGTGTGTGGGAAAAAAAATCTAAATAATTCATGTGAAAAGTTACCGATACGCACTTCAACGTTTGATGTGGTTTGTGGTTTGGTGGCGCAATGATGCCTCTAAAGTCTAGACCACGAGACCCGTCAAGCAGTAAAAGTGAATATCGGAGACATATATCACTTTAATTACGCGGTGTTGGCGAAACATTTTTACCAATTACACACGTTGTAAATAGAAAAGAGTATAATTTATTAATTATTTTCAAATCATTTTTTATTTAATATACACACGTTGTTTTCATTTTTATGGAACAGAGTAAATGTTGTTCGCAAGCGCTTCAACAACATTGGTCATTTGCGTCCAATGCTTTACCAATTGTTATAAACGTAAGACATATTACCAGCAGTGCGAAATTACCAAAAAAAAAATTGTTTCAAGAATTTGGGTTCAGGTATAAACCCTAGTGAAGCAGTTGATTTATCACATGTCGTAAAAATAATGGACAGAATATAAAATCCTGTAATTTGCGGATTTGATTTTTATTTCATGAATTTGCTTAGTGGATAATAAGTACTGTTTTTGCAATCGTTAATTTAATTCTTGGATCTTGGAGGCGTTTACTTCGTGATACATTTTTTTCTTTCGTGGTTAATGTTACTGTAACGTTATTTGTGGGTAGTTTCTAAATGTTTTTAGTTATCAATACGAAAATAGCGATCCCCATAAGTAGGAGCCATTCAAAACATAATACATTGGTTGATACATATACGTCAGGATTTCAGTGGTGTAATTTTTGTAGTTTCCTTAAAAGACGTCTAGAAATTGTTTCTCGTTATAAAAATATCGACAAGGTGGGTCTATCGCATGCGATAGTTAGTTTCCACGTTACGGGTGATTTAATTTTTTGATCCCATTGATTGGTCCCGAGAATTCCTGACGCAGTGGCGGAGCCAGGCGTAGGTTGCGTGCGCTCGGCAGATATTTTCGAAATACCAGTTCTCCCGAAGAGTGTCTCTTTAACCGTTTTCCCTCGCGGTTTGGGCCGAGCCGAGCTGATCGAGCGACCTTCTGGTGTTCTGTTCCATCGAGTCCGAGTAGTATGTGTAATATTAATCGCGGTCAAGCCTATTATCTCCGGACGCGGCCTCTCTCGCGCTCATTAGTGCGCCTTTATGGCCGTTTTATCTGGACACGGCTTTACTCCTCTTTTTCTTATCCTTTTCCACCCTCCCCGCCGGATTGGTAGCCGCGGGTAATTAAGAAGTAACGAATTGTGCAGGTAGACACCGGCGAGCGACTATTCGGGCTTATCTATGATGTGCACTTTCGGCTTTCGAAACGTTTCACACCGGTGGCACTCGTCGAGAAAATGAATGGCCGGTGACAATTATATTGGGGGATCTTCGGAAAGGACACGCACGTTGCATTCCAAAGGAATTCCGTCGAGCGTTGCTGAATTACGCCCACCTGAAACGGCGTTTCCGCTTTATTTTAGTATGATCGCTCATTAAAAACCTTTTTTCCGCCGCTGTAGAAAGGACACTACTTTAATTACCACAAATGGATCCGGCTAAAACACGCAACAACAAGTTAATGTGAATCAAAAATACATAAAAAGACTAGAAGGGCTTTTCATTATGATAACTAGAAGGGTAATTACAACCATTCTACTTAACTTACAATTATATGCAAGTTAGACCGAAGGATAATTCCAATCAATTTTAAGTACACACATTTTTTTGTATTTTCTATAACCAACACTTATATTAAATACGTTTTACCAAATAATAAATTAAAGACGACGCAAGCGCCACCTTTTGCCTAATTTCATTAAACGTTTTACCAAGTTATAAATGAGAAACAAGTCTACAACACATTTTTCTTCTTGCCGTGTTTCCATAGTTGTGAAGCTTTTATTTAAAAACTAACCCAATAATATATTTTATGATAATTCGTGTTTGCGAGGTCTGAAAGACATTTTCTGAGGCCAAAATTTAAACCATCAATAAATCCAACATTTTGGTTTTAAAATTAAATAAAACAGAGGTGATTAATACATTTGCAATTATTTAAATTACAACCTCCGGTCGATAGCCGTTTATCTTAAGAATATATATTTGTTTTAAATTGTTTCATGTATTGTATATTGAATTAAATATGTATGTAATCTTTGGGAATAAAGATGTTTGTATATATAAATTACAATGAAATTAAACAAGGACATTATTTTGGCAATAATCAGTAAAATTCAAACAATTCCTTTTTTCCGACTGCAAAAATGCACAGTAGTGCTGGTATGCAACAAACAAATATCTATTGTGTAATCTGGCGGGGTATATGCTTGGGAAGTAGTTGTTTCAATCGATGTTTGTCAAAAACTTAGTGTAAGTAATTTTTGCAGTTGAAAAAAAGAATTCAATTTCTTTTATTTTCAGATAGAGAATATTTTAAATGAAATAATTTTATTAGGGATGGTTTGGGAGTCAAAAGCCTTCCTTTTAAACACCCAAATCACCCCAAATTAAACAATTTTATTCAAAATATTTTCTTCAACTTTCGCCCATCTTTGAAGCAACAAACAGACTCCTACAGTGAAGAATTCTTTTTTTTTTTCTTCTTCTATTTACAGATGATACTTTACAGAAGGCAACAAACAAATATCTATTGTGTAATCCAATGTCCGGCGGGGTATATGCTCGAGAAGTAGTTGTTTCAATAGATGCTTGTCAAAAACTTAGTGTAAGTAGTTTTTGCAGTTGGAAAAAAGAATTCAATTTCTTTTATTTTCAGATAGAGAGTATTTTAGATGAAATAATTTTATTAGGGATGGTTTGGGAGTCAAAAACCTTCCTTTTAAACTCCCAAACCATCCCAAATTAAACAATTTTATTCAAAATATTTTCCATGTGAAACATCAACTTTCGCCCATCTTTGAAGCAACAAACAGACTCCTCCAGTGAAGAATTCTTTTTTTTCTTCTTCTTATATTTACAGATGATACTTTACAGAAGGCAAAATTTCTTCTTATACCATATTATAAATCGAGCTCATCAAAACACGCGTCGTTTCTGAAACAATATGGAACATACGTAATGGGGTGGTTTTGGAGTTTTAAAATATTTTGAATAAAACTTTAATTTGGAGTGGTTTGTGAGTTTAAAAGGAAGGCTTTTGACACCCTTTCTGGCGATCACCTAATAAATCCTTTTCATATTTAAATATTCACGAAATTAATTCATTGATTGTTTAAAAAAATCACATCCACATAATGAAATTCGAATCAATTATATAAAAAAAAATCACACACGCGCGCGTATTACAGGTGTACGAAAAACAAGGTCAGGAATAAGGGCAGCCCATTAAGCGCCCACGAAAAATGTCCTCCCGAAAGAATTCTTATTCAAATTAGCCCTCTTAAAAATAACGCACTTCCGTTTCCGGAAACAACTTGTGTTTTCAGGGCGCATTACACCAGCGAAACGTCATGTCTTGTGGGGGAGAGGCGGCGAATAATTTCCGGCCATAACAATAAAACTAAAATTGCGCCAATTCCAGACTGCTTATGCACACACACACACATATAAACCACCCCCCGAGAACGCGAGAGGCGTTTTCCCTTCATTTTCCGGAATTTTCATATTTCCCCCATCGCCCGCGGCTCCGCAAGCTATGAAATTGCGGCTAATTTTCCGGCCCCCTTCGCTCTCATTCGATCTTTATTTACGGCCTCTCGCGGGGTGCGTGATATTAAAATAAAAATGGGGATGGGGGAAAAATGAAGTCTCTGAATTTCTGCTTCAAAAGGAGCGGGGCGGGGTTGTAATTTTTTTTTCTGTGCTCTCCAAGGCAATGCGATGCGATTCGCGATGAATCAATTATAGAGGAGACGTTTTGCGAGAGGGGGGACGGGTGAATTATATTTTCGACGAATTCAATAACGGGAATTGTTAATGAATTAATAAGAGCTCACCCCTAGTTGAATTCATTTCGTATTCCTTAAAAGGGTGCAATAAAAGAAAATGAAATGAATTTGCAATAAATATTAAAATTTGAAAAAAGAAAAAAAAGCAAAATTATGGCTGCGATCCTTAATACATTTCCGTTTTAAGGGATTAACAATGTTATACAGTCATAAAAATATAAACATTAAATACAGGCAGATAGCTTATTTACTGACGAACGACATCAGATAATTTTTATTTTTTTTAATAACAAAAAAGTAAAAAAAAAATTAAAAATTAATTTAATTTACAAAAATACATCTAATCTATATTAAACACATTCAACTGCACGTGGAAAGTCTTTTTCTTAAATATCCATATTAAATACATTCACAATATATTATTTGTAAACTCGTTAATCCTATTAAATAGTCAACGAGAACAGATTTAGTTCGACGCCATCATTTTTATTATAGAACAGAATCGGTAATTCAGATGTTTGCCGCTAGGTTAAAAAAAATTAAAGTTGGAAATAAAATAAAACCACGTTTATTGTGCGTTAATCGCACCGTCTATTTGGCGTAAAATCGCAGCCTTAATAAAAGTAGAAATAAGAGGATTGAGTTGATGACAGCTATTTAAATTAAATAAAATATATATTCAGTGACCCTTTCTACCTTTTCAGATGTAGGGTTCAATTAAATAAAAGATTTAATAAAATATTCAACCAGCATTCATCTAGCGTATTCGGTATTTCGAACCTCAACAGACAAGTGTGCTCCTTGTCTTCGATGAAGGCGGTTAAACGTATCTTGTGTTCTGATTATATACCCGATGTGAATGACCCAAATCGTTGATGGTGCCACATGAAATTGGGCAATAGATGGCGCTGGCGTTAGCTTCTATTTATTATGATTCACATCAGGTATATAATCACAACACAAAATACGTTCCTTTTATTAAGATTTAAACAAAACAATTTCAAAATAACTAATTATAAAAAATAATGCTATATCGGACGAATAAAAAAAAGAAATAAAAACGACGTAAAATCTTTAAAAATACTCTTTATAAAATATTTATTACAAATTCAATACAAGAATTTCTTTTTTTGGTATAGGATTTTCTCCAATCAGCCACTAACGAAAGATTTATAATTTATAACTAAATCTAGAGGATTAACATAGGGTACTTTTCACGCTAAGGGGTAGTTCAAGGCGACTTTAAAACAAACAGGTATACCACGGTAAGAGAATTTCTTATGAATTAGTGAATGTATATTGTTACTTATATTTTGCATTATATTATAATTTAATTTAAATGAAACTGACGCAATTTTCATTTTGTACAATTTTGACACCTTGAAAATAAAAATTATTATTATTAAAATGAATAGCTGTGACCAAGTAAGTAAATTATTTATATATAGTTATTAATAGCCGGCGAGGTTTTTATTTAAATCTTAGTCGAGATTTTTTTTTTCCGAACAATTAAGAATTCGCGTCGCCAAGCTTGATCATTTACACCGGAGAACGCAGCCGGGACGGTGCGTCTGATTTTTTTTCTTTATTAATCCATTTCTTGAATTACAAAAGGCCATAGATTGCGTTCTTTCAGACGAAAGTGTTTCTAATTAATTTAATTTAACAACTTTATAATTATATAAAGCAGAGCTGTACTGACGAGTCATAAATCCTGAAACACATGTCTGCAGATAGTCTTATATTACGTTTTTTTTTTTAATATTTTGTTCTTTGCATTAAATATTCTCGAATAAAAAAAAATTTTGCTTTACACAATATGTTATTGCTATGCAACAGCAAGTGTCGATTATGTAATTCAATATAGGCAGAGCTGTACTGACGAGGCATAAATCCTGAAACACATGTCTGCAGATAGTCTTATATTACGTATTTTTTTAAATATTTTGTTCTTTGCATTAAATATTTTCGAATAAAAAAAATGTTGCTTTATACAATATGTTATTGCTATGCAACAGCAAGTGTCGATTATGTAATTCAATGTAGGCAGAACTGTACTGACGAGGCATAAATCCTGAAACACATGTCTGCAGATAGTCTTATATTACGTATTTTTTTAAATATTTTGTTCTTTGTATTAAATATTTTCGAATAAAAAAAATGTTGCTTTATACAATATGTTATTGCTATGCAACAGCAAGTGTCGATTATGTAATTCAATGTAGGCAGAACTGTACTGACGAGGCATAAATCCTGAAACACATGTCTGCAGATAGTCTTATATTACGTATTTTTTTAAATATTTTGTTCTTTGCATTAAATATTTTCGAATAAAAAAAATGTTGCTTTATACAATATGTTATTGCTATGCAACAGCAAGTGTCGATTATGTAATTCAATGTAGGCAGAACTGTACTGACGAGGCATAAATCCTGAAACGCATGTCTGCAGATGGTCTTATATTACGTATTTTTTTAAATATTTTGTTCTTTGCATTAAATATTTTCGAATAAAAAAAGGTTGCTTTACACAATATGTTATTGCTATGCAACAGCAAGTGTCAATTATGTAATTCAATGTAGGCAGAGCTGTACTGACGAGGCATAAATCCTGAAACACATGTCTGCAGATAGTCTTACATTACGTATTTTTTTAAAATATTTTGTTCTTTGCATTAAATATTCTAGAATAAAAAAAATGCTTTATACAATATGTTATTGCTATGCAACAGCAAGTGTAGATTATGTAATTCAATGTATGTCGGGCTACAGACCCGAGAAGTAGTTGTTTTAATATACAAAGTACTTGGCTAACGTAAGTCAAAATGTCACAGAGCTAAAAGAGGAAATAACGCCATCATTTAATTTGTCACAGAACTAAATGAGGAATTTATTAATTATTTTTAAATTAATTAATGGTTTTAATATGTAGACATTGGTAGTTCATATTGTATGAAATAAATATGAATAAATTATTAAAAATCAACCAATAAAACAATTAAACACAGATTAGATTGAATAACTTTAAATTCTCAACTAGTTTCGGGTTATTAGCCCATTTTAAATTCTTTTGAAAATGGGCTAATAACCCGAAACTAGTCGAGAATTTAAAGTTATTCAATCTAATCTGTGTTTTATTGGTTGATTTTTAATAATTTATTCATATTTATTTCATATTTTTAAATAATTTTTTATTTAATTTATTTAAATAATAATAATAAACCATTTATTGATCAACGAATCGTGAACAATTGAATTAATAATCTTTTCTGTTGATATAAATGAAAGTATTTTTGAATCGATCGATGAACAGGCTTCCATCGCTGACATAACGTGATGTCACAACGCTAAACTCGATTTAATTTAGAACAGAAGAAACAAAACAAACCTAATAATTAATTATATTTCGACAAGTTATTAAAATAATTTTATTTAAAATGGTTTAATAGAACCAGACAAGGCCGAAAGACCTCCGGTCGATAGCCGTTTCTCTTAAGAGGCATCGTTCGTTACATAGTTGCATAGTAGCTTTTTATCTCCACTAATAAACTCTCTAAAAGTACGCATTTTTATTAAGAAATCTCATAAGAAAGCTTCATGGTCGATTCGGATTCGCAACGATGCCTCTTAAGAATATATATTTGTTTTAAATTGTTTCATGTATTGTATATAAAAATAAATATGTATGTATTCTTTGGGAATAAAGATGTTTGTATATATAGAACCAGTCATTATATAAAAGCAAATTTATGCGCGCATTAGATTTAATCTAAAACCTCTGATTTTTATGTCATCTCTTAACTCACTTGTTGAAACCTTATTCGAGTAGAAATCAATTTTCCGGTTACCGAATCGTCGTAATTATTTTATCTAAATCGCCGCTCGGCGCCGTTTCGGGCAAAAAAGCCGAACATTAAAAAAAAAAAAACACGACCAATTTGTATTCAAAACCGATGGAAATTGGAATCGGAATCGAGCACTTGTATCGTTACCGGCTATGGCCATTTTTAATGGCTCGGGGATCAAGTGGGCGTGAATTAAAGGGGACTTGAACCCGGAATCCGACGGAGTGGACATCAAAGAGACCTCGCGCGCGACATTTTTCATATTATCATTTTATTTTTTTATTATTCCTCGGTCGCGCAAAGAATGAGAGGAGACGGCGAGGGGGAATGGATGTATGAGAGAAGTGAAGAAACGGCGGGATTAATTAATTAATTAGTCGTTTGCGTCATTATGCTAATGGTCGGTAGAAAAATGAAATATGCAGAGGAGAAACCCGTTTGATTTTGGGAACGGAACGGTTTTTACTTATTTATCCGGAGATTTTTACGATTCGGGCCGCAGTAAATGATTATCTATTAGCATATTAGATTGCGGTTTAAAAAGGTTTAATCTAATTTATTTTCGTTGAGGAATTTATGGCGAAAATTATCTTTCGCTAATTCTTCCAAATGGTTAATAAAATACCTCAGCGAAAAGTCAATACTTTTCCATCGATTTTGATGATGTCACCAAACCAAGTGGCACTTCTCTACAAAATCTTGTACCATCTCGGCATAAATATCCATCTTTACGTTTGTCAATAAAGATTATATATACAACAAAAAAAGGGCGATTTAGATTAGATGAATTACGAAGTTCCTCGAGATAGAAATCTCGAACATAGATTTCTATAAATGATTTGAAAATAATTAATAAATTAATTAAATGGGGTGATGAAAAAAGTGACAATTTAGCCTCGTTCAATTTATAATAATAGAAAAAAGGATTTATTCACTTTGCCACAGTTATAAGAGGAAATCAATTAATTATTTTCAATTTTGTTTTATTTCAATAAAATTAAACAAGGAAAATTTCTGGCAAAGGAAAAAAAAATTGGAGAATAAATTGATGATAATAATAGGAATCGTAAAATCTGTTTAAAAATAACTTATTAATATTAACATACCTTAATAGAAAAAATAACTTCCAACCCATTCCTGGTGAATCGAAAACCAACTCACCTCCACCACTCACTAATTACCACTTGTTCATAAACAAAAATAAATCGCGTTTTTAATTATTAATAATTTCTAACGTTAAAAATTAAACCGGAATAGTGAACACTGCGCGTTTTCGGACGACTGAATCGAAATACAAGAGCGCAATTATCGCAAATCAAGAAGAAAAAACGATCGACGACTCACTCCGAGAACGCATTCCTGAGATAAGAATATTCGTTGTACCTGGATCCTGGCGCACAGCCAAGAACATACCTATTTAAATTGTTGTATTTTCAATATTATCGTGTATTAAAATAATTACAGCTTAATATTTATTTACTTTTTTTTATTAAATTCTCATTTATCCCGTGGTAAAAAAATATGTATGAATTATGATGTATTTTAATTAATACACTTGATTATTCGTTTCACTAAATTATTTTATATTTGTGTTCGCGTAACTTTCACAACTAAATAAATTAGTTGTTCTGGCACGGCCTACTTTGATTAAAAATTCTATACCAAATTTGTATTTGAGATTAAATATCTCAAAAACGGTAAACGGTAGCTATTTAATAAGTTATATAAAAAATGAAGAGTGATTAATTTTCTATTAAAATAGCATAAAAAATATAGGGTGTCCCATTTAAGTAAAAATAGAAAAAAATCATTTTGCGTATTGCTTCAACTTGTATATAAAAATTTGTTTTAAGAGAAAAAAAGAGTATTTCTTTTATTATTAAGTATTTTTGCATTTGTATGGCGTTGACAGAATGTTTATTTCATTTTTCATTATTGAAATATTAGGCTCTAAACATCTATCGATTTCAACATTTATAACTTTTAAACTATGAAAAATTAACCTATTAAATCTTATATAAAAAATGATTATTTTTAAACGTAGAATCGAAAATCTTCATAAAAAATATGTCATTCCATTTTAAAAAAACATGTTTGATACGTTACGTGATTATTGGACACCTTGTATATATGAAACTAATTTTAAAATGTGAATTTTAACAGTAGCTACTAATAATGTAAGTAACATTTTTTTGTATATTTCTTTATAACTGAGATATTGGACTTCATCGTAATCTTGCGCCACCCTTTATATCTCGGCGCAAGAAGGGGCTGGAAGGAAGATTCTTTTAACAACCTAAGCCATAAAATTTTCAAGAAATTTGAACTCGTTTTCTCTATTTTCATAACAATCCATAATTCCAAGTGTTGAACCATCTACACGGAATACCTTTACAAGCGCGAAATTCTCTCGCGGCCGTTTCAATTCACGCGCAAACATTTTTAATACCGGGTGAAAGCCAATAATAATAATCATAATAATACGGCGAAGGCAGCCCGGCCATAATTATCGCAATCTGCACATTTACGGTTTACGGTGAATGCCGGTAATCGGAGATGTCTAATGGGCATCTACGGGAGATCCGCACAACAGGTAGAAGGAGACGTTTTTTCTACCTGGTGCCGGCTTTGGGCTTTCGCCTCCCACGACCGAAAGAAGACCAAAAAGTGTGCGCGCTCTTTTCGAAATTTCGACCATCTGCGTCCCCGTCTACCTGCACAAAATCAACCGAATTCTGCGCTCAATTACCTCCGCGTTGGACATCCAACATAATATGGTCCAAATGAAATACGATGCCCGGGACGGGACGGGGAAAAAGTAAAAAAAAGTGGAAATAATTCATTAAAACCTCAGACTGATTATGTCAGAATCGTTAATTAGCTTAATTATAAAATGAAGAGTTAATTTAATTGGATTTATTCATGCGGGATAAATTTGTTTAGCAAAAGGACGAGTTTCGAATAAGTGCTTTGTTTTGGCATTCCGAGCATGCTAAGGTAAATCCAATAAAAATGCGTTTGTAAACATACTCAGGTTAGTTAAAACTGCATTTTTGCAGGACAAAATGAATTTTTGATGAATTTTGTTGGAAGGGGTAGCCCTTGGAACTTTTCCGCCTGATTTTAAAAATTCATAAAAAATATTTCTGAACGAAATAAAGACTTTTGGCGCACATATTTGAGTTCAGTAGACTTTAATCTATCTCTTTAGAGGGTTTCAGCCCTTTGTAGGACAAAATGAATTTTTGATGAATTTTGTTGGAAGGGGTAGCCCTTGGAACTTTTCCGCCTGATTTTAAAAATTCATAAAAAATATTCCTGAACGAAATAAAGACTTTTGGCGCACATATTTGAGTTTAGTAGACTTTAATCTATCTCTCTGGAGGGTTTCAGCCCTTTGTAGCACAAAATGAATTTTTGATGAATTTTCTTGGAAGGGGTACATATTTGATCATTTTCGCCTGACTTTAAAAATTCATAAAAACTATTTCTGAACGAAATAAAGACTTTTGGCGCACATGTTTGAATTCAGTAGACTTTAATCTATCTCTCTAGAGGGTTTCGGCCTTTTGTAGCACAAAATGAATTTTTGATGAATTTTGTTGGAAGGGCTACATCTTTGATCTTTTTCGCCTGACTTTAAAAATTCATAAAAAATATTTCTGAACAAAATAAAGACTTTTGGCGCACATATTTGAGTTCAGTAGACTTTAATCTACCTCTCTAGAGGGTTTCAGCCCTTTGTAGCAGAAAATGAATTTTTGATGAATTTTGTTGGAAGGGGTACAACTTTGATCTTTTTCGCCTGACTTTAAAAATTCATAAAAAATATTTCTGAACGAAATAAAGACTTTTGGCGCACATACTTGAGTTCAGTAGACTTTAATCTATCTCTCTAGAGGGTTTCAGCCCTTTGTAGCACAAAATGAATTTTTGATGAATTTTGTTGGAAGGGCTACATCTTTGATCTTTTTCGCCTGACTTTAAAAAATTATAAAAAATACTTCTGAACGAAATAAAGACTTTTGGCGCACATATTTGAGTTCAGTAGACTTTAATCAATCCATCTAGAGGGTTTCAGCCCTTTGTAGCACAAAATGAATTTTTGATGAATTTTGTTGGAAGGGGTACATATTTGATCTTTTTCGCCTGACTTTAAAAATTCATAAAAAATATTTCTGAACGAAATAAAGACTTTTGGCGCACATATTTGAGTTCAGTAGACTTTAATCTATCTCTCTAGAGGGTTTCAGCCCTTTGTAGCACAAAATGAATTTTTGATGAATTTTGTTGGAAGGGGTACATCTTTGATCTTTTTCGCCTGACTTTAAAAATTCATAAAAAATATTTCTGAACGAAATAAAGACTTTTGGCGCACATACCTGAGTTCAGTAGACTTTAATCTATCTCTCTAGAGGGTTTCAGCCCTTTGTAGCACAAAATGAATTTTTGATGAATTTTGTTGGAAGGGCTACATCTTTGATCTTTTTCGCCTGACTTTAAAAAATTATAAAAAATACTTCTGAACGAAATAAAGACTTTTGGCGCACATATTTGAGTTCAGTAGACTTTAATCAATCCATCTAGAGGGTTTCAGCCCTTTGTAGCACAAAATGAATTTTTGATGAATTTTGTTGGAAGGGCTACATCTTTGATCTTTTTCGCCTGACTTTAGAAAATTATAAAAAATACTTCTGAACGAAATAAAGACTTTTGGCGCACATAATTGAGTTCAGTAGACTTTAATCTATCCCTCTAGAGGGTTTCAGCCCTTTGTAGCACAAAATGAATTTTTGATGAATTTTGTTGGATCCTATAAAATAGTAAACTTTTTCTAATCCACAAATAAGTGGCCCAAAAATGTTCTCGATTGGATTAAAAAAAGTTGAATGTCAAATTAAAAAATCGATAACTCGAAAAAAAGGGATTGAGGGGTTGAAATTTTGCTGCTGGATTGTTTTAGTCGGTCTAAATATGTGTGCCCAATTTCATCCGTTTGCCAATTACAGAAATGAATTTCACCCCTCAACAGAAAATAAACATTTTACTATAACACGTTCGAAAGAGAGAGATGATTTTGTAATGATAAATTTATCAAGATCAACGAAAGCGATAATGTTGATTTAAATTTTAAAAAATAAATGCATTGGATACTATCACGTCCTTTAAGGTATCTCGGATCAATACTTTCCGCGTTCCTGAGCTTCCATTACCGACTCCCCAGAAAATCCGCATTTTCCAAACACTACCAACCTTTCTAAAAACAAAGCAAAACAAAAACCCCAAACGCCTATACCGTACAAATCCCATGTTAAGAACATTCAACGCCAACAAACAACCACATATATGCATTAACGCGCGAAGCAATTGTCCGCGTACCAACATCGTGGAACACAAACACACGACATCAATGGAAAACGAGAAAAACGAAACCGACTCGTCGTCGCCTCGTTGCGTAAATCCGAGCGTGCGAAACAACTACAAGTGGACTGACTTATCGCGTGGGAGTGTCGTCCCCGTAAATCGGGAAAGGTCGCGCGATTTCCTCCTGCCCAAAACGAAAGAAACACTCGCAGGAACAAACGAAACACGTACCAGATGTAACGGAAAACGTCACGGAAACAATCCGGCGACGAGCGCGTCGGTGCATGTAAATTTAAATTCCCTCCTTCTCGCGGATTCCTCTTGGCTACTCAAAAGGAATGCAACAAGATTCTTAACTCCAGAAAATGCGCCGGCGAGCGAAAATAAAAAAAAAATTATCATCCGAGGTTGTAACACTTACATATTTTAAGGATTGTGAATAGGGAAAACTTCAGGAGTATAAATGAACGTCCTGCAGCAACTGCAATTCATTTTTTTGCGTTCCTTTTGTAGCAATTTGGGTTTTATTCGTTGCGATTTTTTTTTGCTTGGCTCTTAACAATGCCCCCAAGCACTAGAAATGTCTGGAGTCGAGACTTTTGTAATCCAGACGAAAACTATTTATTTCTTTTTTTTATTCTCAAATGAAACTACAAATATATTGTTTAAAATTGATTAATAATTAATATTTTCACTGGTGAGCTTGAGCTTAAAATAATTAAAACACTTAATAATGAGTCGAAACTAGTCGCCCTAGCTTAGAATTCATTACTAATAAAATTTCTTCAGACCTTTTAAAGAATGGTTATTATATTTTTTTTATTAAATCGTCACGTGTTCATTTCGATTTTCCACCTCTATTTGTGATCCCCCTGATAAAAATGATATTTTACTCTATTTCCATTTCCCCCATAATACTCAATTGGTTAGAGGGAGACGGATGTATGTGTGATTTATCGCTCTCTCTCATCTAGCATTTGGCGAATATACGGTCGCACACTTGATTGCGTGTAATTCATTTTTTTTGGATTTTTCCTGTTCGCAATTTCGAGAGCCGGCTATGCCGTCCATAAGAGCGAGGGAGTGCGATGTATAGGGGATTTTATATGTTAGAGTAGTTCTTCCCACAGTAAACGGATGTACCTTTTTGAATTTTGGTAAAAACATTTCTATAAAAATCGCCCTAACTTCGAATTCATTACTAATAAAATTTCTTCATACCTTATAAAGAATGGTTATTAGATTTTTTTATGAAATCGTCTGGATCTTCACTTATCTCATCTCTATATAAGTAATCAGTTCTTAATGTTCACAAAAATCATCTTTTTGGTATTTTTTTTTTTTTGAAAAGAATGAAAATAACATTTTCTACTTTCTGTGAACAATATTTCATTTGCAGCAATATAAAATTGATTCATTTTTTTTAATCTATTTTTACTCAGTGAGGTTATATGAGGGTAAAAAGTGGATGCGAGATCTGTAAATCTATGTAAAAAGAAGTAAATGTGTTCTTACCTTGTTCCGCAGTGATCTTATGATGAGCGACGATGGCGAATATCAAAAGCAAGAACAAAAACAGGGGAAGGATAGTCATCATGCCGACGTGCGTCCTCCACTTTGGACCAGCTGAAGTCCCCTTCGACACACACCAGCAGAAGAAGAGCCAGCAGGAGCAGGAGAGGAGAAAAAGGAGAATCGAAGATCGTCACGCCCGTCACCGGCGGACCGCCTGCCGTCTCACTACTTCATTCTGAAACAAAACAACAACAAAAAACCCACATTACAAAAAAAAATCGCACACATACTCGTATTATATTATATGCACATGAACCCTTCATGCTTCGGCCTCCCACCTGTCCTTCATTATAAGCCGTATCGTGTTACCCCCTTCCAAAGCCCCCCTCTCTCTCTCTCTCTCACTACATTGCGAATTCCCTCCCTCTCCAGCCCCGACGACAACAACGGAACTACCCCCCAATTTCGCCGGGGGCTAATTAACAGCGGCTCGATAGATGGCGCACTTAGGGCCGGAAGCGGGCCGTTACTTAACCCGGAAAATTTTCATTACTGTCCTAATTCGCGCATTAAGCCGGCTAGTTAAACCACCCCGCAGCCTCCCCGCTGAGCCGGGGCTAATAGGTGACGTGCATTATTAATGTATATCCGCGCGAATCACGCTAATAGGCTGCGTTAATGTTCGCGTTTGCGAGCGGATGCTGGCTGGCTGCGGAACGGCTAACCGAAGAGTGCATGCATTTGGGAAATGCATGTTTTATGAAAATTTCGTGTAATGAATGTCGAAAATTTATGAAATAAAATTGCACCAACGGAAACCGTTGAATTTAATTAAAATATAGACGAATTTTGTTTTGAAATAAAAAAAATACTCAACAAAAAAAAAACGAATAGAAAACAGTATTCATTCACTTGGTCACAGTTATTTAAATATATTAAATAAAAATGATTTGAAAATAATTAATAAATTATTTTCACATTTATCTCTGTGACTATAGACTTACCTACGTAAGTACGTTAAACAAATGCACATTAAAACAACTACTTCCCGGGCAAATACCCACGCCGGACATTGAATTACATAATGTACACCTGCTGCTGCATATCATATATTGAATAATGCAACAAAATTTTTTTGATCCGAGAAAAATTTTATGTAAAAACAACAAAAGGAACGTTACATAATATAAGGCCATCTGCAGACACGTGTTTCGGGATCTATCCCTCGTCAGTACAGCTATTTAATAAAAAAAACGAACAGTATCGGATTAAAAGAAAGCAATCTCTTCAATTTTGTCATTAATTTATAGAGATGGGCAAAGTCGATCTTTTCGATCTTTTTTTTTTTTTCACTGCAAAATGAAGTTTATGACAATTTTCTTAATAATAAATTAAAGACGACGCAAGCGACACCTTTTGCCTAATTTCATTAAATGTGAATTTTCTTAATGTTATTTATAATATTAGAAAGTTTTACCTATTGATTAATAAACTCAATTTTATTGTTATTTAATAACTTTAGCTACTTAAAATTGTATATTCAGAAATACTCGATTACTAAATTCTCTCGATTTTGCCCAACACTATTAATTTATAAATTCTTGCATGGAAATGTTTGATGATATAAAAAAGCTGATGTGAAGTCTCATATTAGTAGTATTAATATTACAAAGCTATCGTTTTAATCAAATGTTAAAATAAATCAGTAGGCTTCTTTATAGCATATTAAATTTATTTCTTATTTGTAGATATTTCTTTCTTTCTTAATCTTATCCTCTTTTACCCGTATTGGGTGTCGAGGTTATTTGTAGATATTTAATACATACGTTTGTAAATTCACATTACCATTTTTATATACCTATGTGAAGTTACCTCGCGGTTTCCATCCCAGTTTTTACGGCCGGCAAATCCACCATGGCGGTTCCGCTGGGATGGCTCTATTAATATTTTCTATGTTTCTAACAATAAATAAAAAAATATATATTATATTTAAACTAAATCCGTAACTAAAGCATACATTAAAGTCTCCACAATGGATTTTCTAAATAAACATTAAATTTTACATTTTTTGACAGTTGTATTCCCCATGTTAAATAACTCTGTTTGTCATATTTTATTTTTTTTAGATTTTTCAATTTGACGTTAATTTATAGTTAAGGACCTTATTAGCATATTTTGAGAATATAAAAGTGGAATGTTTCAAAATAAACTTTTTATGAATTACGTTTCCCGGCGCATTCACCATTTATTCGCACCGTCTCTTTCGTAATAATAATAAACATATTTATTTTCGTGTAGTGATTAGAAAATATATGATACAATTTAAGGCCATCCAATTAATCAATTTGTTTATAACTGAAGAAAAACTGTAGATTACCATTTATGTTATACATATATAACAATCTTTATTAACAATTAAGTTTACAATAACGTAACAAACATTGATTATGTATATCACACAAAAATTAATTATGGCTATCGACCAAAGGTCTTTCTGCCCATTTATGTTAATTTCTTAGTTTTTGTCGCTTTGTTACGAATCATAATAAATGGAAGACAACGCAAGCGCCATCTGTTGCCCAAATTCATGTGGCATCGACAAAATGAAATTAGGCAAGAGATGGCGCTTGCGTCGTCTTTCATTTATTATGATTCATACTAGGTATATAACCACAACACAATCTAAGTAGAAGCCTCAATAATTAACAAAATACAGAAAAAATCAGCACAATATTGAACGCTGTATATAATAAAGTTATTTATTGAGTTATGTTTATTGTTAATCCATTTATCACATTGTGTCCAAAAAGTACATTTGGTAATTCAAATAAAAGTGTGAAGAAATTCTATTACTGCTTTATTCGTCAAATTTAACTTTCAATAATAACACAAGAGTTTTTTCTTTTTTCCTTACTTCACAAACTTCTACAAAAGGGAAAAGTGAAGTAAGGAAAAAAGAAAAAAACTCTTGTGTTATTATTAATACTAACACTTCACGTGAACTCAAAACCCATTTATTTAAATTTAGCTTTATATAATATAATATAATATAATATAATATAATATAATATAATATAATATGATATAATATAATATAATATAATATAATATAATATAATATAATATAATATAATATAATATAATATAATATAATATAATATAATATAATATAATATAATATAATATAATATAATATAATATAATATCTATATAACAGCAGAGAGTTATGCATCCGCTACTTCCATTATTTATTTACAAGCGTAATTATTAATAGTTTAACCCAACACTTCCGTGTAGACGTTGTTATTGATTAATGGAAATGAACTCAAATAATCAAGAATAAATTCTTGGAGCGTTCACTCCGCGGCGCATTCTGAACATCAACATAAAGAAAACACTAACGAGAATAAATTTCAGACGGCAAAAAGCAATTGGCTAAATATATAAAGTGTGCTTTATGAGCAAAAACACCAAAATGGCAGGTTGCCAGATTGTAAATTTACTGGAAAGGGATTAATCAAACAGAAATGGGATTATCTATTTTCATTATTGCTCAATAAAAAAATAAGATAATTATGTTTTCTTTTTGTGGATTCGCGTTTTATTTTTTCATGCTTCAATAAACAAAAATTACAAAATCACTCTTGTTTGTATCAAAGAAAATTAGAATATTCAAGCAATTAGAAGTTTTTAGTGAAGAAAGTGTTAGTGTTTTAATTATTTAATTAAATTAGAAGTTCATAAATGTATTAGGTTGACAAGTATGAAATGGATATTATTTATTTCAATTGCACAAATCCTTATTTAGACGCCGTATTTTAGCATAATTTATTTTTTGTGTGAAACATACATTTTTAACGCATATTTTAGAAAAAAATCAATTTTTGTTTAAGCGAAACCATGGATATCAGCGAAATTCGTGTGTTCATAAAGTATAAGTTCCACTGCGAAGCCACAATTTCGCAAAAGATGGCGCTTGCGTCGTCTTTAATTTATTAAAATTAAAAGTGTTTTATTAATTTATTAAAATTAAAAGTGATTTATTAATTTATTGGAAATTATTTAGATGTGCCCGCAATTTTGATTAACCCTGTATAATATTGCTAGATATTAATCTCGTTTGATAAATAATTGCACACAATTAAATATCATTTAACAAAAGTTAAAAATCCCACGGTTTATTTATATATAAATTACGTCTAATTATTTATCACGTCGTATTTTTAATTCAGAACAAATACGCCGTAAACCCATTTTGTAACATTTTTACCAAGTACAACCAGCAAATAATTCAAAAGTAGTTCAAGTTATTCACGCTATTCCATTAAATGGAATTTTAGCATATTAAAGTCAGGGCTGCACACATATATGTACATTGAATAAACACGTTGAGCACAACAAAAGAACATGCATTTTAGAAAATGTGAGTCACTTTAACACTTTCACAAATCTCGACTCCGGTGCCCTTTCACACTTCTAATTGCAATGTTTTTAAAAACAATTACCACAAATTTAACAACAACATTCGTTAAAATCCACAATTTTCTAAAAATAATAAAAACGTATATTTTTATTAACTATTTTTTTTTAAATACAAAGTAAATCTTTGTATAAATCTGATATTTATTATAACTTTTAATTTATTAAGTCAAGAATCTTAAACCTAATGTTCTTTCCGAATCCTCGTGATGATTCTTTTAAAGGGTAAAAAATACACAGTTTTTTTGTTTTATTCAGAAATATTGTGTTTTTTTTTTAAATACAAAATAAATCTTTGTATAACTCTGATATTTATTATAACTTTTAATTTATTAAATCAAGAATCTTAAACCTAATCTTCTTCCCGAATCCTCATACCCTTTCAGATATTTTTACTCCTATCCCGAAAGATATTCTCATTTTGTTTGTTGATTGTTTCCACTTTTGTCTCTTTTTACCTGAACCACTTCGGACTTCCCTTACATATCGAATAAAATCCTAATCTTGTAATTGTAAAATAATATTGTCGTATAAATAGAAAACAGTTTTTTCAAATCATTTTTATTTAATATAATATTATTTAAATAAAAATACTTGTTCTTTCTCCTACTTATTTTTATTTAAATAATTAAAGTCTCCACCACCAACAACCAACATAAAGAAGATTAATATAAAATCGCATAAACCAATGTTTAGGGCAAATGACTAGAACTAGTTTTAGTACTAACATTATTTAAATCATTGTGGTTAAATTACAAAATACTTTAGATATTAAAAAAATAAGATTTCTAGTTAGACTGAATAACATTTTTTTAGCACAAGGAATTCCGATTAATATGATAAACGATTACAACTTATAACATATGTTTATGAGCCTACATTTAATTGATCATTGTATGTATACTTTTTGTGACCGACTTTCTTGATAACAATATGATTCATAATAATGCTATTACGAATAATTTAATTGAAAATCTATTTCGTAATGTCTTAATTGTGTTGCGTTCACTTTTATGTTACAGACACCAGAAGGAAAGAGGCGTTATGAATTTGTTATTATTTTTTTGTGTATAGATTTTACTTGCCAAATGGAATAAAAAAAAACATACATGTATGCAATAACTTCAAAACAGCGGTATTTTGTCTATTGTTAAATGCTAAGGTATATGAAATATGGGATTATTTTAGTCATAATATCGTTGATTGAAAGGTTAAGTAATAATTTTAAAAGCTTTTTTGTTTGCATACATTACATTATTACATCTTGATTTACGAAAGAAAAAAATATAAAGTTATACATTATTTTGATTTTAGACACAATTTCTTTTATATAGCCAGAATATATTTTTTCTAGCCCCAACACCAATTGCTAAAAGGGGACATCGATTATATATTTTCTTGTATTGATTATTATTAATAAACATATTTATTTTACCAGCATTCGAGAGGCTAAACCTGGAACTGACAAATAAATATATATATATAATTTTTCATTCCTTCATAATAATGTAAAAATCAAAACCGCTCAGAATGTTTTGCAATTTATTTCAATCGAACCATGTTCCCCATTTTATACCCCCATTTAGGGTAAAAAAAATCATAGTAAATGTATTTCAATAATAGCAATTGAAAAATGTTTCAATTATTTTAATTTTGTTATTCCTTATTTCACAATTTATTTTTATTTTAGATGTACATTTCTCATTATCAATAAGAGAATTTGTTATTTATTGTATTTATTATTTTCGTATTATACGACAATTGTGTTTCAATTGTGAAGTAAGAAATAACAGTCTTTTTATTTGTGATTAAACACTTCACGTAAACTCAAAAACTATATAGTAATTTTAATTTTAACATATTTTTAATTACAAAATTTAAAAGTGTTTTTGTTTTATTCTAATATATTTTAATTACCTTCTAAAATATACTCTTCACTACTCCATTCTATTCTCAAAATAACCCACTTTTAATTCGCACACTGATTTTTAATTTAAACCTCCAGAATATTTTTTCGGGCAAATTCTTTCACACGCACCCTTCTTTTTAATCACGTTTAATCATTCATTTCCTACAGTTTTTATGCGTTTCCATTTGAATTGCTAACCTCACGTTCACTTTTAATTAACGCAAATAAAATAATTATTCACCCAGTTTTACAATAAAAAAAGAAATACATTTTAAATTACTTTTAAAAAATATTCATTGATTCACTTAAATTAATCACTTTAATGGTATTCCGAATTAATCACACTGACGTTAATCAAAATTAATCACTTTTTTTTAGTACCGCGTAATTCCAATTAAAATAACTATTTTAATATCTCACTTTCAGATATAATTTTTACAAAAAAAAACGTAATTTCACCATTATTTTCCCGCAGGTCGCGGCGTTTGTGCTGTGACGCCGGCGGCGATTCAAGGACGAAAAATCCCCGACGCACCTACCACGGCGAGGGTTCGAGCGTTACTGAGGAGGGTCAGACTTTACTACCTGAATCCCCCACCATTCTCTCTTTTTCCTTCAGCTATTATCTATTATTAGCCCTTGTTGTTCGTTCAGTAAATAAATCATTCACATTTTTTTAGGACAGGTCTCGTTTGTATGCATTTTCTAAAAGATACGGTGCCGTGCTTTTTGTGTTGTGCGCTGAAGAAGCTGTAGTGGTAGCAACATCCGTTTTATGAAGTTTAGATTCAATTCAGGTATTTAAATTAATCTGAATAACTAAACGGAACGGAGTTAATCTATCTAGAATGATCAGTGTTTATCCTAAAATGACAATGAGGAGTTTTGTATATTAAATTTGAAAACATTTTTAGCTACCAACCTGGAGTTTTTCTGTCCAAATTATTACAGTTTTTTTTTAGACTTAGTATTTTAATTACTTACCACAACAAAAATATATATTTAGAGCTGATTGCATTTATCATTCAATTTATGAATAATAGAAAAAAGAGGCAGATAGCTCATGACAGACTACTAACCCACCAATATGTATTGTAAATATAAGTATTTATAAAGAATTGTAATTCTGCTGTCTGAATAAAGATGTTTGTATAGAAAAAAGGATTCACAGTTATTTAATTAAATTAAATAAGAAAATATATTTTATTTAATTTATTCAATTTATTGTTGAATATTAATTGCACCATATTATTTTATTTCAAATTATTACTTTAAAATCGTTTGCTATATCGCAAAGCAAATACGAGTATGTTGAGAACTTGCGTGTAAGACGCGCAGAGTTACCGCCCAGGCTGGAAAGGACGAGGATGTCGTTTTTGTACAAGCATGAGGGAGGGACATTCTAACGCGGTCAGACTATAGATAGATTGAGTACTGTTATTATTATTACTAATAATATCAATAATCAATTTAAGTAAGTTGTATTTGATTTACTGTAAAATCAATTCCATTAATATAAATAGAAAATTATGTAAGGCATAGCTGTTCTGACGAGGGATAGATCCCGAAACACGTGTCTGCAGATGGCCTTATATTATGTAACGTTCCTTTTGTTGTTTTTACATTAAATTTTTCTCGGATCAAAATTTGTTGCATTATGCAATATTTTATTGATATGCAACAGCAGGTGTACATTATGTAATTCAATGTCCGGCGTAGTGATGGCAACGATACATCGATATATTAAATATATCGATATTTTTTCAAATATATCGATATATAAATATCGATGTAATAGTTTCGATATATCGCAAAATATATCGATATTTTTGTGTAAATACCTATATCAAAAAACTAATTAATTGCAAATTGCACGCACCACAATTTGGCGAAACTTCAATCTAGTTTGTTTTATCACTCGTTAAATTTCTCAGCACCATCTAGCGTCGAGAAGCGCAAATAACTTATTAGGTACCTGTATTTGATACAATAGGTACCCGAATTATCGGCTATAATTGGGATTCCTTTGAATTACTTGAACGGAATCCAGTTCTTCCCCGAAAATTTTTGTCGGGGAATACCCGTTCGAAGTTTATAAATACACCTCAACAAAAAAATTTTCTGCAGTCTGCAAAGAGCTTTGAAAGTGTTTGCTGTGAATAAATAATAGTGTGATTGTTCAAAAGTTTAGTGAAGTTGAAAATAAAATAATCTTGATTTATTACATAAATTTAAAGTGACTGATTGTTGGTCCTGAAAATATGGCTCCTCCGAGAAGTAACATTTGGAAACATTTTCAAAAAGTTACTCCCAATACTGCTAAATGCAATTTGTGTGCCAAGGTGCTGAAGACTTCGGGCAATACAACAAATTTGAAAACACATTTAAAACAAAAACACTCCTCCATCTTACAACATTTAACTGAGGAGAAAAAGGAGACTGATGAACCAAAGAAGAAAAAACGTCCATCCCAACCCGAAAGTCGAATGGATGTAGAAACGGCTGGGACTAGTAGTTCACTACATCAAGATGAGGTATGACTAATAGAACCGCAATTGTTAATGAATTTATTAGTTAATATTATTTCTAGAAAAATCTGATTGCTTCACAAGAATTTGATGATGATGTTCATTCATCAACTTCAACAATGACGGTTTCTGAATATGATGTTGAACCAAGCACAAGTACAGAAAAATCAAGCTCATTATACAAGCAAGCTACAATTGTGTCTACCTTCAAAACAATTTCATCTTTCAAAGGTAAAGCAAAAGTTTATAGTACTTGCATGAATGCATCATTTGTTTTTATTTTTAGATGGTGGCTCTAAAAATGTGAAACTAACGGAAGCATTAATAAAATTTATTGTTCAGGATAATTTGCCATTCAATATTGTAGAGGGTAAAGGTTTTCTGTCTTTGATGAAACAAGTGGCACCTTTATACAAAGTACCAACCAGAAACACCATCAAAAATAATGTTGATAGAAAGTTCGAAGTGATTTCAACAGCATTTAAAAATATATTGAAAAAATCGAAGTATTTCACAATTACGACGGATATATGGACTGCCGATATGCAGACCAAAAGTTTTATGGGCATCACTGTCCACTTTGTACATGACATGAAGTTAACATCAGCGACAATAGGTATTGTTGAATTATCAGAGTCTCACACGGCAGACTATATTGCTTTAGAATTAGGCAAAGCTCTTCAAAATTGGGGAATTGATCCTAATGATGTTGTTGCTGTAGTGACGGACAATGCAGCCAATATGGTCAAAGCTATGCATGACAAATTTGGGAAAAACCGACACATCCCATGCTTCGCACATACCCTCAATTTGGTGTGTGAAAATTCAATTACAAACACAGAAGGTTTGAGTATTATTATTGACAAGATACGATCAATAGTAGTATGGTTCAAAAGAAGCGTTAAGGCTAGTGATCAATTAAGAAAAATACAAATCGATGCAGGAACGATAGAAGGAAACATTAAAAAAATGATTTTGGATGTCAAAACTCGCTGGAACTCCACATATTACATGATAGAGAGATTTCTACTAATGTCATCTATGGTCAGCAATATTTTGTTTTCCGATGTTAATGCTCCAAATATGATTACTGCAGCCGAAGTTGAGCATTTACGAGAAATATGCAAACTTTTGAAGCCACTAGAAAGGATGACAGTAGAGATAAGTGGCGAAAATTACCCCACAATAAGTAAAGTAATACCAATGATTGGTTGTCTGATAAACCAGTACAACAATTATTCGCCCCAGTATGAAGTAGGTAAACACTTGAAAACATCATTATTAAAAGAAATCGAAAAGAGGTTTGGTGCTATTGAGAAATCTTATATACCAGCTGTTTCCACAATATTGGATTCTCGATTTAAACAAATAAACTTCAGGGATCCTCAAGTCCTGGGCACAGTGATGCGACACATCAAAAGTGAGATCGCGACTTTCCAAAGCACTTCTTCATCATCAGAATCTTCTGATTCGGATACTGAAGAACCGGAATTTGATATATGGGCGCACCATAAAAAATTAGCGCACACTAAAAAAAGTGGGCAAGGGAAATTACATAAAGATAGTGAACTCAATCAATATTTAAGTTTGCCAGTTAGAAACTTGAAAGACGATCCCTTGGACACCTGGAGCGAAATGAAATTGGTATATCCCAACTTATTTAAAGTGGCGGCAAAATATTTTTGTGTTGTAGCAACGTCGGTCCCCAGCGAGAGGCTATTTTCAAAAGCCGGAGCAACAGCTACTAAAAGTCGTAACCGTCTCACGGGAAGTAGGCTTTCCAAATTATTATTTTTGAGCTCTTTGCCTGATAACTTGCATTTGTGGAACTGATGTATTCACCTAATGCACAAAATCACAAATGCAGGCAAACAGTCTTGTTCCTGTAAGACATTTAATTGTAAACTTGACTAAATTGTAATAAAAAATACATTTTAATTTTTTTTTGTAAAAACATGCAATTTTGTAGAACACTTTTAACTTGTACTTACTTAATCAAAAAATACACTTATTTTTTTTTAATGTATTACCTTTCAATATTTCCTCAGTACCTACTTTACGTTTCAAAAACTTTAGATTCGATTGATTTGAATATAATAAAAAAATATATCGATATTTTTCATGATATCGATATTTTTGTTTAGATATATCGCATGTATCGATATATAGCTTTCGATATATCATATGATGATTATATCGATATATTTATATTTTTTGCCATCCCTAGTCCGGCGTGGGTATTTGCCCGGGAAGTAGTTGTTATAAAGTGCATTTGTTTAACGTACTTACGTAGGTAAGTCAATAGTCACAGAGCTAAATGTGGAAATAATTTATTAATTATTTTCAAATCATTTTTATTTAATAAATTCCATTAATTTATGATTTACTAATTTCTCACGGGAACATCCTAAATTTCCGGCAAACGTCCAATAAAATGTACCGAACAGTGTAGATATCGAATAATTTAAGTACACACCCAATCTCTCTCACAATACCTACCCAAACGTTTGCCTTATCCCCCGCAACCCCGTATCCACGTCATCCGCACTTAGTCTTTGTCCCCCACGCGCTAAATTACAGTAATATCACCGCAGTTGGCCTTATCACCGCCGCAAAGGACAATATTTGATTAGTTCCCTATTGAAATTGGATTATCTGGTTTATTAACCTGCACGCCAGCGCACAATCCGCCAGATTTCCCCCCTCGGAAGTGCACACTCCCTAAGGACTTTTCCACATAAACAACAACGGGCGGTGAATGGATGCGACTGTTACTTTTCTCCACCCCGATCGGGGCTTTTATTACGTGTAAAATAAACATGGAAATGGTTTATTTCGGAATGGAAATAAACGCGCGTTTGATAAACGGGCGGATGGCCGTCTGGGTGTAATAATAATGAGGGTTGGATTTGTACGTGGGGGTGTAAATGAACCAAGTTTTGCAAGTGTACTTCTGATGGTGGATTCATTCACTTCGTTACATATTAAAAATAATCGATAACTCAAGTAACTTTACATTCATTTAATTTAATCTAAACCTACAATTTATTCGTCTAACAAGAACTTGCATTTATATACATCCTTATTTCTGAAGTTGTACATAGAATTTTTATATTTAATATTTACAATCATGGTTGATAAATACATCAATGTAAACGGTTTAAGTGAGACCCGCCGATTTACCATTTTGGAAGCGACCGCACTTGAACTGAAATAACCAAGTTCACAGTTAATTTAGAAAGATGCGGTTTTCTGCATTCGATTCCTAATGAAAGTAGACATGTTTTCTACAAAGATCATATTTCTGTCCCGGCTCTGGCCTTCAGAAAAAACATCGTAAGTTTTAGCAAAATTTTCACCCAATTTGCGAAGGTCCACTTTGCTAGCGAGCTGATCTAAAACCAGTTCTTTGTTGTGGTTCAAATTCTCACAACGTATGCTCCCATTCTTTAGCTACATTTCGGTATAATTTGAAGTCATTTGGAGATTTTTGGATTTTCGACGAAAAATCACTTTTTTCCATACATACCCCTTACGATATTTTTAAATTTCGGTCAATTATTTTTCTTTACAAAAAATCTGTAAAAAAATTACAAACAACCTTAAAAATAGTAGAAAGAATATGGAACATTTACTTTCCTGAAAAATAATCATTTTCAATCACTTCAGGCCATTTCAACGGCTCCGAGAAATTAACATGGTGCCTTATGAAAACGGTTTAAGTGAGACCCGCTGATTAACCATTTTGGAAGCGACCGCACTTGGACTAAAATAGCCAAGTTCACAGTCAATTTAGAAAGATGCGGTTTTCTGCATTCGATTCCTAATGAAAGTAGACATGTTTTCTCCAAAGATCATATTTCTGTCCCGGCTCTGACCTCCAGAAAAAACATCGTAAGTTTTAGCAAAATTTTGACCCAATTTAGGAAGGTCCAATTTGTTAGCGAGTTGATCGAAAACCAGTTCTTTGATGTGCTTCAAATTCTCACAGTATTTGCTCCCATTCTTTAGCTACATTTTGGTGTAATTTGAAGTCATTTGGAGATTTTTGAATTTTCGACGAAAAATCACTTTTTTCCAGGATATTTTCAAATTTCGGTCATTTTTTTTTCTTTCCAAAAAATATGTAAAAAAATACAAACAACCTTGAAGATAGCAGAAAGAACATTAGATATTTAATTTCCTGAAAAATAATCATTTTCAGCCATTTCAACTGCTCCTAGAATTTAACATGGTGCCTTATGGAAACGGTTGAAGTGAGACCCGCCGATTTACAATTTTGGAAGTGGCCGCACTTGAACTGAAATAACCAAGCTAACAGCCAATTTATAAAGATGCGGTTTTCTGCATTCGATTCCTAATGAAAGTAGACATGTTTCCTCCAAACATCATATTTCTGTCCCGGCTCTGGCCTTCAGAAAAACATCGTAAGTTTTAGCAAAATTTTGAACCAATTTACGAAGGTCAACTTTGCTAGCGAGCTGATCTAAAACCAGTTCGTTGATGTGCTTCAAATTCTCACAGCACATGCTCCCATTCTTTAGCTACATTTTGGTATAATTTGAAGTCATTTGGAGATTTTTGGATTTTCGACGAAAAATCACTTTTTTCCATACATACCCCTTACGATATTTTTAAATTTCGGTCAATTATTTTTCTTTCCAAAAAATCTTTAAAAAAATACAAACAACTTTACAAATAGTAGAAAGAATATTGGACATTTACTTTCCTGAAAAATAATCATTTTCAATCACTTCAAGCCATTTCAACGGCTCCGAGAAATTAACATGACGCCTTATGAAAACGGTTTAAGTAAGACCCGCTGATTAGCCATTTTGGAAGCGACCGCACTTGGACTAAAATAGCCAAGTTCACAGTTAATTTAGAAAGATGCGGTTTTCTGCATTCGATTCCTAATGAAAGTATACATGTTTTCTCCAAAGATCATATTTCTGTCCCGGCTCTGGCCTTCAAAAAAACATCGTAAGTTTTAGCAAAATTTTCACCCAATTTGCGAAGGTCTACTTTGCTAGTGAGCTGATCGAAAACCAGTTCTTTGATGTGATTCAAATTCTCACAGCGTATGCTCCCATTCTTTATCTACATTTTGGTATAATTTGAAGTCATTTGGAGATTTTTGGATTTTCGACGAAAAATCACTTTTTTCCATACATACCCCTTACGATATTTCTAAATTTCGGTCAATTTTTTTTCTTTCAAAAAAAATCTGTAAAAAATTACAAACAACCTTAAAAATAGCAGAAAGAATATTAGACATTTATTTTCCTGAAAAATAATCGTTTTCAATCACTTCAAGCCATTTCAACGGCTCCGAGAAATTAACATGGCGCCTTATGGAAACGGTTTAAGTGAGACCCGCCGATTTACCATTTTGGAAGCGGCCGCACTTGAACTGAAATAACCAAGCTAACAGTCAATTTAGAAAGATGCGGTTTTCTGCATTCGATTCCTAAAGAAAGTAGACATGTTTTCTACAAAGATCATATTTCTGTCCCGGCTCTGGCCTTCAGAAAAAACATCGTAAGTTTTAACAAAATTTTGAACCAATTTACGAAGGTCAACTTTGCTAGCGAGCTGATCTAAAACCAGTTCGTTGATGTGCTTCAAATTCTCACAGCATATGCTCCCATTCTTTAGCTACATTTTGGTATAATTTGAAGTAATTTGGAGATTTTTTGATTTTCGACGAAAAATCACTTTTTTCCATACATACCCCTTACGATATTTTTAAATTTCGGTCAATTTTTTTTCTTTCCAAAAAATCTGTAAAAAAATTACAAACAACCTTAAAAATAGCCGAAAGAATATTGGACATTTACTTTCCTGAAAAATAATCATTTTTAATCACTTTAAACCATTTCAACGGCTCCAAGAAATTAACATGGTGCCTTATGGAAACGGTTTAAGTCAGACCCGCCGATTAACCATTTTGGAAGTGACCGCACTTGGACTAAAATAGCCAAGTTCACAGTCAATTTAGAAAGATGCGGTTTTCTGCATTCGATTCCTAATGAAAGTAGACATGTTTTCTCTAAAGATCATATTTCTGTCCCGGCTCTGACCTCCAGAAAAAACATCGTAAGTTTTAGCAAAATTTTGACCCAATTTAGGAAGGTCCAATTTGTTAGCGAGCTGATCGAAAATCAGTTCTTTGATGTGCTTCAAATTCTCACAGTATTTGCTCCCATTCTTTAGCTACATTTTGGTGTAATTTGAAGTCATTTGGAGATTTTTGAATTTTCGACGAAATATCACTTTTTCCATTCATTATTTTCAAATTTCGGTCAATTTTTTTTTCATTAGTTTATGGAATACTATATATATATATATATATATAATCTAAAATTCCCATCTACCATAATGGTGGTGTAGGGGTTTTATGGAATAGTAATAGTCATTATTAAAATATCCAAAGTATATTTACTAAAAATAAATAAAAGTACGAGAGGGAAAAGCATTTTTATTAAAAAATAACAATTTTATTTAAACATTTAAATGCAATATATGGTATACTTTTTCCTCATTTATCACTTGGTAAAATATATTTAATAACCGTTTGTTATAATGAAATCACAAACGGTTATTTAAATGCAATATAAAATCTATAATCCTTACACCTTCGGGTAGAAAGGATTGTAGATTATATATATATTTATATATATTCAATGATCCTTTCTACCCATATGGATGTAGGGTATATATATATATATATATATATATATATAAAATCTATAAAAATATTTTTAATCCAGAGAAGAAAGACCTATGGTCGATAGCCCATGACAGACTGCAAACACATTTTTTTTATGTCTGTTAATTTATTTACCTAAAATAAGAAACCTAAAATAACTTTTCAAATGTCATTGATTTAATTATCCCATAATTATATATGCTAACCTATTTTTTGGCGAATGATACATAATTGTACATATTGTTATAATAAATTTTGTAAAATTTTATTGTCATATTGTCTGAATAAACATGTTTGTGTATATTTTTAATATTCATAATTACATATTTGAAAAAATCCGTTAACGTACGAACACACTCGTTATTATTCCGTTGGAAAATTCGCGCGTTAATTCGCGATATAGGGTCGCACTTCCGTTTCCGGAGGCGCGTTTTACGCACCCTGTGCGATAATATTTTTGCATTACGACCCGGTCGCGCTACACGATCCGTAATTTACGGTAATCACCATTTTTTTCCGCGTGTACTTTTTCGAAAATATCGGATAATTGCATAAATTGGACGTGTAATCGTTATTAATGCGCGGGGTTAATTACGCTTACTGATTTTCCTTCCTTTTTTTGTTCGTTTTCGTTCGGCCGTGCGTTTAATTGAAATATACGGATGTTTGTATTAAGGATTAAGCAAGTTACTGTTTACAACAACAAGCGACGATCGATGCTAGTTGTTATTAGTAGTCATTTATTTAATCCTTAATGCTTAATTCAATAACCGGCGTGGTGTTTTCCCATAATCAATGCTTGATTGTGTATCATCCACATATTGAACACAAGAATGGAAGGTAGAGGGAATAAATGCTGTATAAATAGAAAATAAATGTTTGCCCAATATTTAGTCGTCCTGTTTTAATAGATAATTGTTTAGATGTAATTCCATTCATTTTAACCTGTTATGGACGATCATAAATACTACTATTAAATAAATATTTAATAGTAGTAAAAATAAACATTGTAAAAAGGGTTTTATTATTGTAAATAATTTCATTTTTTTTTTTTCGAATAGTCCAAACCGAAAAATTGAATTAATCAATAATCTAATACAAAATAATCGATAATTTTTATAATTTAATTTTTTAGGAATAGTCCGAACTTAAATAATTAATAATCGAATACGAAATAATCGATTTATTTCAATAATTAATCGTTGATTTACTCGAATCTTTACATTATGAAAATGGCTCGAGCTGAAAAGTTTTCCATGATTTCTCCTTTTTTGCAATACATTAATTTATGCGCATTTATTATGTCTCCAATTAACAACCAATTTCATAAATCATTTACTTTCTAAATAAATATGTTATTAATTAATATGAAATGATTTATTAAATAGTAAAATATACAATATATTTTATTTAAAATAAATTAAATAAATTTTTTATACATATGTTTTGCAATATTTTTAGAGCGTCACACTTTTCTTATAAAATTTTTAATATGTAATTATAATTGTAATTTGAAAACGGAGATTCCGTTAATAAAGTAAATTGAAATTGAAATAAAAATAATTAATAAATTATTCCCTCTTTAGCTAATGTGATTTTTTTGATTTACGTTACATAAGTTTTTCTGACGTTATTCTCTATAATGTACAACCCTGTATTTATGTGTGTGTTATTTTATGAATAAAGATTATTATTATTATTATTAAGTACTTTAAAACAAATGTCGATATATGTATAATTGAACATAGTTAAAATGCCAAAGTAAACAAATCACCTTTCAATAAAAATAACTAAAACATGTTTCTGCGTTTCCCCGTTTGGTATCATTTTTTTTAATTATCATTTCGTTTCATACATTATGAATTGCAGCGCTGTAAAATTTTAATATGGAAAATATTGCAGCGCGCCTTTCATGGAAATTACAGAGTTCATGTAACGACAATTATTCATTCCGTGTCCATATAAACATATTTGTGTGCGCGCATGATATTACAGTCGGACGCAAAAAAATAAAATAAAAAAAAGTAAATGAATAAAGAGCGCGCGGTGGCAGAATTTCGAAATCGGCCTGATTAGTCCGTAGTCCGGTGCAGCAGCGGCGCAAATAGATATGTAAATTTATTATTCATGCGTATTGCGAACGAGCCGTCAGCATATGTAAATGGCAAATTGGCGCTTAAATAACATGTCACTACGGATGAATTATAAATTGTAATTAGCGGGGCGTGTCGGATTTTATTATTTTATTTATTTATTTATTTCGCCGCCGGATTTTTCGAGTTTTCCGTGCGCGCCTGTTGCCCGATCCGTATCTCGGATTAACAACAAACACCCCGGCTATGCAAATGGCCACCCCCTTTTGTAATGACTTCATTTCCTGCCGGGGGTATCGATCTGGTTGTGGTTGGTTGTTGTAGGTGGTGGTTTCGGATTGCTGCGTGGATTGTCCCACGGTACGGAGTTTGTTTGCGCGACTCTTTTTTTTTTCGCAATTTACTTGACATATCATGCCGTGATAACTAACCTATGACATACCACGTTATTTGATAAATTACTACATTAAGGCTTACTCAAAATATTTTCATTTTCATAAATTCTTTATTGTGGAATTGTCATTCCTTACTTGTAATACATTTATATCATAAAACAATTTACAAAGAAAATTATATATATATATAATCTTTTACCATTTGGTGTCGGGTTAAAGAAAATTATTTATTTATTTATTTAACAGATTTACCTTTTTACAAATCTAGAATATAATTAAATAATTAAAACACTAACACTTTCTTCACTTTTTAGTGTTTAATTTCTTCAATTTTTAGTGAAGAAAGTGTTAATGTGTTTGTCAACAATAAACAATTAAAGTTATACAAAATGTTTCAATTGTAAAAAAAACATGATTATAATTCTTTTCAAAACTAATTTTGAGCCGGTACAAATTACATTCTTAATCCCCAAATAGTTCTACACGTGAATAATTCACATCGACATGCATCCCTCTATCCATCAAACATAATCACACGTCATGTAATCACATGTACTCCGAAAATCCGTAACACACATCAGAGCAGAGTGTGCAATTGTCCCCGCAGACTGCGTCATCCGATAACCAACCCCCGCATCGCCCATCCATCACGTGAAGGGTGGATCGGGATTTTATGCCGCTCTGCGAGAGCTCCGGTCATTCGTGTCCCGTCACCTGTGAACGGGAAGAGCCCCGAATAAAATAAAAAAAAATAAAAAAAAGACGAAAAGGAAGTGAAGAGGACATCGTTCGCAGATTACTTCGAGCGACTCCGCTCGATTGAGCTAATTTAATGGTTCGTAAATGCATTTGCTTAATGGTGCAAGAGTGTAGTTTCGCACAGCGCCCGTATAAACTTTAAGTGTTTAGTTCGAAATTTAATAGGTGCGCGCAACTCGTATTATTAGGGTAGTAAAGGTGTGTTTTCGATTAAATTCGATTGTTGGATTTGCTCAACATGGGATTACACAAGATTGTTAAATAAATAAATAAATAATATTTATTTACAGAAAATTCACCATTTTACAGAATTGTAACAACTTTTACTATAAGTAATAGATAAATAAGCTATATATATATTTATAACAGATAGTTCTATCGACCGTAATGTTATTTCAATGAAAGACAAAAAACAGGAGTAAAACCTGTAATGTCATTACTCCATGTTACATATGGACTTATTTTACATATCTTTTCTCTAGAATTAAATAAAATGCAAAATATTGTTATCTGGACTGTATTGATAAAAGAAACAACAACAAACATCGCAGAAAGCATTTGAAAGAGAAAATTAAAGTTCTTAATAATGGAAACATTTTAGTGGACTTGAATCTACAGTTAGATTCATCATATTACATATGTTTGAATTTTTTAAGTTACGCGCTGTTGTGGCAATTCATTGTGATTTCCATCGTTTGATTAATTTCATTTCTTGTGCTTCTTAATCGTTCACTGTATGTCAATTTATTCTTTGTTAAATACCAAAAACAAATAGCAAGGATAGAGAAACACAACAGATAGATTTTTTTTTTTTAAATGCATGTTTAAAGTCCACTAAAATGTTTCCACTATCATGAACTTTAATTTTCTCTCTCTGCTGTATCACCAAGGGGTATATTTTTACGTTCTTGAGTTTCCAAGAGTTCTTTATTTCATAGGCCAGATTTTGGTACTTACGATTTTCCCTCTTCGTCTTTTAAATGTTAAGTCACTGGGGCACTGCGATGTCTATAATCGTGGCACTTTGTTTTATCTTACCTATAAGTATCGAGCGTATAACAAAAATCGACGACGAAGTTGGCGTTGGAGATTTAAAGTCATGTCTGAACTAAAATCACGCGCGTACGCGTAAAGTACTGATTGTTATGTTGACAAGTCAGTTGTCAATAATTCCCAATTTAACCGTAACCAGCATTTCACGCGTGTGATCTAGTACAGACATGACTCGAGACTTCCAACGCCAACTTCGTCGTCGATTTTTGTTATACGCTCGATATTAGGTCTAGTCTATAGTAGTCTACTAAATATTCGATATTATTATTATTGATGTTTTGTGAAACGAGCAAAGGAAATCTATGGGTCAAATTCTTTTATAGAGAGAACTAATTATATTTCAATTTGATTATCATTTACATACATTTAGTTGTAATATTGATTTTTGTTGCATATGTTTTGTAAAAAGGAGATACCGTAAATAAATATATATATTATAGAATGTGAATTCGACGTTTTCAAGAAAGTATAAAAAGCAACATACATTTTCATCACCCTTATAAAATCCTTATTTGTGTGGCTTAATTCAACGCATTTCGGAATGTATAACTTTTACGCTCAGGAACAACCCTGTTTGACATGTATTAAAATCTGTTGTATGAAAGCCCGCAGCGCCGCTTAAACCCCTAATATATCTCCACACTTACACCCAACAATAGCCGGGGACGAAGTTTCGCGCGCGGCGACATCTGCCGGCGCGATTATTGGGTGTCCCCCGCGAGCGAGGGCGAAGTAAGTTTCACATCATTGCACCCTCTCCCTACCCGCTCCTGTTCGCCCGCGACATCGATCCGTTGTTCCTGACTCACATTTCTCTCTCTCTCCCCGTGCAGACACGAACTGGATGGGATGGGATGAGGGAATTCGAACCGGACATGCGGATTATTTGTACGGCATACATTTTAAGCATTTTTAATCTCGGTCTGTTTGAATAGGGTGCATTCCTTGCGAGTGTGTCCTCACTAGACTTGTCAACTGGATGATTTTCAAGAGAGAGAAAAAGAGGGGGGTTGATGGATTGCCGGATCATCACTTTAATGTGAACTTAATAAAAGTACTTGGGCAAACAGACTGGGAAAAGTAGCTCCGTGTTTGCTTGCGTTTCAAGAAGTTCAATATTTTTATACTTGTGGAAAGTTCACAAATATTACCGATGTATTTATTAAGGAAACATTATACGACATATGCGCGCCGAGCTACATGTTTACATAAGTGGCTCTCACACTATCAATATTGTCCTAACACTATTATCATAAAATAATGCAAAATTTAATGAATTAAGCTATGATTTACAATAATATTATTAGGTGTACAAATGAATAATGCAAATTATTTTATAATAAAACTTTTAGTTTGATAATGACAAATGTAAATTGTTGAAACTATAGTCACTAAATATATAATTCTGTTATACAAACAAAGTTTAAAAAAAGTGTTTTATTATAATCTTACACAATGTATAACGAAGTAGAAGCCTCAGTGATCAGTAAAATTATTAGAGGATCTGAGGCACTTGATTATTAATAGGTTAACACTATTTTGTAAATAATTGTTTGAGATAATATCAAATTTTGATGTTCAGATTGTGGCCAACTTCGCATCGCCTCGTCTGCTCGATCCTTGCAAGTCCTTGTTTGATACTCTTTGTAGGCTTCTATCACTCGCAAACTTCACACTAGGCATTGCTGCTCATAAATATCGAGCCTGTTATGTACGTGTTATCGCCGATGTACGTAAAAACTATTCTGGACAACAGCTACAACGACAACTGAATTTGAAGAATGATGAAGAACGGATTTGAAAAATGAATTTAAAGAATGACGAAGAATGAATTTGAAGAATGATGAAGAATGAATTTGAAGAATGATGAAGAATGAATTTGAAGAATGATGAGGAATGAATTTGAAGAATGATGAAGAATGAATTTGAAGAATGATGAAGGACGAATTTGAAAAATGAATTTGAAGAATGATGAATTTGAAGAATGATGAATTTGAAGAATGATGAATTTGAAGAATGATGAAGAATGAATTTGAAGAATGATGAAGAATGAATTTTAAGAATGATAAAGAATGAATTTAAAGAATGATGAAGAATGAATTTAAAGAAGGATGCAGAATGAATTTGAAGAATGAATTTGAAGAATGATGAAGAATGAATTTGAAGAATGATGAAGAATGAATTTGAAGAATGATGAAGAATAAATTTGAAGAATGATGAAGAATGAATTTGAAGAATGATGAAGGACGAATTTGAAAAATGAATTTGAAGAATGATGAAGAATGAATTTGAAGAATAATGGTATTTTATGCATTGACAGTCTGTGACGTAATATCTTGTGCCCAAAATTACACTGCTGAGATATTCGCCAGTGATTTCGACGATTGTGTTCACGAGTTCTCATAATATGGTGGCTTACGAACAATCAGTTAAAATGCAAATAATTTATCAACTAAGTTTTTTTTTTTAAAGTATAATTAAATAGGAAATATTTAAAAAAAATTACAATACTGCAAGAATAAACTAAATAAAGCTTTATCTCTCAACAGTTCGATTACAAAAAACTGTTATTCCTAACACACTCTCTAATCACAGATTTCTTAGGGAAGTAACATGATGTGCTGGATTTGGATTCGAATAGACAGAATGTGTAATTAATTTTTTTTATTAAGTTTTAAGTAACAATTTGCTAATGAATCATCATTGACCTGCAACTTATAAAGAGATTACAAGTTTTTCATTTTTTTATTTTTATATAAAATGGAAATAGAAACACAAATAAACAAAACGCAAGCCGAAAGTTATTATTATTTCTTAAACTCTCATAATTGGATGTTGTTTCTACTGAAATCTTTATGCTGAAAGAAAGAATGTTATTTGATTACATCGATCGATCGGCTCGATGTTTCTGACCAGTTAGATCTGTTTGATTGGCTCGATATTTTCGAGCGACTCGATACTTCAAATGGTCGATCTTGCCCAACACTAACGGTGGCGTAGATAAGGGGGTGGCTAAAGCGTTATAACCTCCACCGAAATTTTAATGACTGATTGAAAAAAACAAAAATTTTAAACATTATTTTTATGTTGATGAAACATTACTAAAGTGTGTGCTCAGCGGGTTGTTTATTTGTTGTTTTTTTTTAATTGTATTTTCATTTGTGATTTTGAAATTAACGGAGTCATTTCGAGGGATTCTCCCAATTCCGGGGAGAGAATATGAAAGTTGAGTTCGTTTTGGGAGAATCATTTGGATAGGTCCTTGATATTCAATTACACATGATTTCCCCTTTTTAACAAAAACAATATAATTAATAGGAAACATTTTTGAAAGGAAAATAAACAACAAGGTGGAAATAGCTAAAATTAAAATACAAACCTATTTAAAATCTTCACTATTTATTTTGAGTTATGCGAAGTAATAATCACTAATAAAACACTATTTTATTTCCTTTCTTCACTAATTTATTTCTCTGTTAAATGTACATTTCGAGCACCACGTGCTCGTTTTCAATAACTGAATTGAAAATTTAAAATCTGATATAAAAATTACAAAAAATGAAAATAGCCAAAACTAGTGTAAAGAACATAAGTGAACAAAAAAAAAATAGCCAGACATATTTAACTTCACTTTTTCTAGCGATAACGGGCTAGAAAATGAAAGGATTTTGTATTGCAGGTTTTTCATTTTGGCACAGCTCTAAAAGTGAAATTAAAAGCTCCACCAAATTTGGGGTGCCTTCAGCTGATTTCCCTACCTTCAATCATGAATACTAACCAAATGAAAAACGTATAAAACGAATAAAATGTTATTAAAAAAAAGACCTTTATTGGCATATCAAAATCCATACAAACAAAACTTTTTTCTTATAAATTATTTACAACAGGGGAGGGGTAAGGATTTTGGAAAAGTTGGGGAGGGAGAGAAAAAAGAGAAGAGAAGGGGGGGGATTATTATTGTAAATAATTTATAAGAAAGAAGTTTTGTTTGTATGGATTTTGATATGCCAATAAAGGTCTTTTTTTAAATGTTTTTAATTAATGGGTATAATTATCTTTCAGATGTCAACAAAAAAAATCTTTCATAGATAATTCAAGTAAAATTATGTAAACGAGCCATCCGTGAAAGAAAGAATAATCTTTTGTTGATTTCTGAAAGATAATTATATTTTCCCCCATAAAGAAATTACGGGAATGGAAACGCTCTTGTGTAATATTGTTATTAATCTAGCCTGTGGGCGTTCATTCCTGATAAACCGCAACGATTGATAATCAATAACTCTGAAATATATGAGCCATAAAACACACTGGTACACCCCCAAATTGCCCTTATCGAGTGTTGCTTTTTGCAATCCCCATCGCGGCGAAACACCGATCGTAAGTTAAGCGTTTAACGCAAACGTAGGGGTCGGGCCTTAGAATTACACGAGCCCTGCCTCCGGTTTTTCCGCGGAAATCATCCCGTCCGACGCGTAAACACCGTTCGGGAGGACCGGAAACCCGGAAACGCCCACCCCGGACGATTAAATACCGTTTACGTGCGCACACATACAACCCACCAATTAATTAAGGAATAATTAACAAAACCCCCATCCGTTCCGACTCCGGCTGGCTTCGCGCGATTTTAATCAGCGCTCCGCTCTTCTCTTTTTTTTTTCTCTATATTTTCAGTTTTCTATTTACCTTTTTTTCCCTATTTGGGGAAACGCGGAAAATGGATGTGACATTTGAATAGGGGTTGTAGACCTGTGAAGTGGGTGTAATGTCTCATTAGCACAGCCAGATCCTTTCTAACAGTTTTTTTTTTGCGTTGGAGCGCTGGCTGTTGGCGTCGGTGTTCCGGATTTTTTTGTCACCTAGATACTTACGGGACTTGGAGTTTTAATCGATGCCCGTGCGGCTCGGCGGTGGCGAAGCTCCGGCAACGCCGCGCGGACACTTTGCCCAAGCGGGGTTTCTCTCGGCGTATCCCGTGTTGTTGTGCCGGGGTAAAGATGCACAGACGCTTCAAGTGGTGTGTCAGGTGCAGATTTTGAATTGTGGATGTACAAATGTATTTCTTTTAAATGCGGTGAATAGAATAGCAATTAAAACATACACTTTTTTGCGTTTTATATTTTGTGGAAGTTTAGAAGTAAGAAAGAAGCTCATTTCCATTCAAATATTTGCCATCAAAATTAAACTTTATTAAGAAACAATACACCTCGAAACTTTTATTGTTTGATATTGTTCTTAAGACACCTAGTAACAATCTAAGACAAAGAAATCGAAAATTAAAGGCGCCAAAGTTGGTCGTTTTGAACTTTGAAATTTCACTGATTTTCTGTTGGAAACTGTGGATAATAAAAAAATTAAAAAAATATTTAAAATAAAAAAATAAACTTTTTCATTGTTTGATATAATTCTTAAGACATCTAGTAACAATCTAAGACAAAGAAATCGAAAATTAAAGGCGCCAAAGTCAGCTGTTTTGAACTTTGAATTTTCACTGATTTTCTGTTGGAAACTGCTGATAATAAAAAAATAAAAAAAATATTTAAAATAAAAAAATAAACTTTTTTATTGTTTGATATAATTCTTAAGACATCTAATAACAATCTAAGACAAAGAAATCGAAAATTAAAGGCGCCAAAGTCAGCTGTTTTGAACTTTGAATTTTCACTGATTTTCTGTTGGAAACTGCTGATAATAAAAAAATAAAAAAAATATTTAAAATAAAAAATAAACTTTTTTATTGTTTGATATAATTCTTAAGACATCTAGTAACAATCTAAGACAAAGAAATCGAAAATTAAAGGCGCCAAAGTTGGTCGTTTTGAACTTTGAAATTTCACTGATTTTCTGTTGAAAACTGTGGATAATAAAAAAATTAAAAAAATATTTAAAATAAAAAAATAAACTTTTTTATTGTTTGATATAATTCTTAAGACATCTAGTAACAATCTAAGACAAAGAAATCGAAAATTAAAGGCGCCAAAGTCGGCCATTTTGAACTTTGAATTTTCACTGATTTTCTATTGGAAATTGCTGATGATAAAAAATTTAAAAAAATATTTAAAATAAAAAAATAAACTTTTTTATTGTTTGATATAATTCTTAAGACATCTAGTAATAATTTAAGACAAAGAAATCGAAAATTAAAAGCGCCAAAGTCGGTCGTTTTGAACTTTAAAATTTCACCGATTTTCTGTTGGAAACCGTGAATAAGAAAAAAAAAATTAAAAAATAATTAAAATAAAAAAATAAACTTTTTTATTATTTGATATAATTCTTAAGACATCTAGTAACAATCTAAGACAAAGAAATCGAAAACTAAAGCTGTCAAAGTCAGCCGTTTTGAACTTTAAAATTTCACCGATTTTCTGTTGGAAACCGTAGATAATAAAAAAATTAAAAAAATAGTTAAAATAAAAAAATATTTTTTTTTATTGTTTGATATAATTCTTAAGACATCTAGTAACAATCTAAGACAAGGAAATCGAAAACTAAAGCTGTCAAAGTCAGCCGTTTTGAACTTTAAAATTTCACCGATTTTCTGTTGGAAACCGTAGATAATAAAAAAATTAAAAAAATAGTTAAAATAAAAAAATATTTTTTTTTATTGTTTGATATAATTCTTAAGACATCTAGTAACAATCTAAGACAAGGAAATCGAAAACTAAAGCTGTCAAAGTCAGCAGTTTTGAACTTTAAAATTTCACCGATTTTCTGTTGGAAACTGCTGATAATAAAAAAATAAAAAAAATATTTAAAATAAAAAAATAAACTTTTTTATTGTTTGATATAATTCTTAAGACATCTAGTAACAATCTAAGACAAAGAAATCGAAAATTAAAGCTGTCAAAGTCAGCAGTTCTGAACTTTGAAATTTCACCGATTTTCTGTTGGAAACCGTGGAAAATAAAAAAAATTAAAAAAAATAGTTAAAATAAAAAATAAACTTTTCTATTGTTTGATATGGTTCTTAAGACATCTAGTAACAATCTAAGACAAAGAAATCGAAAATTAAAGTCGCAAAAGTCGGTCGTTTTGAACTTTGAAATTTCTTTATTAACCCTCACGAGACCATTGATATAATAAAAATGTGACTAAAAATCAGTAATATTTTTGAAATATTTTGATTAATTCTATTAACATCCAGATATATATAGCAAATGTTTATTTAATAAGTCAATTATTAATATCTGGGACACAACGTCCGTGAATGGATTTTCCCCTTCCACAGCACAAAAAATAGCAATAATTATACATAAAATCTTAAAAACAAATGCTAGACACATATTTAGGATATATCAGAAAGCTTATTGAATAATTACCCAATATTTTTTTTAAAATTTTTTTTTAAGATTTTTTTCTACTTAAAATTGATTAATGAAGATTATCACCCTTTTTTCTGGCCACCCTGTATTTTGAGTGCGACAGTAGAACGATTATTTTCGCAAATTATTCTAAATAAAACTTAAATTCTGCAGATACCTTAAGTGGTATTCTACATAGCAAAACTTTAATGAAATATAGCAATTGTTATGATTTTGAAATCAAAAATGTTTTAGTTTATATCCATGTAAGTGGACTGTATGTCTGTTGGGTGGAAACAAATAAATAAATAAATAAATTAAGAAAATTGATAGCAATATGTACAAAAATAAGGTGTCAATTTATGCTATATAAAAATGATTTGAAATTAATTAACAAATTATTTCCACATTTACCTCTGTGGCATTTTGACTTACACTACGTAAGTTCTTTAAACAAATGCACATTAAAACAACTACTTCCCTTTAAACTTCGTTCGTTTAAAGTACTTACGTTACGCAAGTCAAAATGTCGCAGAGCTAAATGTGGAAATAATTTATTAATTATTTTAAAATCATTTTTATTTAATTTATTTAAGTAACTGTGAGCAAGTGAATGAATACTCTTTTCAATTTAATTATTTAACAATTAACCCGTGAGCAACTTCTCAATGGTTTAAAAATATGTTTTTAAAGGATAGGAGATGCAAGGATAAGAAAGTTAAGGTTATGAATTGAGGATAATGGCCTTGGCTACTAGGCCCTTTCGACCAGTCACTGTTATTTTTAATATTAATTTAATACGTCACAATACTCCGAATGAAATTTGTCTCTCAAACAAATTCCATCTGGAACGGATCGTTTTCGCTTTAGTAACTTGATATTGATAGAACAAATCTTAAGAAAATGCTTCTTATGTACATAAAGTACATATCTTTATGAATTGTTAAAAATAATTAATTATCGTAATGTTGTTTAATAAATAATAGCGATTTTCAGCGTGTGTAGAATTGAAAGACTTATCATCAGATCCTCCTACCTGCTTAAACCCGAACGTACCGGAGAGCCAATAAACAAAGAACCCAGTAATTTGTGCTTTATTCAAAATAAATAATTCGTTTAAAATTTACGATCCCCGACAGCCTCCCAGTTATCGGGTCGACTCCCAGCCCGGATCCTCCGGTCCTCTTCGCAACCACCCCGGACCCCGGCGTGCGGCGCGCACCGGCACGTACGGGCGGGCGGGCATTTATTATTTACATTTCCGAAAATGAATTCAAGCCACATTCCCCGAAAACTTATTTACGCCGGGCGTAAATAGCAGGGGCTCGTTATCCGTGCGAATTTGCGAGCGTGTGTTTGTTTATTTAGGTGTGATTTAGAGCGGAGAGAACGGCGTAGGTGGAGGCGGGCCACCTACCTCCCTTTTGTGGACACAAAGGCGCGCATAAATTGGTCCCCCCGCTTGTTTCAAGCGCAAATATTTGCATGGAAAAATCGCGCAATATTGTCCGGCGTATTTGCATAAAAATGAAAGAAAAAGAAGAGAGGAGGAGGAGGAAAAAAAATAAGCATGAAATGTAAAAAAAAAAACAACGAGAGGGGCAGGAATACACGTATCGTACTCGGAGCCAGCGCATCGATTTTTCGGACCCGGGTCACTAATTGCCGACCGGTTTTCGGCCGAGAGGTTGAGAGACGGCCCCCGCGGTGGCGGGGAGGAGGAAAGGCCTGAGAATAACCGACAATGCAATTAATTAGCGAAAATTGCCACTTTACAAGGAGCCGCTCGAAGGTTAATCAATAACGGCCCACGTGAAAACTTGTGCTCTGTTGGAGCTTTTTGTTGATTGTTTTTTTTTTTATATATATCAAAATATTTCCGATACTGTCAATTACCTTTACACATGCAATAAATGGATTTCTTCGGCGTAATAAGCGAATGCTCAACAGAAATCAATCACGCTTTTAAAGACTTATTAACTTACATTAATCAAGATTTATCACTAAATACATTCACATATAAATTTTACAATTCAGGATGATTTAATTAAAATTAAAACACTCGGTTTGTTTCACTTATTTATATTTTCTACAACTAGTTTCGACCATTGGTCATCTTCATTTCTACCCCAAAATTTCTGGCAATCATCAATAAAACTAAAGGCTTACAGAGCAGAGCTGTACTGATGAGAGATGAAATCCCGAAACACGTGTCTACAGACAGCCTTGTAACAAGTCCAAAATGGCACTCTTTGATCCAATTTAAACAATTGAATTTTATTCTAGATTATTGCTAAATGAATAAACAATGATTTTGAGCAATAAAATCAGGGGTATGTTTTTTGTAACTTTTTAAAATAATTTTTAAAACCAGCCACGAATTCCACGGAAATGTGTGTCAGATTCAAAGTCCAAAATGGCACTCTTTGATCCAATTTAAACAATTGAATTTCATTCTTGATTGTTGCTAAAGGTAAAAATAATGACTTTAAACAATAAAATCAGGGGTATGTCTTTAGATTTTTTTTAAATAATTTTTATTTAAATTAATATTCTTACATTTATAATAATTATTATTTTAAATTCTATTTTGATGCTGAAAATATAATAAAAATTCAAATTAGAGAGTTGTAGAGCTTTCAAAAAGCTACAAGTTTGTAATCGTATTCAAACACTATCATTAGATATTATTTAATAATTGATTAAGTGTATATGCTCTTAAATTATTTTACCAGAATAATAATTTATTCACCAGAATAAATACCAATTGTCTGTAAAGGATTTTAATTTTTTTTAATACTGTAATATTTTTCGGCCTCAAAATAATGATTTGCAAAAAAAAATATAAAAAATTGAAACAAACATTATCATTTACACAAAAGCGGCGTATTTACATACCATCGAGCTTTCCCTCGATCGATCTACAACACAACATGTGCAGTTTATTTAGGTGATCCTATTATGTGTATTCATTTCCCGTTATCAGTGAAAATAAATAGACACATCGATAGATAAGCGGGCGATTTTTATCAATAAAAGGGGGCACGGCACGGCTAATTGTCGGGGTGACCCCCGGGGTGACAATTTTTATCAATTAGACCCCACTTAATAATTCCCACAATCAGCGGTGGCATAAATTATGGAGAGCGGTTATCTAAGATGGTTATAAATTATTTGTCGTGTTCAGATGTTTTTCATGGAGATTATATATTTTTTTTTTCTTGTGTCGGATAGGGGAGATATGTTATTGGGGTTTTAATGATATGTACAAAAAAATGTATAAAATAAAACAGTTCACGGTGAAGGGTTTATCGTTGTCAGAAGTTTTAAGTGAATTTATTAAATTTCCGTTTTAATTACTCGATGAACACAAAAAAATAATTCTTCGAGGTCTTATAATTTATGGATTTCAATTTATAAGAAAATATATACAATAATAAAAGACTTACTTTGTTTGTATAACTAAACTTTCTATTAGTGGCTACAGTTTTTACATATTCTGAAAGAGCAAGCTTTATTTCATATTTTGGCCAAGTTTCAAGGAGATAACACAAAAGTTATAATTATTACAATTTTTTGAAATCCAATTTTGGAATGAATGCACGAAAATTCGTCATTTTCAGCTGAAAATTGAAAATATCTCAAAATCTGTGAATGGGGTATTTTCAGATTTTTGCATATCCTGAAATAGCAAGCTTTATTTCATATTTTGACGAAGTTTCAACGAGATACTCCGAAAGTTATAATTATTACAATTTTTTGAAATTCAATTTTGGAATGAATGCATGAAAATCCGTCATTTTCAGCTGAAAATTGAAAATATCTCAAAATCTGTGAATGGGGTATTTTCAGATTTTTACATATTCTGAAAGAACAAGCTTTATTTCATATTTTGACCAAGTTTCAAGGAGATACCACAAAAGTTATAATTATTACAATTTTTTTAAATTCAATTATGGAATGAATGCACGAAAATCCGTCATTTTCAGCTGAAAATTGAAAATATCTCAAAATCTGTGAATGGGGTATTTTTAGATTTTTACATATCCTGAAAGAGCAAGCTTTATTTCATATTTTGACCAAGTTTCAACGAGATACTCCAAAAGTTATAATTATTACAATTTTTTGAAATTCAATTATGGAATGAATGCACGAAAATCCGTCATTCTCAGCTGAAAATTGAAAATATTTCAAAATCTGTGAATGGGGTATTTTTAGATTTTTGCATATTCTGAAAGAGCAAGCTTTATTTCATATTTTGGTCAAGTTTCAAGGAGATAACACAAAAGTTATAATTATTACAATTTTTTGAATTTCAATTATGGAATGAATGCACGAAAATCCGTTATTTTCAGCTGAAAACTGAAAATATCTCAAAATCTGTGAATGGGGTATTTTCAGATTTTTACATATCCTGAAAGAGCAAGCTTTATTTCATATTTTGACCAAGTTTCAAGCAGATACTCCGAAATTTATAATTATTACAATTTTTTGAAATTCAATTATGGAATGAATGCACGAAAATCCGTCATTTTCAGCTGAAAATTGAAAATATCTCAAAATCTGTGAATGGGGTATTTTCAGATTTTTACATATTCTGAAAGAGCAAGCTTTATTTCGTATTTTGACCAAGTTTCAACGAGATACCACAAAAGTTATAATTATTACAATTTTTTGAAATTCAATTATGGAATGAATGCGCGAAAATCCGTCATTTTCAGCTGAAAATTGAAAATATCTCAAAATCTGTGAATGGGGTATTTTTAGATTTTTACATATCCTGAAAGAGCAAGCTTTATTTCATATTATGGTCAAGTTTCAAGGAGATAACACAAAAGTTATAATTATTACAATTTTTTGAAATTCAATTATGGAATGAATGCACGAAAATCCGTCATTTTCAGCTGAAAATTGAAAATATCTCAAAATCTGTGAATGGGGTATTTTCAGATTTTTACATATCCTGAAAGAGCAAGCTTTATTTCATATTTTGGTCAAGTTTCAAGCAGATACTCCAAAAGTTATAATTATTACAATTTTTTGAAATTCAATTATGGAATGAATGCACGAAAATCCGTCATTTTCAACTGAAGATTGAAAATATCTCAAAATCTGTGAATGGGGTATTTTTAGATTTTTACATATCCTGAAAGAGCAAGCTTTATTTCATATTTTGACCAAGTTTCAAGCAGATACTCCGAAATTTATAATTATTACAATTTTTTGAAATTCAATTATGGAATGAATGCACGAAAATCCATCATTTTCAGCTGAAAATTGAAAATATCTCAAAATCTGTGAATGGGGTATTTTTAGATTTTACATATCCTGAAAGAGCAAGCTTTATTTCATATTTTGGTCAAGTTTCAAGGAGATAACACAAAAGTTATAATTATTACAATTTTTTGAAATTCAATTATGGAATGAATGCATGAAAATCCGTCATTTTCAGCTGAAAATTGAAAATATCTCAAAATCTGTGAATGGGGTATTTTCAGATTTTTGCATATCCTGAAAGAGCAAGCTTTATTTCATATTTTGACCAAGTTTCAAGCAGATACTCCAAAAGTTATAATTATTACAATTTTTTGAAATTCAATTATGTAATGAATGCACGAAAATCTGTCATTTTCAGCTGAAAATTGAAAATATCTCAAAATCTGTGAATGGTGTATTTTCAGATTTTTACATATTCTGAAAGAGCAAGCTTTATTTCATATTTTGGTCAAGTTTCAAGGAGATAACACAAAAGTTATAATTATTACAATTTTTTGAAATTCAATTTTGGAATGAATGCACGAAAGTCCATCATTTTCAGCTGAAAATTGAAAATATTTCAAAATCTGTGAATGGGGTATTTTTAGATTTTTACATATTCTGAAAGAGCAAGCTTTATTTCATATTTTGGTCAAGTTTCAACGAGATAACACAAAAGTTATAATTATTACAATTTTTTGAAATTCAATTATAGAATGAATGCACGAAAATCCGTCATTTTCAGCTGAAAATTGAAAATATCTCAAAATCTGTGAATGGGGTATTTTCAGATTTTTACATATCCTGAAAGAGCAAGCTTTATTTCATATTTTGGTCAAGTTTCAACGAGGTACCACAAAAGTTATAATTATTACAATTTTTTTAAATTCAATTATGGAATGAATGCACGAAAATCCGTCATTTTCAGCTGAAAATTGAAAATATCTCAAAATCTGTGAATGGGGTATTTTTAGATTTTTACATATCCTGAAAGAGCAAGCTTTATTTCATATTTTGACCAAGTTTCAACGAGATACTCCAAAAGTTATAATTATTACAATTTTTTGAAATTCAATTATGGAATGAATGCACGAAAATCCGTCATTCTCAGCTGAAAATTGAAAATATTTCAAAATCTGTGAATGGGGTATTTTTAGATTTTTGCATATTCTGAAAGAGCAAGCTTTATTTCATATTTTGGTCAAGTTTCAAGGAGATAACACAAAAGTTATAATTATTACAATTTTTTGAATTTCAATTATGGAATGAATGCACGAAAATCCGTTATTTTCAGCTGAAAACTGAAAATATCTCAAAATCTGTGAATGGGGTATTTTCAGATTTTTACATATCCTGAAAGAGCAAGCTTTATTTCATATTTTGACCAAGTTTCAAGCAGATACTCCGAAATTTATAATTATTACAATTTTTTGAAATTCAATTATGGAATGAATGCACGAAAATCCGTCATTTTCAGCTGAAAATTGAAAATATCTCAAAATCTGTGAATGGGGTATTTTCAGATTTTTACATATTCTGAAAGAGCAAGCTTTATTTCGTATTTTGACCAAGTTTCAACGAGATACCACAAAAGTTATAATTATTACAATTTTTTGAAATTCAATTATGGAATGAATGCGCGAAAATCCGTCATTTTCAGCTGAAAATTGAAAATATCTCAAAATCTGTGAATGGGGTATTTTTAGATTTTTACATATCCTGAAAGAGCAAGCTTTATTTCATATTATGGTCAAGTTTCAAGGAGATAACACAAAAGTTATAATTATTACAATTTTTTGAAATTCAATTATGGAATGAATGCACGAAAATCCGTCATTTTCAGCTGAAAATTGAAAATATCTCAAAATCTGTGAATGGGGTATTTTCAGATTTTTACATATCCTGAAAGAGCAAGCTTTATTTCATATTTTGGTCAAGTTTCAAGCAGATACTCCAAAAGTTATAATTATTACAATTTTTTGAAATTCAATTATGGAATGAATGCACGAAAATCCGTCATTTTCAACTGAAGATTGAAAATATCTCAAAATCTGTGAATGGGGTATTTTTAGATTTTTACATATCCTGAAAGAGCAAGCTTTATTTCATATTTTGACCAAGTTTCAAGCAGATACTCCGAAATTTATAATTATTACAATTTTTTGAAATTCAATTATGGAATGAATGCACGAAAATCCATCATTTTCAGCTGAAAATTGAAAATATCTCAAAATCTGTGAATGGGGTATTTTTAGATTTTACATATCCTGAAAGAGCAAGCTTTATTTCATATTTTGGTCAAGTTTCAAGGAGATAACACAAAAGTTATAATTATTACAATTTTTTGAAATTCAATTATGGAATGAATGCATGAAAATCCGTCATTTTCAGCTGAAAATTGAAAATATCTCAAAATCTGTGAATGGGGTATTTTCAGATTTTTGCATATCCTGAAAGAGCAAGCTTTATTTCATATTTTGACCAAGTTTCAAGCAGATACTCCAAAAGTTATAATTATTACAATTTTTTGAAATTCAATTATGGAATGAATGCACGAAAATCTGTCATTTTCAGCTGAAAATTGAAAATATCTCAAAATCTGTGAATGGTGTATTTTCAGATTTTTACATATTCTGAAAGAGCAAGCTTTATTTCATATTTTGGTCAAGTTTCAAGGAGATAACACAAAAGTTATAATTATTACAATTTTTTGAAATTCAATTTTGGAATGAATGCACGAAAGTCCATCATTTTCAGCTGAAAATTGAAAATATTTCAAAATCTGTGAATGGGGTATTTTTAGATTTTTACATATTCTGAAAGAGCAAGCTTTATTTCATATTTTGGTCAAGTTTCAACGAGATAACACAAAAGTTATAATTATTACAATTTTTTGAAATTCAATTATAGAATGAATGCACGAAAATCCGTCATTTTCAGCTGAAAATTGAAAATATCTCAAAATCTGTGAATGGGGTATTTTCAGATTTTTACATATCCTGAAAGAGCAAGCTTTATTTCATATTTTGGTCAAGTTTCAACGAGGTACCACAAAAGTTATAATTATTACATTTTTTTGAAATTCAATTATGGAATGAATGCACGAAAATCCATCATTTTCAGCTGAAAATTGAAAATATCTCAAAATCTGTGAATGGGGTATTTTCAGATTTTTACATATCCTGAAAGAGCAAGCTTTATTTCATATTTTGGTCAAGTTTCAAGGAGATAACACAAAAGTTATAATTATTACAATTTTTTGAAATTCAATTATGGAATGAATGCGCGAAAATCCGTTATTTTCAGCTGAAAACTGAAAATATCTCAAAATCTGTGAATGGGGTATTTTCAGATTTTTACATATCCTGAAAGAGCAAGCTTTATTTCATATTTTGGTCAAGTTTCAAGGAGATAACACAAAAGTTATAATTATTACAATTTTTTGAAATTCAATTATGGAATGAATGCGCGAAAATCCGTTATTTTCAGCTGAAAACTGAAAATATCTCAAAATCTGTGAATGGGGTATTTTCAGATTTTTACATATCCTGAAAGAGCAAGCTTTATTTCATATTTTGGTCAAGTTTCAAGGAGATAACACAAAAGTTATAATTATTACAATTTTTTGAAATTCAATTTTGGAATGAATGCACGAAAATCCGTCATTTTCAGCTGAAAATTGAAAATATCTCAAAATCTGTGAATGGGGTATTTTCAGATTTTTACATATCCTGAAAGAGCAAGCTTTATTTCATATTTTGACCAAGTTTTAAGCAGATACTCCAAAAGTTATAATTATTACAATTTTTTGAAATTCAATTATGGAATGAATGCACGAAAATCCGTCATTTTCGGCTGAAAATTGAAAATATCTCAAAATCTGTGAATGGGGTATTTTCAGATTTTTACATATTCTGAAAGAGCAAGCTTTATTTCATATTTTGGTCAAGTTTGAAGGAGATACTACAAAAGTTATAATTATTACAATTTTTTTAAATTCAATTATGGAATGAATGCACGAAAATCCGTCATTTTCAGCTGAAAATTGAAAATATCTCAAAATCTGTGAATGGGGTATTTTTAGATTTTTACATATCCTGAAAGAGCAAGCTTTATTTCATATTTTGGTCAAGTTTCAAAGAGATAACACAAAAGTTATAATTATTACAATTTTTTGAAATTCAATTATGGAATGAATGCACGAAATTCCGTCATTTTCAGCTGAAAATTGAAAATATATCAAAATCTGTGATCTGTTATTATATAAAATTCTTTTGGAGTTAAATAAAATATGTGTTTTTTTGTTGTTGTTATTGTTATAATATATAATTTTGGGTTGAAGAAGTTATTGTTCAATCGATAAAGGTAGTATTGAAATGAATGTAAATTTGATCGTTTCATGTATAAAAAGGAATACGGTGTATGCGGTCGCCTCGGTCTCGTTCTTGTATCCTCAACGGCCGCTTCATTATTATTTTTTGTTATAATAATGATATAATGTGAATAGGTTGTTCAGAGAGAGAGAGAGAGAGGCAGAAGCGGAGAGAAGAGGTAGGACATAAGGGTTCGCTCCAATTAACCGCAGCAGTGGAGCGAGCGACCGAAGGACGTGTCCCGAGGCTGGGATTTCATTCCTCCGTCCTCCGGTAAAGTACAATTTAATAAGCGAGCCGAGGAGACTTTTTAGAAAATTACACACGAATTACACCAAATTACACCCTTAGAAGGCAGCCGCAGGTGGTGTAGCGGGCCCGAATCGCCGCGTCGCCGCAGCCCGTTTCTCATTCCCGGCCGAAAATCTATTTCGACTTCTCTCTACCTGTTGTTGCACGCCGTCTTTGCGCCAGACTTCCGGTTTTCCGGTTTGCGCTTGTGAGGACACGCCGGTCGATGCGCAGTGCCCCCGCGCCGGACGAAAAACGCCGTCGCCGTGAGACCGTCCGTCCGCCCCGTTAAAACGCGGATCGAAACGGGTTTGTTTATCTCCAGCGACGCGGAGGCCAAGTTTGAGGACGTCGCTTCTTCATTCATTAAAAAAATCTACTAGCTCGAAATGCACGGAAAAAAAATTATGTAATTTCCAACAATGACTCCGGCCTTTTGATTCGTGACGCCCTCGCCTTTCATTAGCACCGCCACCGTTTCGATATTGTTTCCACCACAAAAAAAAAAAAATAAAACACGTAATAAATTACCCCGACTTACCCGACAAATTACGTTATATAAAATTGAAAAATCCGCCGGGATTACGAAACCTCTTTCGATTGACAAGCAATGCATAATTCATTAGACGCCGCGGATAATATTTTTCCACTTGCTACTAGAAACTTTATTATCCGCATTCAATCATAAAAGTACTTAACTTCTCTTTTTCTTTGAAAAGCCTCCTTTTAAATAATTACAAACAGGTTTAAATTATCTAAACGCTTATTTTGGACAAACTAACGATCCGGCGCATATGTTTTGTATTTCAACATGTCTCACCAAGTGTTAAGTGAGAAAGCTATTCAACATATACATGTTGTTTGTTTCGTTTCTCTTACACACAATACTCGGAGGATAATAAATATCATAAAAACGCTCATTTAATGATGCACTTCTTTTTATACGAGACATTAATTATACATAAAGTATTAAATTATATATATACAAATAATTCTTGGAAAGACAGCGCAAGCGCCATCTATTGCCTAATTTCAAGTGGAATTTTGTATACTAGGAAATAGTTCATTTAATTTGGAATTTAATTCTAATTGAATTCGTGTTATTTTTAACTATTGCTATTACGTCATCTGTGTATCTATACCAAACCATCACCTCTGTTAAGATAGCAGGGCCAAATGCGCAGAATGCACTGAAACTTATACCAGAATTAAGGGCTATTTTAGTGCCCTATTCTTGATTTAGTGCTCCACCTAAAGGGTGAAAATCCCAACATAGCTATCTTAACGTTAAGATAGCAGGGCCATTTGAGCAGAATGCATTAAAACTTGGTTTAAAGAGCTAATTAAGGGCTATTTTAGTGCCTTATTCCCGATTTAAATGCTCCACCCCTAACTTGGAAAAAACATATTTTCCACTCCAATATTTTGTTTCTCGAAATCCAGCGAGCAGACTTTTTTTTCCACCCTTGAGGGTGGAGCACTAAAATCAGAAATAAGGCACTAAAATAGCCCTTAATTCTGGAATAAGTTTCAGTGCATTCTGCTCATTTGGCCCTGCTATCTTAACAGAGGTCAAACCATCCGAAAAGCGAGTATCTTATTTTTGGCAAGGTTTTCAAGGTGTTTAAGGAAGGGGATAGTGGGATACCCATAGCAGTTACAAAGATTTGTAGATACAACTATTTTTTGTACGGTTTTAAGGTTTTGAGGGGATAGGGTTGTTGTCTTATAACTATTGTTAATAATGTAATACAAATGAAAATAAAATTTAAAAAACGAATAAATAACACACTGGGCACGCATTTTAGCAATGCGTCATTAAAAATTAAAATGAAAACAGCTTTAATGTTGTTACAGTGTTGCTGAAACGTTATTTGTTTGTTTTTCTAATCAGTCATTAAAATTTTGGAGGGTGGGTTATAACTTACTGTTGTTGAATTCAAATATGTTGCAATTCATAACCTCTTAGGTGAGATATTCTTTAATTTTCTCCATGGGAATTGCAATTTTGATTAAAATATCTTTAAATGTTTTATTGCGTTAATCATTTTTTTCTTTTCTTGGCGTAGGAATGTATAAATTCTAATTGTGACTCAATTCGGTTTTCATCCACTTAACCTGAGAACATTATTTATTAATAATAAACCACCAAGAAATAAAAACCAGGAAAGTGGTGAATGCGATGCAACATGTATTGTGCAAACGGGTAGATTTGAAAAGAATCCTTAACGACGACGCAAGCGCCACCTTTTACCTAATTTCAAGTGGCATCATCAACGATTTGGGTCTACAAGTAGACGACCGAGAATCATTGTTTCGTCCAATAAAAGTAGGCGAACTTGTCCTGTTTAAACAAACAAGGAAAACGAAATTCACATTTAATGAAACGTTAGATGAAAGGTGGCTGAACTTTTCAATAAATGTGAAAAAAAAATTCTGCTGACGGATGTACACCCGGTATATTGTATATACCTAACTCCTGCGTTATATATATTTTTACATATATTTATTTTTTGTTACAAGATGTATTTGGAGTGTACAGTTAACAAATTTGTAATTGTAAAACGCATTTCGGATCGACGGCTCTATGGCAAGTTGCCCCGTCCTGTTGAAACCAAATGACATCCTTAATCTCCTTTATTTGGATACGTAAATTGTTGCCGTTTTTACAGAAGACTAGCCACTCTGGAAGCAAGTTTTCAATATTTCCCAATATTGTTCAAGAATAAAGCATCCTATTTCATATATGTGAAACGTAAAAATATTCGAAAGTGCACTTTTCGTTTCATGTCAATACAAATAAACCATCCGACATTTAATAATACAAATTGCGTATTCGAAAAAGAATTTTTATCGGCACATTTCATAAATAACCATTCCGCATATTTTCAAGTCTTGATTAATCTACCTTCCGCCGAGATAATTAATCATGAAACGAATAAAAAAAAAGTAGTGTAATTGCCTTGCGTGTCTTTATGATACCCTACGCCTCTGAACGAGCTCATGCATATGCGTTCTAGACTAACATCGGTATGCGACCGGAAATTCCTGAAATTGATTTATGTGCCTTTACAGGGAGAGAGAGAAGACGTCGAAAAGAAAAAAAAAGGCGAAGATCCTTGTAAAATTGTTCGCTATTTAAGCAAAAGGAGCGGAAGGGAAAGGAAAAGGGAAAACACAATCCGCGATGGAAATTGATTGGGGGCACGCCCATTGCGCGGAAACGCGACGTTTACGTTTTTCGCCCCGGTTTTGTGCTAGAGCTAGAGAGAGGGTGAAGGAACTCGAAACTCGACTCCGAGGAGTCGAACTCTTCTAATCTGAGAAAGCGCTTTTAGTGTGGCCGATAAATTTTAATACGTTTTAGTTAACGCCCGAATAAATCGGGGCATTATCATCTGTCAGCCCGTTTTATTATTTTTTTTTTACGACAGAACGAAACGGTTATGAACTGTGAAACGATTTCAATTATTAATAGGAATGACCGACCCCGGGGAACCAGGAGACAACAAGTGTCCGTTAAAGCCGAGTGAAGTTTACGTTTGCATTGCGTTCCCATGGTGAGCCCGGACAAAAAGAACGGCTGCGAAGCCAACGTTAATTATGGCAATCGCGCTTCGCAATTGGGTGTTATTCAAATTGGAATTTATGGGGACAATTATAAAACTAGAATTTAGATACATAGCTCTAATATAAAGAAATCCTCTGCGTCATTACACAAAACGTAAAAAAAATAGTTTCATTTTTCAGAAATATTATTCAGAAGACCTCAAATGACTTGGCGAAACAGGATTAAATTATTAATTAATTCTGAAATTATTGATTAATTCTGAAATTAACTTTTTGATTTGTTTGAATGTGAGATCACGACTAGTGCAATGTGTGAATAGGTTAGTCGAAAATGAAATGGAAAATCTTTACTCTTTATATTGTGACAAAAAATATATATCTATTTACTTGTATGAATTGGAGGTGTGTATAAAAAGATTTATGAGAGTTTTAATAAATGAAATTATTATTATTATTATTAAATTACGGGTGTGAAGTTACCAATAGATTTCGCCAATAGATCATCAAAACTTTAAAAATCAATATTTTGACATAATTTCTTTACTAGAGCATAATCTCTTCTAGAGGTTAAAATTAATTACCTACTAATCTGCCCTCTTTCACTAAGTGATTTGAGGTGTTTCGAATTCATCAAGACCATTTCTGAAAGAAAAAAAATATTCAATCCTTTTTCACGTTCTGTTCATGGGTTAAGTGAGAACTTAATGAGTTGACTCTTTTTTTATACAACTCGAGTCCTTGCAAAATTCTTTATTTTATTTTTATTTCAGAAATTATTTTCTAAAATCATGTTTCTTGAGTAAATACTATAAAACAAGTTTTTGATTTATCTGGTGACATTTTTCTGGAAAATCAATGTAATGAAATTTTGAATTTGTAATCAAATATTGCAACGATTTTGTGATAAATTACAGAAAAAAATCCAATGCGTTAGAGCGGATTTTATCAAATTGAACGTCCTTCAATTAAATACCACCGCGAGTTAAATGAGAACTTAATTAATGAGTTAACTCATTTTTTTTTCTATAAAATAAATACTCGAGTCCTTGCTGAATTCTTTATAATCTGCTCATTCGTTGGTTTCAATTCCGAGAAAGTACTAAATTTATTCGAGAAATTAATTACGATGACATTTCGTTTCAACAGGACGGGGCAACTCGTCATGTGGACTTTGTAGCATACACGAAATAGCAACTGTGAATTCCGTGGAATTTTATCAAATTGAACGTCGGGCTATGTTCAATTAAGTTAAATGAGAACTTAATTAATGAGTTAACTCTTTTTTTTTCTATAAAATAAATACTCGAGTCCTTGCTGAATTCTTTATAATCTACTCATTCGTTGGTTTCAATTCCGAGAAAGTACTAAATTTATTTGAGAAATTAATTACGATGACATTTCGTTTCAACAGGACGGAGCAACCCGTCATGTGGACTTTGTTGCACACACGAAATAGTAACTGTGAATTTTATCAAATTGAACGTCGGGCTATGTTCAATTAAGTTAAATGAGAACTTAATTAATGAGTTAACTCATTTTTTTTTTCTATAAAATAAATACTCGAGTCCTTGCTGAATTCTTTATAATCTACTCATTCGTTGGTTTCAATTCCGAGAAAGTACTAAATTTATTTGAGAAATTAATTACGATGACATTTCGTTTCAACAGGACGGAGCAACCCGTCATGTGGACTTTGTTGCACACACGAAATAGTAACTGTGAATTTTATCAAATTGAACGTCGGGCTATGTTCAATTAAGTTAAATGAGAACTTAATTAATGAGTTAACTCATTTTTTTTTTCTATAAAATAAATACTAGAGTCCTTGCTGAATTCTTTATAATCTGCTCATTCGTTGGTTTCAATTCCGAGAAAGTACTAAATTTATTCGAGAAATTAATTACGATGACATTTAGTTTCAACAGGACGGGGCAACTCGTCATGTGGACTTTGTCGCACACACGAAATAGCAACTGTGAATTCCGTGGGATTTTATCAAATTGAACGTCGGGCTTTGTTCAATTAAGTTAAATGAGAACTTAATTAATGAGTTAACTCTTTTTTTTTCTATAAAATAAATACTCGAGTCCTTGCTGAATTCTTTATAATCTAATTAATGGTTTTAATATTTAGACATTGGTAGTTCATATTGTATGAAATAAATATGAATAAAGTATTAAAAATCAACCAATAAAACACAGATTGTTTTATTGGTTGATTTTTAATACTTTATTCATATTTATTTCATCTTTATAATCTGCTCATTCGTTGGTTTCAATTCCGAGAAAGTACTAAATTTATTCGAGAAATTAATTACGATGACATTTGGTTTCAACAGGACGGGGCAACTCGTCATGTGGACTTTATCGCACACACGAAATAGCAACTGTGAATTCCGTGTGTGCGACACAGTCCACTTCGATGGAAAACCGCGTGAGCCAAATCCAGCATTATATCCAACTTGAATAAGTCCGTTATGTTGTTATCTAGTCTTAGAGCTTGACACCATCACAAATTAATTCGACACACAATCTGGCAGAGTGGTCCAAACTTTTTAAGACAGACACTTCATTAGTGGTCACTTGAATTTGAATTTTGCATCGCGTTTGGAAGGTTTTTAGAATTTAAAAGAGCGCGCTAGTTGATTAAATATTGATTACGCGAAAAATCAATATTTAATTGATGTTTTGAAATTCACGGTTTTAATATTATTTTTAGTAACAATAAATTATGTAAGGTCGCGTTAATATTGAGTATAGAGCCGGGCAAAGTTGAACTTTTCGATTTTTTTTAATACACTGGAGTTATAATAAAAAAACACATTTCTGTATTTTCCAATTGTTTGCAATATTCTACCGATCTTGATCTTAAATTTCTCTAGCCTTAAAATATTATTTTTAAGATTAAAAACTCTTTAGACTGAAACATTAATTATTTCGGTGTACTTCTTGATCTTATTGGCTACATTCATTTCAATATAATGATCACCAATGCTTACGATTATCCCACTCAAAATATTTGGATCAACTTTCGAGGTGAGATGAATCGACTGGTTGTCCTTCAAGAAGGATTTAAGAACAGATTACAATTTCTTTCTTTGGACTAAGTTGTAACTTCACAGCTAACCGCTCTTCTGACTTCGAAGTGAAGGGTGATGTAAAGAATATATTCGTAGAGACTTCGCTTCATGCTCCAAATTAAGAAAGTTACTTGTATAGTGAAGGTGTCGTAACGATTGAGGGTTACTTGGAAGGTCCGAGAGATCGGGAAGTCGCTTCCTGAGGTGCAATAGGGATGCGCAAAGGCTCGAGTTTCAATTTTGTTTTTCTTGCCATGAAAATGCAATCAAGGTTTTTTCGAATATTTTAAATAAAAACTCAAATAACTCAAATCTTTATGAAATTTGGATTCACCTCAATCTCGAATCCACTCCATCCACTCGATTTTGAATTGAACTTATATCCATTATAAAAGCTGCATCCACTCGAATTTGAATTAATTGGATGTATATCCATTACAAAGGCTGCTTAGACTGTGATGATTAATATAACTTATTAAATTTAACATTTCAACCCGACACCATATGGTAAAAGGGGATACTGATTATATTTATATATTTAACATTTCTTTTACAGAATAGCCCCCATTATCAGAATAGCTAAAATATATCGCGCAAATGCTGCGTTGAACATTCATCGAACGTCTACATTAAATAAAGATCGTTATTTTTTATAAAGTATGCAAAAACTGCCTTCATTATCATCACAACTATCCAATACCCCTTTACATAAATACCCAGAAAAAAAAAGTGCAAATGCCTGCTACTTAAACAAAGCCATTTGATCCGCCAGGAACGAACGAGCCGAGCCATTCATTCCATCAACATCTGCGACTGTACGTTTAGAATTGGATACTAAACAGCGCTAAGCATTTCATTTATCGCGGATGAATTTGTTAAGTAGTAGAACGCGAAATTATCTTGACCGCGTTATAAGAGATAAGTGGCGTATTTTTTTCCCAACTGGAAAGTGTCGCATCGCGTTCTTCCACATACAATCCGGCTTTTATTCGTATTCTGGGAATACTCGACACGCAAACGAGCGAAGAACGGTCATTTATGTAATCGCGAGTGTGAATATTTATCGAGTAAATAATATTTTATGCATCGCGTTTGGAAGGTTTTTAGAATTTAAAAGAGCGCGCTAGTTGATTAAATATTGATTACGCGAAAAATCAATATTTAATTTATGTTTTGAAATTCGCGGTTTTAATTTTATTTTTAGTAACAATAAATTATGTAAGGTCGCGTTAGTATTGAGTATAGAGGTGGGCAAACTCGAAATTTTTTTTAAATACTTATCTTTATCAGAATGCGACGCGTCCCTTGTCCTGAAAAAGTACTATACTCTGGCAGTTAGAAAAATGAAAAAAGTTGTAACCCGTGGATGTCCATAAAAACAAAATTTTCCAGCCTATTTTATTTTTACGCGAGTTACGATTAAATATATTAGTAAGCGAGGATTTCTAAATGAGCAATTTCAAATAAATAAAGTCAATAAGTAACAATAATAAATGGAAGACGACACAAGCGCCATCTTTTGCCTGACGAATGTTGATTGAACATTTTATTAAGTAACAATAAATTGATGTTTTTCAATAAATAGCGAACAGTTACAGATAGCAGTAGAATATGTATTAATATATTAATAAAATTTTCATATACTGTTTAAATTATTTATGTATAAACTAATTAATTAAAATTGTCATATATAAATATATGGCAATTTTAATTAATTTTGCAGTAACAAAAGAAAATCGACAAAAAATATTGTTGAAAATTATTTTACACATAAATAATACATGTTATTTTCGGCGGTTGTCTATTATCTGCGTATTAAATCACCCCTCCCCCTCCGTTCCCTTTCGCATGACGGAAGAACCACGCTGGGCGATGATGGTCCATATCCGGACGTTTCGCGACCAGAGGATCTGTTTCCTGTCTGTCCCTGCAAGGTCCATAAATTGTGCTTTTCACGATGGCTCTGATTAGGAGCGGCATCATGTTCACCCCTCAAGATTAAATTATTAGATATGATGATTTGCGGCTCGCGGCGTGCGTGGAACTACATTATTTAATCGCATAAATGGCCCGCCGCTGTGCAAATCAATCAACAATTAATCATCATCTTCCTGGTTCATGGATGTAATTAATTATTAAGCCCCTCTGCACGACGAAAAGGGTGTTGATATATCGGAGTATTTAATTATGAAAAAAAAAACAAAAATTGTTCGATTTAATTTAATATATAATTTGTAAAAAAAAAGTGATAATGAAATAATTATAGGCAGTATCACCATTTGTTTATCCTTAATCATTCTTCCCCAAAATTATCTTCCTCCTCGTCTGTTATTCACTGAATGGTTTTTTGAGTTTAAGTGAAGTGTTTAATCACCAATTGAAAGACTGTTATTCCTTACTTCACAATTTATTAAATAGTTGTTATTGATAATGAGCACTTTGTGTCTCGAAATGTACATCTAACATAAAATAAATTGTGAAGTAAGGAATAACAGTTTTTCAATTTCCTCTGTTATTCGTTATTAGTTAGAACTAATTGAGTAACAATCTTCTTTTAACAATCTAATTTGTTGTTGTGACTCGAGTTGAAAACGCGAATTTAAATTTTGATTTTCTATCAGATTAGCGCGTGCTCGGTGCCGAACGGCCGAGTGTGCAACATGTGTATGATTGCTTAATTAGAGAGGCCTTTTGCCGTAAAATGTAAAGCGATGCTCATTTTTTCGCACCATAAATCACGCGGCGCCGGCTAATTATGTTCGCGAGCGGAGATTTCCACGCGAAACAAAGGGCGAAGAGGGGGGTTCCCCCCGATCGTTTCCACCGCCTCCGGAGCGCCGACCGCCGCGCCGCCACTTTCGTCTGTTGCCCAGTGCCGGTGGCATGCTCACGTGAGCAGAAAACCGGCCTCGCACAATTTCCCTCCGCCCTCTCTGTAGTGCCCTTAATTGATTCCGAGACCACTTTTTCATTAATGACCGACGCTGGGGCGCAACTCATATTTGTTTTGCTTAATTAATACGACGCTATTGTAAATTGGATTGAATATCAATACACTCAATATCAATCTTACACGTAAGTGAGAAATTAATTCAAAATATCAATTTTACACTACTACAAGAAATACTACAAAGTGTAATTCCAAGATTTTATTTAACACCGATACTTCGACCTAAGCTTGAGATTAACTCAAACTCAGATTTAGTTTACTCATGAAGAATTTAAGTTTGGGTTTAAGTTTTGAAAAAGGTAGAAAACGCGTTTAAGCTTAGCGGAAATTGAGCTTAAATTCAATTAATTTATACTTACATCCTGCGAAATGTTGTTTTTATTTGGGAATTAATTACGACTTAACTAAGCGAGAAATTAACTCAAACTCAGATTTAGATTACTCACGAAGGATTTAAGTTTGGGTTTAAGCTTTGAAAAAATAGAAAACGCATTTAAGCTTAGCGGAAATTGAGCTTAAATTCAATTGTTTTATACTTATATCCTGCGAAATGTGGTTTTTATTTGGGAATTAATTACGACTTAACTAAGCGAGAAATTAACTCAAACTCAGATTTAGATTACTCATGAAGGATATAAGTTTGGGTTTAAACTTTGAAATAGGTAGAAAACCCGTTTAAGTTTAGCGGAAATTGAGCTTAAATTCAATTGATTTATACTTACATCCTACGAAATATTATTTTTATTTAGGAATTAATTACGACTTAACTAAGCGCGAGATTAACTCAAACTCAAATTTAAACTACTCACGAGGGATATAAGTTTGGGTTTAAGCTTTGAAAAAGGTAGACATCGCGATTAAACTTAGCGAAAATTGAGCTTAAAATCAATTGATTTATACTTACATCCTGCGAAATGTTGTTTTTATTTGGGAATTAATTACAACTTAACTAAGCGAGAGATTAACTCAAACTCAGATTTAGATTACTCATGAAGGATATAAGTTTGAGTTTAAGCTTTGAAAATGGTAGAAAACGCGTTTAAACTTAGCGGAAATTGAGCTTACATTCAATTGATTTATACTTACATCCTGCGAAATGTTGATTTTATTTGGGAATTAATTACGACTTAACTAAGCGCGGGATTAACTCAAACTCAAATTGAAACTACTCACGAAGAATATAAGTTTAGGTTTCAGCTTTGAAATAGATAGAAAACGCGTTTAAGCTTAGCGGAAATTAAGCTTAAATTCAGTTGATTTATACTTACATCCTGCGAAATGTTGTTTTTATTTGGGAATTAATTACGACTTAACTAAGCGCGAGATTAACTCAAACTCAAATTGAAACTACTCACGAGGGATATAAATTTGGGTTTAAGGTTTGAAAAATGTAGATATCGCGTTTAAGCTTAGGGGAAATTGAGCTTAAATTCAATTGATTTATACTTACATCCTGCGAAATGTTGTTTTTATTTGGGAATTAATTACGACTTAACTAAGCGAGAGATTAACTCAAACTCAGATTTAGTTTACTCATGAATGATTTAAGTTTGGGTTTAAGCTTTGAAAAAGGTAGAAAACGCGTTTAAGTTTAGCGAAAATTGAGCTTAAAATCAATTGATTTATACTTACATCCTGCGAAATGTTGTTTTTATTTGGGAATTAATTACGACTTAACTAAGCGCGAGATTAACTCAAACTCAAATTAAGATTACTCACTAAAGATTTAAGTTTGAGTTTAAGCTTTGAAAAAGGTAGAGAACGCGTTTAAGCTTAGCGGAAATTGAGCTTAAATTCAATTGATTTATACCTTACATCCTTCGAAACGTTGTTTTTATTAGGGAATTAATTTCGACTTAACTAAGTGCGAGATTACTTTAAACTTAAATTGGAAGTACTCACGAAGGATATAAGTTTGTGTTTAAGCTTTGAAAAGGTAGAAAATGCGTTTAAGCTTAGCGGAAATTGAGCTTAAATTTAATTGATTTATACTTACATCCTGCGAAATGTTGTTTTTATTTAGGAATTAATTACGATTTAACTAAGCGTGAGATTAACTCACGAAGGATGGATTGAAGCTTTGAAAAAAAAGTTGAAAACTAACTTAAGCTATCCTGATGACAGGGTGCAATGTATCATCCGGCAAAAGGATGGCTTGACGCGCTCTTAGCGCGTCTGTTTCGTTTTCTTTTAAGATTAAGTCAAAAACAGTACCTTTCTTAAGAAACATAAGTCGATTCATTGTTCGTCTTAATTGTTCGTTAAGATTTACCGGGGATTTTAAGTGAAACCAACATTTTCAACTGATTTAAGTTTATTCGAAAAAATCTATACTCTAAGGTTAAGATTATGACAGTTTAATCTTAACCTTAGAGTATCGATTTTTTTTTCTAAGCTTAAACCAAAGCTGAAGCCGTTCTAAAAGTATTTAAGTCTTAGATTTTGGTTAAACCTCGACACCCAATACGGGTAAAAGAGGATAAGATTAAGAAAGAAAGATTTTGGTTAAGATTTATTAATAAAGTGAATATTTCTTTTATTACATTGGATAATTTCGTCAACTTAGCGTCGTCTGTAATTCCACACTTAGCACGTCGATTTTGTTGTGGCTATCCATAAATGAAAAACAGGACCTTTCTTAAGAAATTTAAGATGATTCATTGTTCATATTAATTCTGCGTTAAGATTTATCGGGTATTTTAAGTGAAATTAACAATAGATTCAACTGATTTAAGTTTGTTCGAATTTAAGCTGTCGTAATCTTACCCTAAGAGTATCGATTTTTTTCTAAGCTTAAATCGAAGCTAAGACCATTGTAAAATTATTTAAGCGCTAAGTTTTATTAATATTTATTATTAAAATGAATATTTTTTTATTGCAATGAATAATTTCGTCAAGTTAGCGAAAATTTCAAGGGCTCACCCTTTTTTTGTAAATACCAAACGGCATTATCTCAACAGCCCGAACCACCCGGTGCATTATAGAATATATCGACTTGGAAATAAGGAAAGAATCTCCTCTGCGAGTGTGTAAAGTTCCATCAGGATGGGCCGCCTGGTTTCCGGGATAAGGCCCCGGGCCTGTTTGTGTGCGCGCTTCTAAATAATGGAATAGATTGCTTTCGCGTTCACTGTTACTTTCGGCATATCCCGACTTCCTCCATCAAAGAGGAGCGAAATTGAAATCTAAAGTGCCCCGGAAGAAGAGGAACGAGCACAAAAAATAAACTAAATACGAGCAGAATAGGAAAAGATGAAAGCCGGCCGTTATCTAATCACCGCTTATTTATAGTAAACAAACGCGGCGTAAAATGAATGGATTATCGGGCATGTGCTTTCCTTTAATTTACGAGAAGCGGTTGCGGGGTTGGGTTATTTTTACGGTTGATTCGTATTGATTAATCCGCCGAAGAATGAAAATCGTTGTCGCCTTGACTCCATCTGGTTAATTGTAGAAAGTCGATCGACGATTGTCGTTTGTTTGCGCGATTTATAACAGATTCCGATCTGAATATTTGCGATTGCGACACAGCTAGCCGGGCTATTTGTGTAATTAACGCCGGCTTTCTTTTGTTTCATCATGGGAACCCACTGTTGCTTTACATTATTTAGATCGTAAATCTTTTTAAATAAAGTTGCTCTTATTGCAAAATAGGCGAACGTTCTTACATGTGTATATTTCTTTTTTTTTTTTCGAATAATTAATTAACTATTGGTTTGGCAATAAAATAATTATCGATTTTCTTTTACACAATAAAACACGATTGTTTTTTTTTTATCTAATTATCAAACTTTAATCAATAAAAAAATGCAATTTGAACAACGACCTTTGTTGTTATCTTTCCATTTACATCATTACAAATTTTTATTTAAGTAAAAAAATGACCTCGTCACCCAATACGGGTAAAAGAGGATAAGATTAAGAAAGAAAGAAAGAAAAAAAAACTGAATTTCAATGTATAACAAAATAGTCCCCCAGATTTCTAGGCTAGAAACCTCGATGACATGGGTTCAAATCCCATCAGAGGTGTTTCTTTTCCAATTAGATTATATCTCAGTGTTTTACTGAAATTTCTTCAATTTCATAAAATAATTAATTTTTCATTAAATATTTTCCAAATTATTATTGTTTTCTATTTAATTGGTTAATACCATTTTAAATAAATAGAATACTCTTTAATTGGTTAATACTATTTCAAATAAATAGAATACTCTTGTATCAATATTTACATCAACCAACAAAATCTTTAATCTTATCTGAAACACAACAGCAAACATTTACACTTTCCCTTATTATCCTTATATATATACCTGCGTGCCGAAATATCCTGCTGGCGCCATTTAAGAAGCCCAAAATTCAGAACGTGCACTCCCACGGCCCGAAAAAAAGGAACCCACCGATTACGGCCAATTTGTAAACGCCGCAAACTTCCTGCACTTTGTGCCTACCTGAAACACACAAAAAAACATTAATAAATGGGATACGATGTGTGCGTAGGTGAGGCGATCGACAATTGTGGAAACGTAATGGAATTTAACTGGAGGAACACAATGGCGCCGCGACAATCGGGATGAATGGCAAAACGCGGGGAAGAATAACGCGCGTCGTTTCTTTTCTCTCGCTGGAAAACGTCAGGTAACTGGATTAGTGTCGCTCTGGAAAAAGTGTCATTATTCAATGTTTACGGGCGTTGTTTAGCTGAAAAGGTGAACGCGTTGTAACATTTGCCGTTTTTGTGCGGCGGGCCGGGGGGTGAAAAACGATCTTCCGTTTCCTGCACCTGTTTTTTTTTTGCTCCTTCTTCTCGATTTTGTTGCTGTTATTGTTGTCGCGGAAATTGCGTTTAATAGGGGTAACATTTTAAATCCACAAAATGGAATTTAATGTTTCTTTTTTTATTCCAATGCTATAGAATTAAAAACGTTTTAAACTTCAGATTCTACGTCTTCTAAGAAGACGATTTAATGTCTCGCAAGATACTAGAATTTATTGGCTAAGATTGTTCTTAAGACATCTAGTAACAATCTAAGATAAATAAATCGAAATTAAAGTGCGCCAAAGACAGCCGTTTTGGACTTTGAAGTTTGATCGATTTTGCGTTGAAAAACGTGGGTGACAAAAAAATTACAAAAAATTGTTATAATAAAAAAATAAACTTTTTTATTGGCTGAGGTTGTTCCTAAGATATGTAGTAACAATCTAAAATAAAGATATCGAAATTAAAGTGCGCCAAAGACAGCCGTTTTGGACTTTGAAATTTGATCAATTTTGCGTTGAAAACCATGGGTGACAAAAAAATTACAAAAAATTGTTATAATAAAAAAATAAACTTTTTTATTTGCTAAGATTGTTCTTAAGACATCTAGTAACAATCTAAGATAAAGAAATCGAAATTAAAGTGCGCCAAAGACAGCCGTTTTGGACTTTGAAATTTGATCAATTTTGCGTTGAAAACCGTGCATGACAAAAAAATTACAAAAAAATGTTATAATAAAAAAAATAACTTTTTTATTGGCTGAAGTTGTTCTTAAGACATCTAATAACAATCTAAGATAAAGAAATCGAAATTAAAGTGAGCCAAAGACAGCCGTTTTGAACTTTGAAATTTGATCAATTTTGCGTTGAAAACCGTGGATGACAAAAAAAATTATAAAAAATTGTTATAATAAAAAATAAACTTTTTTATTGGCTGAGGTTGTTCTTAAGATATCTAATAATAATCTAAGATAAAAAAAATCGAAATTAAAGTGCGCCAAAGACCGCCGTTTTGGACTTTGAAGTTTGATCGATTTTGCGTTGAAAACCGTGCATGACAAAAAAAATTACAAAAAATTGTTATAATAAAAAAATAAACTTTTTTATTGGCTGAGATTGTTCTTAAGACATCTAGTAACAATCTAAGATAAATAAATCGAAATTAAAGTGCGCCAAAGACAGCCGTTTTGAACTTTGAAGTTTGATCGGTTTTGCGTGGAAAACCGTGGGTGACAAAAAAATTACAAAAAATTGTTATAATAAAAAAATAAACTTTTTTATTCGCTAAGATTGTTCTTAAGACATCTAGTAACAATCTAAGATAAAGAAATCGAAATTAAAGTGCGCAAAAGTCAGCCGTTTTGGACTTTGAAATTTAATCGATTTTGCGTTGAAAACCGTGGGTGACAAAAAAAATATAAAAAATTGTTATAATAAAAAATAAACTTTTTTATTGGCTGATATTGTTCTTAAGATATCTAGTAACAATCTAAGATAAAGAAATCGAAATTAAAGTGCGCCAAAGACAGCCGTTTTGGACTTTGAAGTTTGATCGATTTTACATTGAAAACCGTGGATTACAAAAAATATTTATAATAAAAAAATAAACGTTTTTATTTACTGAAAATAATGATAGGATTATTCAAAGTAAATTTTAGGACTTCCACCAATAGGCTGAAGTAAAGAAATGGAAATAAAAATCAGTGGATGAACCACTGGTTGCCCGGCGCATCCACCATGGAGAAAACACCGTGGATAACTTCACATCTTCCACTTTAATTGGACCACCAGCGGAAAATTGTTCATTTAACTTTAACAATCCCTCGCTGTCCCTTGTTATTAATATGTTACAAGTTAATTCACTAAATCTTTGCCGTTTATAGCGGATTATATCAAATAATTTAAAAAAATTAAAATTCCTTTAGAAATGGTGAATGCGCCGGAAAACATGGCTATCTTCAAATTATAATTTATTTAAATTAAAAAAATAACCGCTAAGCAGAATTTGTTTTAAACTTTAAATAAAAAAAATATATTTCTGTATTTATTTCAGTAATAATAGTTCATTAAATTTAAATGAAATTCAATATGTTACGATATTCTACACTTAATGTACTCTATTTAAAATAAATCAGCGATTATGGATCAGTTCGGATTTTTTTTGTTTCGATATAATTTTCATAAAACATTTTATTTCTATTGAAATATTTTGATTAAATTTGTCCACATTTTATTAGACTCGCGATACGAGTGAAAATAATGAAATATTTAATAAAACAAGAGAACATTTTAATTTGAAATATTGAGGGCAAACAAACCGCAATGGACGGGACGTCCTTCCATCCGCCCGTCCTCTCGCAGCGCCATGAAAATTAATTAAAACCAAACAAGAACAAAAGCGCTTTAATTCAAATATTATATGACGAAAGATTAACACAACCTTCGGCCCCCCTTTTCATCCTCCGCGGCCGCCATAATTTAATTGTCGCGAAACTCAACCCTCCGGGACGACGCGCGCTAATTAACAAACCAAACCCCCCCCCCCACGAAAAAATTCCCGCCCATAACTCTTGCCCAACTAATAAAGACAAATAGGGGTAGTCGCGCGTCAAACGGGAGCCCGTGTACTATTTTTTTTGACAAATTATACAGAGGCGTGCGCGAGGGGGGCTGCTGGGGGGTTTCGGCTGGCTGTAACGATCCGCGACAGAAACAAACGAGCACGCCGGGGACAATTAGGGAAGTGCCGCGTCAGGGGGAATTTCGAATTAATTAGGGGGTGGAGGCGCGAACGCGAAGGAGGCAGAGATAAACGGGATCCCATCGACGGATGCCCATTGCTCATTTTTAGGAATGTTAATGAGGGCGACGAAACGGAAGGGTGCGTGAAAAATGGCGCCGAGTCAATGAAATAAAAAAAGGCTGCGTGTATTTTAAGCCGGGGATTTATTTTTGAATAAAATAACCGACTCGAGGGAATTAAATGATTACGTTTTTTCTCTTTTCTCGTTAGGTTTTTTTTTTAATTCCTTTCAAACGGATTCTTGCTGCTATTTTTATATGCGCTGCCTTAATTGTGATGGATACGTTATTTAATCAGAGAAAATTTGAAGAAGTTAAATAATTTGCTTAACTAGTGTGATGTAAGGCAACCTTATATATACGTAAAGGTTTATAATATATATAAGGTTGCCTTACATCACAAATAACTCAAGTAACTATATTAAAATGTAAGGCAAGGGTGAAATTTTTAAAACCCATAATTATACATCATTACAATTAAAAAAATTATCTATCGAGATTTCAATAATAGTGGACAATCTCCACCATCTGCGCGACCACGATATCGGTGCGAGGCGTACCACCCCAATATAAGAAGGTACCGAACAGGCAAATCATTTTATTTTTCTGTAACCATCGTACCGAAAACTACGTAATAAAATTAATAATTAACTTCTCACTTAACCCGTGGTGAAACATTTTTGTACTAATTAAGATTGCTTTGAATAACTGTTGCAATATAATTATTACAATTTGTAAGTCATCCACGGTTTCCAACAGAAAATCGGTGGAATTTCAAAGTTCAAAACAGCTGACTTTGGCGCCTTTAATTATCGATTTCTTTGTCTTAGATTGTTACTAGATGTCTTAAGAACCATATCAAATAATAAAAAAGTTTATTTTTTATTTTAACTATTTTTTTTAATTTTTTTATTATCCACGGTTTCCAACAGAAAATCGGTAATATTTCAAAGTTCAAAACGACCTACTTTGGCGCTCTTAATTTTCGATTTCTTTGTCTTAGATTGTTACTAGATGTCTTAAGAACAATATTAAACAATAAAAAAGTTTATTTTTTTATTTTAACTATTTTTTGAAATTTTTTTATTATCCACGGTTTCCAACAGAAAATCGGTGAAATTTCAAAGTTCAAAACAGCTGACTTTGGCGCTTTTAATTTTTGATTTCTTTGTCTTAGATTGTTACTAGATGTCTTAAGAACCATTTCAAATAATAAAAAAGTTTATTTTTTTATTTTAACTATTTTTTAATTTTTTTATTATCCACAGTTCTCAAGAGAAAATCAGTGAAATTTCAAAGTTCAAAACGACAGACTTTGGCGCTCTTAATTTTCGATTTCTTTGTCTTAGATTGTTACTAGATGTCTTAAGAACCATATCAAATAATAAAAAAGTTTATTTTTTTATTTTAACTATTTTTTAATTTTTTTTATTATCCACAGTTTTCAAGAGAAAATCAGTGAAATTTGAAAGTTCAAAACGACCGACTTTGGCGCCTTTAATTTTCGATTTCTTTGTCTTAGATTATTCCAGGGGGTCTTGAGAACCACATCAAATAATAAAAAAGTTTATTTTTTTATTTTAACTATTTTTTAAAAAAATTTTATTATCCACGGTTTTCAACAGAAAATCGGTAAAATTTCAAAGTTCAAAACAACCGACTTTGGCGCCTTTAATTATCGATTTCTTTGTCTTAGATTGTTACTAGATGTCTTAAGAACCATATAAAATAATAAAAAAGTTTATTTTTTATTTTAACTATTTTTTAATTTTTTTTATTATCCACAGTTTTCAAGAGAAAATCAGTGAAATTTCAAAGTTCAAAACGACCGACTTTGGCGCTCTTAATTTTCGATTTCTTTGTCTTAAATTGTTACTAGATGTCTTAAGAACAATATTAAACAATAAAAAAGTTTATTTTTTTTATTTTAACTATTTTTTTGAATTTTTTTTATTACCCACGATTTCCAACAGAAAATCGGTGACATTTCAAAGTTCAAAACGACCGACTTTGGCGCTCTTAATTTTCGATTTCTTTGTCTTAGATTGTTACTAGATGTCTTAAGAACAATATCAAATAATAAAAAAGTTTATTATTTTATTTTAACTATTTTTAACACTTTTTTATTATCCACGGATTCCAACAGAAAATCGGTGAAATTTCAAAGTTCAAAACGACCGACTTTGGCGCTCTCAATTTTCGATTTCTTTGTCTTAGATTGTTACTAGATGTCTTAAGAATCATATCAAACAATAAAAAAGTTTATTTTTTTATTTTAACTATTTTTTAATTTTTTTATTATCCACAGTTTTCAAGAGAAAATCAGTGAAATTTCAAAGTTCAAAACGATCGACTTTGGCGCTCTTAATTTTCGATTTCTTTGTCTTAGATTGTTACTAGATGTCTTAAGAACAATATCAAACAATAAAAAAGTTTATTTTTTTATTTTAACTATTTTTTTTTTAATTATTATCCACGGTCTCCAACAGAAAATCGGTGAAAGTTCTCGCCTCATATTCTGCTATGAAATGGTAATTTGATTTTTTTTTTTGAAAAACAAATACGTGTAACCATAAACTATGAACTATCCTGAGTTGACAATGCTAAATTTAAGTTGAGATGGCTGGATGATTCCTAACGTAATTTATTTCAAATGCCAACTGAAAACGGGTGCTTCGAAATGATAATTTGAGTTTCTTGAAATAAAAAAAAACGATCAAATGGTAATGTAGTAAACATTACCATGTGGTCGTATTCGTCAATTGTTTTTTTTATTTCAAAAAACTCAAATTCTTCTTCAGTTGGCACTTGGAATAAAAGTTCAGTGTTTTATTAATTATACATATTATGATATACCATAATTTTATGTATGCTTGTCAGGAGAATTTAAATTGTAAATGTCGAGTCAATTAAAATATTTAAACATAGTATATAAAGAAAACAAAATTACTTTTTTATACCACTTGGATTTTTTTAATTAATCCAAATGGTATAAAAATGTAATTTTGTTTTCTTTATATACTATATTGAAAATGTACCACCAAGTTAACTCTGAAAAAATTAAAGAAAATATTTAAACCTCTAAAGGCGTCGAAATCCTTTATGTTTGCGCGTATGATTAGTATTGTCGAGAAATTAGTATTGTAGCACAACTTTCAACATTACCAATAATCGTTGACTTAACGAGTGCCCATTCAGGATGAATACATAAGCGAAATCCTAAGCACAATCGCTGCTAATAACTGTAAAATAAATTATTGTTATTATCAACATCGCGTTATGACTATTGGGGTCTGAAACAAAAGGCAGCGCCGTTTGTCATAAAGCCAATAAAAGGGGGGGCAGGGCATGGGCTTTAGTGGCTGTAGTGCGTCGTGGAGTGCCTTTTAAGAAACCCCCCGCCGTCGCGCGCTACCCCTTCATTATGCAAAAATTGCGCGCGACTGTGTAATTCGCCAATTTGGCATTCATGGGGAAGGAAGGGCGCCCGGCGAAAGTGGCCGGGACCGCGCCATCTGTTATCAATTCACGAATTTGCATGGCTGGCTCCTCGAGACGATCAATTAGCCGGGAAATAAAATTATGACGCGGACAAATCGACCCGTCGTTTACGTCTGATGTTCCAATTTCCTCGTTTGCGCGCTGGTCCCCCTAGTCGAGGGTGGTGTGCGGGCGGGGTGATGTATGGGGTGTCAAATTAAAGTTAATTTCTCTCTCGCTCGCCCCCTCTACGGAGTACATAAGACATTTTCTTAACGGAGTCGTAAGAAACGCGATCATATTTCATGCGTGCACGCGGCAACGTTGCAACGGTTTATTCAAGTAAGGGAAAGCAGAGCATTATCTGTGTGAGAAATTGGCTTTTATAAAACCTTCGAAGTATTTTAGGGAAATATTACGGCTTAAAAGCATTAATTGTGGGGATGCCAAGGGCGTGATGATGCATATACAGGAGGGATGCGTTATTATAAATTTTTTTTTAAGGGGAAAAATCACATTATCGGAAGATTCACGAGTACATTCGGAATTTTGTAATGCATTTCTTTTGAAACAGGCAAACTCTAAGGCCTCGTTTATAGTCAAGAGACCCTGGATACTTTTGAGTGCGCACGCATACGCGATGTTTATTACTGTTGATTTAACAATCATTGTAGAGCGGTAAAAATGAGCGCGCCGAAAAACCTCTCCGCTGTTGGAGAGAGAGAGCAAGGATATTTCATTTTTCAAGATGGCATCGAGCCGAGCAGTAAAAGTCGGGGGATTTATGTAGAAGTCAGGAAAACATTTCAGTTTATGGAAATTCTGAAAACACGCGAGGCCGTAAATTAAGTCATATTAGAAAAAAAAAACAGACTTTAATTACGGATATTTAAAATACAATGAGCTTTATCATTGATTATTATTTTTTTTTTCTATTTTTTTTCATTGCTTCAATCATTACTTCTATTATCTTCAGAAGCCGTCTGGCACTTCCCCATTTAGCATAATCACCCATCAATTAATTACCAACGTCAACATTAGGAAATCAGTAGTCCCATATCCATCACTACCTAATCCGACAAAAACGTCCAGGAAAGCAAAACCCATTTTTCTCGACATCTTTAAAAATACACACCCCGGGATTAAGGTTCAAAGTTCCCCACCTCGACTTGCCGAAAGAGAAACACCAATTTATCTCCTTAATTTGTACGGCCTGAAACAAAACACACAGTAGGAGGACGAAGCGAGAGGCAAAAAAAAAAACGAATCATAACTCACGGCCAACCGCCGTTCGTTATCTGTCACGTAGTTCGGCAGAGTATCGACTGTCATTTGTCAGTCGGAGGGGGATTTAACTGTCTCGCGCGGTTTATCGCGGGCTAAAGCGTTACTTATTGTCCCATTAATGTGCATCAAATCGGGGGCCCGCCATTTATTCAATCCCGAAAGCCCCGACGAGCGCCCATCTGTCATTTTTTCAAGCCGCGTTCCTTATCGCGGATGGGATTGCGATTTGTTGTATTTTTTTCTGCTGGCGTAAATTTGCGAATCGTGTGTTAAATAGTGGGATTTTCGAGCGGTGATTTGGTTCGAGGTGGAGAGGAAAGGAAAAAAAAGCACAATGTACCGTTAGCTGGGTTTATGCATACGCGGCGGATAAATCATTGGCGTTGATTATAGAGCGTTAACTAAATATGGCTAATACGTGTATAATACAGCAGTTAGTGTTAAGCGAGAGCGATAAATAATCATTAGTTCTGGAAGCGATTCTATTATTTCTTAATTTTGATTGATTTTTGTATATCGGACTATCAAATGTAATTTCAGCCTGTCGCACGGTGATCGATTCGTTTATTCTAGCTGGACATTTTGAAACTGCATATATATATATTATTCCCTTAAAAACAATTTAAATTATATGGTATTAATAATAAAAAACGTTATTTATTGTATTTATTTATTATTATTATTACTTGTTAAAAATAATCTGCCAATAAAGATTTATATATATATAATAAAAAACATTGTTTAAAAATCAGTATTATTTTTTAAATATTTTTTTTGTTTATTGTTTATTAACGGTAAGTCCATTTAAATACATATTGCTTTATCCTAACTATACATTAAAAGATAAAGGAGGGTTGCAATATAAGTATAATTATAAAATGCTAATAAATTAAAAGTTATAAATAAGTTAAAATAAACAGTTCCAAAGAAAAAAATAATTTTATAAATTAAATAGAAAATAATTAATAAATTATTTCCACATTTAACTCTGCGACATTTTGACTTACGTAACGTAAATACTTTAAACAAATGCAAATTAAAACAACTACTACCCGGGCAAATACCCCGCCAGACATTGAACTACATGTTTTTGGAAATCGCACATTTTTATTTTTTTTATACATATATTTAAAATCGTTATTTCTGAGTCTTACATTATATACTTTTATAATACATAATATAAATACAATCATTTACACATTGTTAGACCTCAGAAAATGGCTATCGACCGTCGGTCTTTCTGCCATTTTTTTTTATTTTTCGATATTTGGAATGTACGATTTCCAAAAACAAAATTACTTTTTTCTGGTTTTTTCTTTGAGGTATAAACGTACATAAAGATGGTACAAACAATTGGTTTCATTCGAATATCTTTAAAAATAAAAAAAAACGATTTTCTAAAAAAAAAATAAAAAAAATAATAATAATTGTATATCTTTTTGAACCAAATTTTCTCGAAGCATAATTATAGCGATTTTTATTTCTTTGCTTATTATAACTAACTATTATTATTATTAATAGTTTGCTGGGATTAATTAACAGTTTAATTGCATCAATGTTAAATAAAAATATCAAGTAATTTTTTCGACCAAATATGAGATGTGATATTTTTTTTCGACCAAATATCACATCTCATACATCTGAATATCTTAATCACAACAGAGGGCAGCTAACATGTTTTGCGTTTTTCTATGCTTAACAAATTTTAATACTTCTTTTTTAAAATTGTTTTATAGGATGCACATATCATACCGTGAAAATCTTTTTCTGACGAACCCTTTGAGGTACAAACTAAAATAAAAGTGAAACAAACTGGTGCAACCGAAGCTGTATCAATTTAGATTTAAAAAAATAGTTGAGCGCTGGCGAAAAATTGGCTTCTTAACCCTTTTAGGTACAAACGAACAAAAAGGATGGTTTTCTAAGATATAAATTGCGCCTGCATTTTTTAAATTGGACACCAGTATCACACCGATGAAGTTATTTAAAAATAAAATTATGAAACATAACAAGAGTTTTATAAAAAGAAAGGTTTTATAAAGGAATTCGGCAAACATATTTTTCGCACTTCCATCAAGAATGTATGAATAAGCAAACACTTTCAACTTGATCAACTTTGTTAATATAGCGAATCCCTTGATATCCCATGCGAATGTTTATATATTTTTAATTGGATGAAGTGGTTAAATAAATGGCTCGGAAATTAATATTAAACGGTAATAAGTGGCCGTATAGAAACGCCCCTCCGGCCCGCCCTTCGTCCCATATGCCGAAAATGCGGACACGTGCCGCGTGTGCCGAAAATAGGGGGAGGTGGGCGCAAACTCACCCTTCCACCGACAGATATTAGGTTAATTTGACGTTTGCACCCTTTCATTAATTCATCCCCGGGTCTGCAAATAACGGTCATCGCGCACGTTCAAATATTATTTCATCGCATCGGCGAACGAAGCGCTGAAAGTGACAGAAAGCGCGCGGTAATGTTTGTATAAAAGACGTTTATTTCTATTCAATAATAGAGGGGTGGTGATAATAAATTTATATTAATAGTTAGTTACCCATGAGAAGTTAGCAATAAAGTTCCAGCCACGAATCCCGGCGCATCCGCCATGCTGGAATATATAACTTGGGCGCTCTTTAGGAAAGATTTTTTCTACAGAATGTATTCTCTGTACCCTATTTTAATGGAATTGAAAAATTTCCAGAGTACCATTTTGTTTCTGCTTCGTTAAAATATATATTTTTTAAAAAAAACGTGAACCAATTTATTTTTATTTTCTCATAAACATAACAACAGAAAAATAAAAATAGTTACAAAAAAATTGGGGGGAGTAAGATCTAAGGGGGTTAATACAAAAATCGCGGGGGCCGTCAGCCCCACTCTCTCGTATAATACATAAATTGCAACAATTTTACTAGAGATACACAGTATTTATTTCCATAACATGTTTCTCCCCATCATGGAAAAATAAATTATTTAAATAAAATAAAAACAAAATGGTACTCTGAAAATTGTTTTATTCTATTATTTAAGGTTCAAAGAATACATCCAGCATAAGAAATCATCCCTAAAGGGCGCCCAAGTAATATTTTTCGATTTTTAAAAATTCCGTATATCAGGAGAATCACGTAATGGAAGTAAATTATTTAAACAAAATGGCACTCTGGAAAATGTTTTATTCTATTATTTAAGGTGCAAAGAATACACACTGCATAAAAAAAATTATTAAAGGGCACCCAATATATATATATATATATATATTTCTAAGCGATGGAGGCGCCGGAATTCGTGGCTGGAAATTTATTGCTAACTTCTCATGGGTTAGTTAGTTGGCTCGTATATTAAATAAAAATTGGATTTAATTTTAATTTAATATGTCAGTGTATTAATAAGGGCGATTAAAAATTGAGATTGAGGTAAACACGAGGCAAAAATTGAAGGGGCAACCCCTTGGTCGATTATAAGAATATTTTGTTATATAATAATTTTTGAAAAAAAAAATATATATATATATTAATTTCGAAGATATAGGATGAACAAAATTTGCATGAGGTAACATCTTGCCCTTTAATTGATTTATAAATGAATTTGTTAAGGATCTGAACGTATCCTCCAACATCTGGGGTACCTCAAGGTTCGCTTATAGGCCCTTTATTCTTTAATTACTTTCTAAATGAATTTGTTGACATTTTGAACGTATCCTGAAACATCTGGGGTCCCTTAAGATTCACTTCTAGGCCCTTTATTCTTTAATTACTTTATAAATGAATTTGTTGGCATTTTGAACGTATCCTGAAATATCTGGGGTACCTCAAGGTTCGCTTCTGGGCCTTTTATTCTTTAATTACTTTATAAATAAATTTGTTGACAATTTCAACGTATCCTGATTCATCTGGGGTACCTCAAGGTTCGCTTATGGGCCCTTTATTCTTTAATTACTTTCTAAATGAATTTGTTGACATTTTGAACGTATCCTAAAACATCTGGGGTACCTCAAGGTTCACTTCTGGGCCCTTTATTCTTTAATTACTTTCTAAATGAATTTGTTGGCATTTTGAACGTATCCTGAAACATCTGGGGTCCCTCAAGGTTCGCTTCTGGGCCCTTTATTCTTTCACACTCTATTCATTCTTTTTTGTGGCTGTGGAAAATCCATTTACGGTCGGACCCCTCCCAGATTTTGCCCGGGAGACTACCGTCTAAAAAAAAATCTTCCCACTTGACCGGCGTCGACAACCAAGGTCATTGGCCGATGTACTTATATTAAACCTACTATTACAATAATTCCTAAATCTAATATCACAGCTAATTGTAACACCTAACCTAAATCTAGTAATAAATAAGGAGATAACATAATGACCAGGTGTACAGAGCCCGATCATTCAGACACCACGACAAAGCTAAACGGAAAACAACTTGAACTAATAACTTTTGTTTTGATATATATATATTATTTAAATAAAACTCTTGGTTTGTTTCACTATTTATATTTTATCTCTCCGACTAGTTTCGACCGTTGGTCATCTTCAGGGAGGAATGTACAGAGATTTTTAAAGCTATACATTCCTCCCTAATTACATAATACAATAATTTTTGATTCGAAGAACATTTCCCTGATAGGAAGTCATTTCTAGAAACGGTATTTTATATTCTGTGCAACAGATGTCAGCACCATAATCACTTTAAATTCTAAGAATATTTCCCTGAACGAAAATCATTTTTAGAAAGGGTAATTTATATTCTGCGCAACAGATGTCAGCACCACACAAACCAGTGGCTTTTCCCCGTATGGCAGTTCGTCTTATTGAATACCTCAACTAACATTTGTATTAGATTTATAATAAATAATAAGAAAATAACATTCTGACGCAATCACTTTCACAGGCAAATTATTCAATAAACGCCATTGAACAATTAATCTGGAGCAAAATGTGAAAAGAGTTCCAGTTGACTTAATTTATGGCGAGATAAAGATAAATATCCCACGTCGGGTGTCCAATAACTAGAAATTTCGTACAGATCCGGATGATAATATCGGCACACTTGTGATTTATCGGCAGTAGTAGCAATGTGGAAATGTCAGTTTATTTGCGACATAATGGTCGGGATTTTTTTTTCCTCGTAGTGTCCTACTTAATATTAATTTATGCGAATATGTATCAGGTGCAATTAAGGCGCTATTATGCTGTGGCGCAAGATCAACACAATGGATCTATCTCTCGGCTGGATTATTCATAGCCGAACCGAGACAAGAGAGAACGAAATTCAAGCGCGATCTTGTATCTCTGTCTGAATGCGTTTCGCTCTCTTGGATTTTTGTTGTGTCAACAGTTTTGAATGCAAACTCTCGCTTTCAATAAATAAGCTATCGTTGGGAAAAATTGAATGTTTTTTGTAGATCAGTATTTTCAAAATAGTCAATATATACAAATATCTTGATTCAGACAATTACGAACAGACAAATATTGAAAATAACTGTGACCAAGAGAATATTTTGTTTTTCTATTATTGTATACTCTTTTTGTAATACAATCATATTTTGAAATTATTTTTTAAGCCGTCTTCTTAAATTTTGATTAACCCTCTGTGGGAAATAAATGGGTTTTGAGTTCACGTGATGTGTTAGTATCAATAATAACACACGAGTTTTTTTCCTTACTTCACTTTATTCTGTGGGAGAATAAAATTAATCAAATCCCTTTCTCTATTTTTTTTATTCTTATTTTTTCATCCAAATTTATAATAACTTCCATAATTAGTATTGAAAACCTTGTATTTTTCTTTTTTTTTCCCTATGTCTCGCTCAGCTAACTTTTCCAATCAAAACACAAACTCGGACCCAAGACCATTTGGGGTAATTGAGCGAAACGACCTTACGCTTCTAACCCAACGTGCATACGCATGTTTCGGTTATTTCTTCGTTTCATATTCTCTCACGTGCGACCAGATCCGAATCTCACTGGAAGTCCCGCGTTTCGTTCTATGAATAGCGAGACGGAGTGTCGTAACAGAGTGTCTTACGAAATTCGGTGACAGGTATTTTTCGGATTGGACATGTCAACTTTTCGGTCCGGGGTCCTTATTATTAGCAAAACTGGTTTGCCGATGCTGGATTGGTATTATATAATTGAAAATTAAATAGGTGGAGGATAGAAAAAAAAAATCGAGTGAATTTGTCTTGGGGAATGAATTTCGATTTTAATTGGATGTCTATTATTTCTAAATTGCATTCTTAAGTGGAAACATTTTATTAAGTGCCTTAAATTAGAGTAAACTGATTTTTATATTGCATAAAAAAAATTGTAATGTACTTTCAAAAGCGGAAATGAAAGTCTAATATTGAGTAATGGAAATAAAACAACATCAATAACAAAATACATGATCGAGAACTTTTCTCTTGTAGATTCCCACACACTCTACAAGCGCCACCGCGAGTGAGTTTTCGCCATGCGAAAACGCCCGCCACCAGAGTGACTTCATTTCCACCGACAGATGGCGCAGCCAGAAACGTCAAGCGGAAAAGGTCCGAGCAGCGTATAAAAAGGCAAAATAAATTCACTTGTTAATTGTTGAGGCTTCTACTTTTGTTATACATTCTAACTCAATTTTAATAAATGAAACACTTTGGGGGTGTTTTCTAAAGTAGGATGTTAAGAGGAAGTGTTGAAGAGTATTTCAAAGCAATAAAATTGTAGTGGCATCTTAAAACAAATAAATGACAATTTTTTGAAAAATCGGTCAACGAAATCAGATATATAATTTTCAAAGGGTAAAATCACCCAGTTGGGCCTTCCTTTGGGGGTGTTTTCTATAGTAAGATGTTAAGAGGAAGGATTGAAGAGTATTTTAAAGCAATAAAATTGTAGTGGCATCTTAAAACAAACAAATGACAATTTGTTGAAAAATCGGTCAACGAAATCAGATATATAATTTTCAAAGGGGAAAATCACCCTGTTGGGCCTACCTTTGGAGGTGTTTTCTATATTGGGCTGTTAAGAGGAAATGTTGAAGAGTATTTCAAAGCAATAAAATTGTAGTGGCATCTTAAAACAAACAAATGACAATTTTTTTAAAAAATCGATCAACGAAATCGGATATATAATTTTCAAAGGGGAAAATAACCCTGTTAGGCCTACCTTTGGGGGTGTTTTCTATATTGGGCTGTTAAGAGGAAGGGTTGAAGAGTATTTCAAAGCAATAAAATTGTAGTGGCATCTTAAAACAAATAAATGACAATTTGTTGAAAAATCTGTAAACGAAATCGGACATGAATTTTTCAAAGGAGAAAATAACCCTGTTAGGCCTACATTTGGGGGTGCTTTCTATATTGGGCTGTTAAGAGAAAGGGTTGCAATACAATTGTAGTGGCATCTTAATATTTATTGAATTTATAAATTAATAGGGTTACCACCATCCACGGTTGAAAAAGTTATGGCTAGCTTCTCATCGGTAAAAATTCCGGGCTGCATTTCCCGCCATTGCAGTTTCCTGCGATGGTTTGCGGCATGATATTCAAGAATGTGTTTTAGTTTCGTGAAACAGGAGCTGTAAATAGGAGACCTGGCGGCTCAACTTTAGAATTTCCCATCACGATTTCTGGAGTTTTTATTGCGGAATTAAAGTATTAAAAAAAATTCTTCGCGAAATTTTGTGAAGAATTTTTTTTTAATATTAGACTTTCATTCTATATTTATATATCTTCACATAACTCCGCGAAACTTAAGTGATTGATTTTTTTCTGATTTGAAGGCGCAAGAAAACACTGACGAAACTTTTTTGGCAACGCTACTTAATATAAGCCCATCTGCAGACACGTGTTTCGGGATCTATTACTCGTCAATACAGCTATGCCTTACATTTGAATTAAATATGGATTGGAGAATTTAGTTGTTATTTTTGTGGGTGGTTCACTAAATTCAAATCACGAATAAATATACGCAGCACTAATCTACAGGCCTCTATTCTAAGAAGTTACCACCGAGAATGTTTATTCGGCAAAAAAAAAACATAGCGCTCCAGGATTTAAAGCAGATAAGGATGGAGTGACTGTTCTCTTGGGATCAAATATTTCTGATTCCTTAAAATTAAAGCCAATTGTACTATATTGTAAAATTAAAGCCAATGGTAGAGATTACGTCGTGGTTTTTATTAACATTAACAGTGTTAAAATTAATTTATTAAAAACAGTGCTTATTATTAATTATTAAAATAAAAAAAAATCGAAAATCCATTTAGGCAAATTTGTGTAATGAATTTTTGAAAAATTGATTACTCTAAACATCATCGCAGTGGAAGCCGAAAAAATAATTTTCGATACGTAATCTGAATCTTGCTGATTTAATACTTTGTAAGAAAAAAATAAAGTTTGTTTATTGAAAAAAAATACAAAACATTGTGGCTAAATGCGTGGCTAACTTCACATCGGTGTACCATTTCCAGCATCCATGGGCTTTTAAAATGATAAAATTTCAATAATAAATAATTAATATTTAATAAATACATAAAAATGAAAAATTATTAAATAAAAATAAAATACATAAAAATGAAAATTTATTTTTATGTATTTTATTTATTTATTAAATATTAATTATTTATTAAATGCGTGGCTAACTTCTCATCGGTGTACCATTTCCAGCATCCATGGGCTTTTAAGGGTCTTGAAAAAAATCCCCTGTCAGTTTTTGGAGGTGGGTTACTCAAAAGGTTTTCACAGACTTGGTATTGGTGGCTAAATCCGTGGCTAACTTCTCATCGGTGTACCATTTCCAGTATCCACGGGCTTTTAAAGGTTTTGAAAAAAGCTCCCTGCCAGTTTTAGAGGTGGATTACTCAAGAGGTTTTCACAGACTTTTGCTCGAATGTACTTAAATTTTCTGACCAAAAATTAACCTTCCAAAGAAACCAATTCTCCTATAAGACAATACGCCAGGACATTCGCAAAATTTCGACACCTTAGATTAGACGTCGAGATAATTTACATGCCCCCAAACACAAACTCCATATTACAACCCGTGGATCAGGGGGTAATTTCTACCTTTAATTATGTTATATTATGTTTTTGCTTGAATAAATTATTATAACTTTTCCTTAAAAAAGAAAGTATAAAATTCCACAGCAAAGAAGAAAAGAAAAAAATGTAGTTAAACATTCCAGCGAGACGATCGAGTCGGTCTTAAACGCTTGTCAATTGTTACGAAATGAATATTCATGGCGGCGCGTCTCAGTTGGCGTGCGGCGTGTGTTATTATTTTCCCCACCCGGTATGTGCGCACTTATTTATATACGCGGGGAATCGTAATCTCCGTGTAATTTATGTAATTACGCTGAATAGGAATAAAAGTAAATGAGAAGTCTCGGGACTTCTGCGGGATGACTTCTTTAATAATAATTACGGGGAAACGCCCGCCTTTTCTCTTTCTAGCCCGACGAGCGGATGCACCGTTTAGTCCGCCATTATTATTAATTTTTTTTCTAATTTTATTTTTTTAATGTCTGCAGCTTATTATTATTATTATTTTGCTTGTAAATAATTACCGTTTTCAGTATTCGGTTTCAATTAACAGTTGCGATTTGTGAGGATTCCGAATGTATTTTCTCTCCGTGTGTGTGTGTGTGACGGTGATTAATCACTTTGGGAGACAATGTATCTTGAAAAACGTCTTTTGTTTTGACAGCGCGCGTCAGACTCGAATAAATTTTCGTGTTGCTCAAACAATGAAAAGAGACTATCAGGAATACTCGCTGCAGTTATATTTTTGACGTGACTTGCTAATTCATACATGCTGTGCGTTTATAAAGGAATTCTTGATTTTTATCCGGACATTATTCATACTTCCTTGGTGGGCGACCTTTTTTTTGACACTTCTGTTATGAATGGAAACGGATTAATTTATTATGATTCGTTTTATTTAGTTTTTTTATAAGCGTTTCCTTTTTTTATATAAATCTATCGACAATTCCATAAATAAATGCACACTTTTTGGGAACACTGCGTGTGGTGGTGAAGGCGCCGGGTACTAAAAAATCCATAGCCAACTTCCTTTTTTTGAGATGGTGCTTTTCAAGCTGGCTTGATTTCTGATTCTAATAATGATCGATTATTAATTATTGTTTATTTATATATGATAAATTATTTAAAAGTTGTTAAAATGATGAAATTTCAATAATAAATAATTAATATTTAATAAATAAATAAAATAAATAAAAATAAATTTTCATTTATTTTTATGTATTTTATTTTTTTTAAATATTAATTATTTATTATTGAAATTTCATCATTTTAACAACTTTTAAATAATTTATTCTGAAATTAAAGGTGTGTTTAGAATATAACAATTTCCCAGGCAATCACTTGGAGCTTAATGAATATTTTCTGTTGGATGTTTGATTTATTAACACAATGTAACAACGGGTTTAATTTATCGTCGAAATTATTTATAGTTGTAAATTTAGAACCATCCTGCATAAATCACCCGGGATTCAAATTAACCCGATTATCATTCAACGTAATCTAAACAGGGGCGATAAAATTAAACGGGCATAAATCGAAATTTACATTCTCTTGCGTATAAATTGATCCTCGACGGCGATTAAAAAACAACAAAACAACGACTTGAGATCCAATTCACAAAAAGGCCAGCACACGGTCGAAATTATGGTCGTTATCAATTGAAGTCAATTGTCGGCCGGCGAGTGTTTGTCCACATAAATCTGCCAATTAAATCTCGGCCATCATAAAAGTGATTTAATCAGGCGGGTTCCAGAATGAGCCCCCGTGACCAATTCACCCAATTAACTCCACTAATCCAATTAAGACAAAAGATGTCGGCCCAGACAACGAAAACCGATCGCGCGCCGGTTGTGAAACTAGATTATTGGGACCGATCTAGATTACACTCATTTAATTCAATTAAAACGGGCTCTATAGAGTGTTTTGGTTCTTGCTGTTTTTTTATTAATCTTTCTCTCCAGTTGCGGATTTGTTAGAATTATTCATTAAAAAAATAATGATGCAATGGAATTTATCGAAGAATGACAGTTTAAGAACTTTCAAAAACAAAACAAAAATTAGAGTTCAATATAAACACCACCGAAGCTCGTCCTTTGAAGAAAATGGTAAGAGAATGGCCAAAACGAGCAAACGTTATGTTGACGTTGAATTTACTAATAAATCCTGTCGCAAATTCAAAATTTTTCTAAATATTGTAATTCGATTTCTTTTCAATCACATTTTATTTAACAACCATGAAAAGCCACACCCTAAATAAATCATATTTGTTGCTCGAAATGAGTCACTTTTCAGGTGTCAATTAATTACAAACCACAATTTATCTAATAACGAAATCAATCTGAAGGTCTGCCTTCCCGCGCGCAAAACAACAAACAGCTCAATTGAATGAAATTAAGCTATTTTCGTACAAACATAAAATCAATGCCCGTATCCTGATTGTAAGCAACCAGGCCGTCAATTGGCGATATAAACAATACAATAATGAATTTCAGCGCGTTCGGATCGTTTAATGAATTGTAAAACCGAGAGAAAAATGGTCGTTGTCGGCAATTAATCAGGCCGTTAATTCCATGAATTTATTCGCACAATTAATTTAATCGCACAATTAAATTCTACGGCATTCTTGAATCATAATGACTCCACACATCGGATACCATAACATGCCACGACACCGAACAGAACGGAACGGCGGGATGAAATATGGCACGGGGCGTTGATTCTTGTGTCTCGTCGAAATTCCATTTTTTTTGTTTTAATTTCTTCCTTGAAATAATTGATTCACATGAATACAAAATTATCATTATCACAAGAGCGAGAATAGAATTAAAATATTGATAATAAAGGCTTCTACTTCGTTATACATTGTTTTAAGTTTTAATAAAAACACTGATTCGCTTTGTTTGTATTTTTAAACTATAGTCACTAAAATAAAATTAAAGTTATACAAACAAAGTGAATCAGCGTTTTTATTAAAAATTAAATTAATTTGAAGATTTTCGAAAATTTGTTGTCGTTTTGCAGCAAGCTCAACAAAATTTTCTAATGTGAATATTTGTTAGAATATTTTTTCTGGCGATGCTATTAAATGTAGTAATTTATTTCATTTTTTTATTGTAATCAATATTTTTTATATTAAAATTATGAAACAATAAATTTGCAATGTTTTATAATAAACTTCTTGATTCCGTCGAAATTTTTAAACGATTGAATTTCGAAGAAATATTACAGAATTTCGTAAAAAGCCGCGATACACTAAATCTGATTGCTCGTTTAACATATTTAATAATGCTCTCGTTAAATATGTTAAACGAGCAATCAAATTTAGTGTACACGCGGCTTTTTACGAAATTCTGTAATATTTCTTCGAAATTCAAGCGTTTAAAAATTTCGACGGAATCAAGAAGTTTATAAAACATTGCAAATTTATTGTATATATGTTAAACGAGCAATCAGATTTAGTGTACACGCGGTTTTCTACGACATTCTGTAATATTTCTTCACCCTAAACTAACCTCTAACCTCACTCTTATGAGGTTACCAGTACAAATGTAACTTTTTGTAATTTGCGTCATTTGATAATGACTGTCAAACGTAGAAAATTAAGTCGTAAATTTATGTAGAAGTCATAGAAAATCTAGGAGTGATTTCTATAGCCTAAGCGCCCCCTACTGGCCCTTTCACCGTACTATAAACAACTTCATAAGAGTGGGTATACCCTGGTTAGAACTGCCATTAAAATCACTCGAAATCAACAGAAGCAAATTATTTTAATTCTTCAAATCGGGAAATTTATTTCCCAATTTTACAATCCGCAAGTAACGAATTCGCGGAATAAACGTTAATGTCTATGATTCTCACCATTTGATTGTCAATAAGACGGTGCTGCCAACTGAACTTTTATTCCGTAAATACGTTACTTACGCCTTACTTGCGGATTGTAAAATTGGGCCTTATTCGTAATCAATATTGTCCTGCTGAGTGAAAGACGGTTGCTTTCTGCTCTCCATTTATATATTTTTTAGGTCACTCAGCAGGACAATATTGTCGATAGCCCAGACAGACTAACAAAAATAATTATATAGAAATTAAATATAAAAGTAATTGTGATTGCCTGAATAAAGATGTTCTATATATAGATAAATGGCGGAATTGTTTTAAATAATGATTTCAAATGATAGAATTCTTCTAGGAGAATCCAGAACTTTTCTACATCCATCCAGAATTCTTTTAAAACCATCTAAAACTCTTCTACAACCATCAAGAATCCTGCTAAAACTATACCGAACTCTTTTAGAACTCTCCAGAACTCTTCTAGAACTATGTATAGAGAGAACTATGTCTAGAACTCTCAAAAACTCTTCTAGGACTATCCAGAACTCTTCTAGAACTATACATAGTTCTAGACGGCTTCTATATGGTTATGGATAGTTCTAGAACTATCCAGAACTATTCTAAAACTCGTCTAAAACTATCCAGAATTCTTCTAGAACTATCCAGAACTCTTCTAGAACTATACATAGTTCTAGACGGCTTCTATATGATTATGAATAGTTCTAGAATTATCCAGAATTCTTCTAGAACTATCCAGAACTCTTCTAGGACTATCAAGAATTCTTCTAGAACTCGTCTAGAACTATCCAGAACTATGTATAGTGAGAACTATATATAACTATCTAGAACCTGTCTAGAACTATCAAAAACTCTTCTAGGACTATCCAGAATTCTTCTAGAACTATCTAGAACTCTTCTAGAACTATCCATAACCCTTCTAGAACTATGTATAGAGAGAACTACATATAACTATCTCCAACTTGTCTAGAACTATCATAAACTCTTCTAGGACTATCCAGAACACTTCTAGAACTATACATATTTCTAGACGGCTTCTATATGATTATGGATAGTTCTAGAATTATCCAGAATTCTTCTAGAACTCGTCTAGAACTATCCAGAACTATCTAGAATTCTTCTAGAACTATCCAGAACTCTTCTATAACTATCCAAAGTTCTAAACGGCTTCTATATGGTTATGGATAGTTCTAGAACTATCCAGAACTCGTCTAAAATTATCCATAACTCGTCTAGAACTATCCAGAACTCGTCTAGAACTATCCTAGAACTCGTCTAGAACTATCCAAAACTCTTCTAGAACTATGTATAGAGAGAACTATATATAACTATCTAGAACTATCAAAAACTCTTCTAGGACTATCCAGAACTCTTCTAAAACTATACATAGTTCTAGACGGCTTCTATATGGTTATGGATAGTTCTAGAGCTATCAAAAACTCTTCTAGGACTATCCAGAATTCTTCTAGAACTATCTAGAACTCTTCTAGAACTATCCAAAACTCGTCTAAAACTATCCATAACTCGTCTAGAACTACCCATAACTCTTTTAGAACTATGTGTAGAGAGAACTATATATAACTATCTAGAACTTGTCTAGAACTATCAAAAACTCTTCTAGGACTAAACAGAACTCTTCTAGAACTATACATAGTTCTAGACGGCTTCTATATGATTATGGATAGTTCTAGAATTATCCAGAATTCTTCTAGAACTATCCAGAACTCTTCTAGAACTATCCATAACTCTTCTAGAACTATGTATAGAGAGAACTATATATAACTATCTAGAACTTGTCTAGAACTATCAAAAACTCTTCTAGGACTATCCAGAACTATTCTAGAACTATACATAGTTCTAGACGGCTTCTATATGATTATGGATAGTTCTAGAATTATCCAGAATTCTTCTAGAACTATCCTAGAACTCATTTAGAACTATCCAGAACTCTTCTAGAACTATGTATAGAGAGAACTATATATAACTATCTAGAACTATCAAAAACTCTTCAATATGATGAAGAGTTTTTGATAGTTCTAGACAAGTTCTAGATAGTTATATATAGTTCTCTTCAAGAACCATCTAGAATTCATCTAGAACAATTCAGAACTCGTCTGGAACTTTGCATAGCTCTAGAAGAGTTCTGGGTAGTCCTAGAAGAGTTTTTGATAGTTCTAGACGAGTTCTAGATAATTATATATAATTCTCTTTTAGAACAATCTAGAATTCGTCTAGAACTATCAAGAACTCTTCTAGAACCATCCAGAACTCGTCTAGAACTCTCCAGAGTTCTTCTAGAATTATCCAGAACTCTTCTAGAACTCGTCTAGAACTATCCAGAACTCTTCTAGAACTATGTATAGAAAGAACTATATATAACTATCTAGAACTTGTCTAGAACTATCAAAAACTCTGCAATATGCTGAAGAGTTTTTGATAGTTCTAGACAAGTTCTAGATAGTTATATATAGTTCTCTTCTAGAACCATCTAGAATATTCATTTAGAACAATTCAGAACTCGTCTGGAACTATGCATAGTTCTAGAAGAGTTCTGGATAGTCCTAGAATAGTTTTGGATAGTTCTAGACGAGTTCTAGATAGTTATATATAGTTCTCTTTTAGAACAATCTAGAATTCGTCTAGAACTATCCAGAACTCTTCTAGAACCATCCAGAACTCGTCTAGAACTATCCAGAATTCTTCAAGAACTATCGAGAACTCTTCGCTAAGCTGCAGAAAATGCATAAACAGTCGATTTTAACAGGTGTGAAGTTTGGAGTAGATTTTAAACTCAATTTTTATTGCCATTTTCTGCTCAAATTTATTATTTTTACTTTGGCATGTCAACAATACGCTTATTTAACACTTTTACAAGACAACACCCCATTTTACAACCCCCATTATTTTGCAATCACGTGTTTTTTTAATAATAATATATTAAGGGTGGATAAAAATTGAATTTTAATAAATGAAACACTGTTCTACTTTGTATAACTCGGATTGATTTTATTGTTGACTATAGTTTCGACAACCTTAACGTGTCATTATCAAAACAAAAGACACGTTAAGGTTGTCGAAACTATAGTCAACAATAAAATCAATCCGAGTTATACAAACAAAGTAAAAAAGTGTTTCATTTATGAAAATTGAATTACAATGTATAACAAAAAAAGCCTCAACAATTAACAAGGATACACATTGAGTTTAAAATCTATTGCTAACGTCACACCCGTTCGATTTTATACAAACAAAAAATGAAAAATATGCTAAACACGTAAAGTTAGTGCGTTATATAAAGCTTTCAGGCAAGAATTATGAAGATTACTAATACAACTCTAGTTGTTTTTTTTTTTAAGTTAAAACAAATTTTTCCTGATGATAATATTATCCTAACCTAAAAAACATAACCGACATCAAAGCACAAAATTCTTCCACGTCAAATTTGAAAGGTTATATTAAAACAGAACAAACTGCAACAGCCGCAATACAGGAATGTAGAAGCTAAAATTTAGTGGAATCTCATTACGCTTATAGACTATACATTAAACATGTTAGAAATTAAAAAAAAAACTGACTATACATTTTTGAATAGTCATACAAAAAAGTTTATACAATAAAGTTTTTTATAATTCTAAATAAGTTAATCATAGTGAAAATTTTTGACAGGTTACCAAATATAATAAGAATCGTATTTGCTAAACTGTCAAGAATTCTTTCTTCGATCTCCACTAAGATAAATTTATTTTACATTTTTATTATGATAAATCTTGTTTGGAAAACTGTCGAGAATTCTTTCTTCAATCTCCAGTAAGATACATTTATGTAAAATAAATTTTTATTAAGATAAATCTGTCGAGAATTGTTTCTTCAATCTCCAGTAAGATACATTTATTTTGCCTTTTTATTAAGATAAATCTTATTTGGAAAACTGTCGAGAATTGTTTCTTCAATCTCCAGCAAGATAAATTTATTTTACATTTCTTCAATCTTCAGTAAGATAAATTTATTTTATATTTTTATAAAGATAAATTTTATTTGAAAAATTGTCGAGAATTGTTTTTCCAATCTCCAGTAAGATAAATTTATTTTACATTTTTATTAAGATAAATCTGTCGAGAATTGTTTCTTCAATCTTCAGTAAGATACATTTATTTTATATTTTTATAAAGATAAATCTTATTTGTGAAAACTGTCGAGAATTGTTTCTTCAATCTCCAGCAAGATACATTTATTTTACATTTTTATTAAGATAAATCTGTCAAGAACTGTTTCTTCAATCTTCAGTAAGATCAATTTATTTTACATTTTTATAAAGATAAATCTTATTTGGAAAATTGTCGAGAATTGTTTCTTCAATCTTCAGTAAGATCAATTTATTTTACATTTTTTGAAGATAAATCTTATTTGTGAAAACTGTCAAGAATTATTTCTTCAATCTTCAGTGAGATAAATTTAATTTACATTTTTATTAAGATAAATCTTATTTGGAAAACTGTCAAGAATTGTTTCTTCAATCGTCAGTAAGATAAATTTATTTTATATTTTTATTAAGATAAATCTGTCGAGAATTGTTTCTTCAATCTTCAGTAAGATAAATTTATTTTGAATTTTTATTAAGACAAACCGTATTTGGTAACTGTCAATAATTCTTTATTCACTCTCCACTAAAATACAAAACAAATCTCATTTAATAAATTTCCAAGAATTCTTTCTTCAATCTTCACTAAGACATATTTATATCAAGACAGTTTCTGAGGAAATAATTTATTCAACATCGATTTAACAAAAATACACAAGACGTCTCAATGCTGATTTCGTTTTGTTTGTTCGTACAAAGCCCAATCAATCAAAACGAATCAAAACATTCGAGACGAATCCTCTCTCCCCCGGGGTTTGTTATTCCTACAAGCCGAAATGTTTATTTATTTAGTAGAAGGAAAAAAAGAGGAGACGTGCCGATGAAGCTCGGCTGAAGAAAAGTCCGAAGGAGACGAAGAAGGAGATGCGGTCCAAGAGTGCTCTGGAATGCCAAAGCCGGACTGAGTGCACACCTTCCTTTTTTATATATATAAACACTCACACTAACACACTCGCTCGGATATATAGTGTGCACGAAAGATATAGAAATACGGTCGCCATTTTGGATGGAACAGGTATATATCGGTGAGGGGAGGGCGGCGCGCGCGGCGCGGGGGGAAACCCTTCCTTCTCTCTCGCTCACTCTTACCGACTGACGGGTTGATGAGGAGAGAAAAGGGACGGCACCTCGCCCTTTACGGATAAATAAAAATAACAACAATAACGCACTTTGTGTTGATTGTCTTTGCGATTGGTTTTTGTTTTTACCTGCTAGTAAAATGTCAAAGGGTTTTTACATCTTGCGGGCTTCGACGGGCATAATCCCTGACTAACTAATCCGATCAACGGAGGACAAAAAATATATATGTGCACACCAAAACCACAGAAATATCCAGAAACACGTAAAATCCCTTTAAAAGAACGAGGACTGTTTTATTGTTAACTCTTCGAGTGTCTTCGGCTCAGCGGTGAAACAAGAGAATAACGATGGCTGAGAGTCCGCGCGAGGAGAAAACTACACGAACGCACACTTGCCGCCGAACAAAACACTGTCGGCTATATAAAACCCGCACAGATCCAACCACCTTTCTTTCATTCAAGAAACACTCGATCAATCCCCTTCCCGTGGGGAAACAAATTCTGTTCAAAACTCTTGTTTTCGTGTGAAACGCGTCGCGTTGCTACCCTCCTAGCTGCCAAAACCTCACTACAGCATCAGCCACTGAACTCGACTGTTCGGCACTAATCTTTAACAGGCCCGATCACACACGAACTCGCCGCGCACCGACTCGGCTTCCCTGCACGGTTTACTTCAAGAAAATCCGCTTTATGAATACGAATTGTGCGAATAAAAAGTGTTGATTTATTAAATCATTCATTTTAACAATTGCGTCTTCTTGAATTTTGTTTAGTTGCGATTGTTGTGTGCTGTTTTCGAATTGTCCTTTGTGAGCCGCGCTCGGCGTTGCCAACCCCTGACCGCAGGACATCTCCACGTCGAAAGGGCGTTGCGCGCATTCCTATACAATTCGTAGCTATTGAACACACTTTGAAGCAAATTATGCCATTATTTAATAAACTGTGATTGTTTTGTTTCACTAAAATATTATTATTTAAAAAATACTGCATTCGTTTGTTTTAAATTTTATAAACAATAGACGTCAACTTAAACGTCAAAATGAAGGCTACATTACGTTATTCAAATTATTTCGGAAGCCAAGAATTGTTTCTTCAATCCTCGGTAAGATACATTTATTTTACATTTTTATTAAGACTAATCGTATTCGTTTGTTTTAAATTTATAAACATTGCATGTCAACTTAAACGTCTAAACAATTTGTTAAATATTACTCGTAGTTATTCAACACACTTTGAAGCAAATTATGCCATTATTTAATAAACTGTATTGTTTTGTTTCACTAAAATATTGTTATTTTTAAAAAAAATACTACATTCGTTTGTTTTAAATTTTATAAACAAGAGACGTCAACTGAAACGTCAAAATTAAGGCTTCATTACGTTATTCAAATTATTTCGGAAGCCAAGAATTGTTTCTTGAATCATCGGTAAGATACATTTATTTTACATTTTTATTAAGACAAATCGTTTTCGTTTGTTTTAAATTTATAAACATTGGATGTCAACTTAAACGTCTAAACAATTTGTTAAATATTACTCGTAGCTATTGAACACACTTTGAAGCAAATTACGCCATTATTTAATAAACTGTATTGTTTTGTTTCACTAAAATATTGTTATTTTAAAAAAATACTGCATTCGTTTGTTTTAAATTTTATGAACAATAGACGTCAACTTAAACGTCAAAATGAAGGCTACATTACGTTATTCAAATTATTTCAGAAGCCAAGAATTGTTTCTTCAATCATCGGTAAGATACATTTATTTTACATTTTTATTAAGTCAAATCGTATTCGTTTGTTTTAAATTTATAAACATTGCATGTCAACTTAAACGTCTAAACAATTTGTTAAATATTACTCGTAGCTATTGAACACACTTTGAAGCAAATTATGCCATTATTTAATAAACTGTATTGTTTTGTTTCACTACAATATTGTTATTTAAAAAAATACTGCATTCGTTTGTTTTAAATTTTTAAATTATTTCGGAAGCCAAGAATTGTTTCTTGAATCATCGGTAAGATACATTTATTTTACATTTTTATTAAGACAAATCGTTTTCGTTTGTTTTAAATTTATAAACATTGGATGTCAACTTAAACGTCTAAACAATTTGTTAAATATTACTCGTAGCTATTGAACACACTTTGAAGCAAATTACGCCATTATTTAATAAACTGTATTGTTTTGTTTCACTAAAATATTGTTATTTAAAAAAAAAAATACTGCATTCGTTTGTTTTAAATTTTATAAACAATAGACGTCAACTGAAACGTCAAAATGAAGGCTTCATTACGTTATTCAAATTATTTCGGAAGCCAAGAATTGTTTCTTCAATCATCGGTTAGATACATTTATTTTACATTTTTATTAAGACAAATCGTATTCGTTTGTTTTAAATTTATAAACATTGCATGTCAACTTAAACGTCTAAACAATTTGTTAAATATTACTCGTAGCTATTGAACACACTTTGAAGCAAATTATGCCATTATTTAATAAACTGTATTGTTTTGTTTCACTACAATATTGTTATTTAAAAAAATACTGCATTCGTTTGTTTTAAATTTTATGAACAATAGATGTCAACTGAAACGTCAAAATGAAGGCTTCATTACGTTATTCAAATTATTTCGGAAGCCAAGAATTGTTTCTTCAATATGGCCGTTTATATTTTTATGGATGTTCTGCCAACAATGAAAAATATTTTTTTATGTTTTTCAATGTTGGCATTGAATAATATAATAATATAATATAATATAATATAATATAATATAATATAATATAATATAATATAATATAATATAATATAATATAATATAATATAATATAATATAATATAATATAATATAATATAATATAATATAATATAATATAATATAATATAATATAATATAATATAATAATAATATTTTTTTATAGTTTTCAATGTTGGCAGTGTCAACCTCAAAGCGCATGCATGGTGTTGTTTACGTCTTCTATGATTATTTGCATGGAATATCTTAAAACAAAGCGGTTGATAAATATTTCGATGTTGGTAGAATTGCTTTCAAGGTATTCTTTCAATGTTTGTAGGTTGGTATAAATTAACGTGCTATTGTAAACAATCGTTACAAGTGACCTTTTTTTTGGAGGGAAGTTGCTCTTCTATTTAGGTTTTCTATGATCGTGATGGAAGCATCTCCCATGCACAATCATTTCATTACCTAATTTGAAAGTTTATTTTCATTTAAATAAAATATTTTTAATTAATAATCATTAAGCCTTACACCGAAAGGTAGATAGGCAAAGGAATAAATAAATAAAAAATAAATAATTAATAATCATAGGTCTTTTTTTTATTTCTAAATCCTCATTTGTTCGACGCAAATGATAAACGACACATGTCAACATTTTGAATCGGCATAAGATGTTATCAAGGGGACACTTTACATAAGTTCATTAATTCCAAGGGGGAAGTTATGTGCGCTCCATCACTGAATACTTCACTAATGGTCCCTTAAAGTAGTTTAACGCAATTTTGGACCACCCTATTTAAATACCATCAGCAACGGTTGATATTTACTGCGATTTATTTTAAGTGACCGCCGTCACTCTCCCTCCGTGCCATATATTTTTATGATGACCGCAACGGCTAATTCGATTAAGATCTAATGCAGAGGAACACGAAGGGTGCTCATGTAATTAAAACATAACTTATTCTTAATGTTGTTTTGACAAATCGTCGTTGTTAGTACAATAAACATTATTTTTTAAAGTTAGTTTTTATATTTTGGAAACAATAATATTCGGTAGAACCCTACACTCATGTGTATAAAGGGTTTTTTGATAATATATATATATATATACAGAGAGGTTTTTTTGTCAGTATACATTAGGGGTAGTGTATAGCTTCAAAAAACGCGAGTCAAACGCATTGAACCGATTAAATGTGTATGTTTAGTTGCTTATTTGGCATATGTGTGATCAGTTGCGTGTTATAGGCAACTAAACACACATACATTAATGTAATTAACTCGCGTATTTTGCAGGTATACATAGGGGAAATGTATACTGATAAAAAAAGCTCTCTGTATATAATATTCTGTAGATTTTTTATCAATCAATAGTGGATATAAAAAAAATCTAGAATTGGATTGTGTAGTTTTTGTGGGAATCAACATTTTTGACATCCGATTAATTTCAGTAACAATCGCAAAATATTGTTATCCCTTACTTTGCTTTTAAGAAAGTGAAGTAAGGAACTTGTTAATTGTTGAGGCTTCTACTTTGTTATACATTGTAATTCAATTTAAATAAATGAAAAAAGTGTTTCATTTATTAAAAGTGAAGTAAGGAATAAGAATCTTTCTATTTTGTGATTAATCGCAAACTATACACTTTTCAGTAACAACGATGAAACAATTTTTATTCAACGAAGCTAAGTCCATTCTTAAAACAAATAATTCCCGATTAAATAATATCTATATTGCTGTTGAAACAATGGAGTGATATATATGAGTTTTTTTTTTTTCTTAAATTTGTTTTGTGAAGTTTATGTACACTTGTATATTACTGAGCCGAGATCTAACGGACGCCAGTGTTTTGAGTTTTTTTCCCCCGATTGTTTTGTTTCTACTTGTGTCGGTTAACGGTAAACCGTGATTCCAGATTAAGTTTATCGGTCCACGTACGGATGGCCGGGGATAGCGTATCGAATTATTTGTCACACCTGATTGCGCACTCCGTCGAAGAATGATGACGGACGATAAGAAGAGTTATGGCTCGGCACTAATGACTAATATTCAGACAATTTATATATATATATATAATATTAAGTACTTTACTTATTTAATAAGAAAACAAAATTACTTTTTTATACCACTTGGATTTTTTTATTAATCGTGACTATTTTGTTTTGCTAAATTTTAAAGAAGAATTTCAAAAAATGAAATTGATTGTATTACTTGAAGACACAATTAAATTGTAAAATAATTGTAGTGACATTTTTGAAAATTATTTTTTTATTGAATAACAGGTCACTCAATAAGACCCCGATCTGACACATACATGGTAACATTGGGCACGTTCAGGGAACTGTAGCGCTGCAGCGCTTTACGAAAGCGGTATCGCTGAACGGTACCGCTTTATGTGTGGCGCTGCAGCGCTTCATCAAGCAGTAAAGCATATATTTTTTCCGCTGGATTGTTTTTTAAGCCGTGTAGCTGTAAACAAAACCGCCATATTTTCAGTGCAGGCAACTACAATTTTTCCGTTCAGGGAACATCAAGCGCTTTGCGCTGCAGCGCTACATGTCTAAAATTTCCCTGAACGCGCCCATTATTGCCATACTTCAAACAGTACATCTTAAAATTTCATGGCATTCTCATCGTTAGTTTGCAGTAGTTTTAGTGAGATTTTTAGTTTCCCATTTTTAATCAGCTGCCTGATGATGTTATTGTGTATCGAAACAATTGTAGCATCTTTAAATTGTGTAAGGCAGAGCTGTACTGACGAGAGATAGATCCCGAAACACGTGTCTGCAGATAACCTTATTTTGAGTTTTCTAGTTAACTGAAATAGTGAGTTGTGATTTAGAGAAAATTTGAAGAAATAGCAGATGGCGCTTGAGAAATTCTTCACTGGAACGACCGGCAGATGTCGGGGCGTAACCGCAGCAACAAGAAATTCCACGCGACCGGAGCGAGCGAGCGCTTTCCGTCTTCAATTTTTATTATTTCACTTTTGGTTTTTGTTTGGGTCGGTTTTTGTTTTCACGTCGTAAAACAATGGGGGCCCCCATTAATGGGACCCGTTCGGCTCTTTTGTATTTTCCGTCGTCTGCGTTCTATTTTGCCTTTTTTGCCGGACTCATAATTGCCCCTCAGTACGCTAATTACCGAAAAGGCAGGAAGTTTTCGGACAGGGAGGAGAAGAAGAGATTTCGCTTCTTCTTTCCCCCTCCTCCTCCTCCTCCTCCTCCGCTTCCCCCTTATCTTTAAAGCGACCGAGAAGTGGTCTTCTTTCTTATATAATTTACAATTATCCACGGTCCGTGCTTTATTGAACTAACGCAACGAATTTTTGACCGCGAGCGCCGAATAAAAACGAAAATATGTCCAAGGAAATGGGCCGTCCTTAATTGACGTTCGCATCGAAAATTTCACAAATTCCGCCGCATTTATACGGCTTCGCTTTTATTTTTCTTTCTTTAATCGCAACTAAAAATCCTGCTTAATTGCCAATGTAATCTCGCTCGATTAAATACAAGCAACAATTAAAGTAAAAAAAAATGTAACAAACTATTAGGCTGTAAATTATTTTTAAGAATTGTATGTTCCGGTTTTTATAATTTTTATGATTTTTCTTAAATGATGCACCAAATAATTCAAAATGAAGAAAATAAATCAATAAACCTCTTAGATATCACTATAAAAAATACAGACAACAAACATTTTCGTGTATTACGTCAATTTACTAGTTCAAGTTAGAAAAGGAAATTGTAAGATATAATGAAATTAATAGGTCGTGTCTGCTAAGTTATTTGAATGCAGAATTTAGTGAGATCCTTTATATTTTCATTGCACAAGTTTTTATTAGCAAAAATTTAATTTAAAATTTGCTATAAATTTGATCAATTTTCATTGTTTTTCATAATTATTTTTCACAGAAACTAAACATTAAAATAATTTTTAATTTATCTGATGAAATTCCTGCTTATTTTATAAGATTATTTTAATGTATTGTTCATTGATCACAACAACAATCTAACTCAAATTAGTGATTGCCCATATTTGTATAGCTATTCTAAACCGCACCCTTAATTTAAATATTATATATATATATATATATATATATATATATATATATAATCTAAAATCCCCATCTACCATAATGGTGGTGTAGGGGTTAATTTAAATATTACTATATTATAAAAATTTTGTGACTGGTCAAAAGGGCCATTAAATAAAAGGAAGAAGAAGAAGGAAGGAAGGAAGTACACAAATTATTCGCAAATTTAACCATGAGACATAATGGTCAATTTTTACTGTAATTAGTTCTGTGGAACGTTTTTTTAAATACTCGATCTTATTTTTGTATATTAGAAAGTAAGTGATGCACTCCTAAAATATTTTAATTTATTCTGTTAATAAAACTACTTTTAATATCTAAATATATATTGTTTACACCTTGAATATTGCGCAAAACGGCCGTTACTTTAAAACTACGCACAACTTTTAATAGTCTCACTTTACTATCAACGGGGCGTGATGTTTATTTAAAAGAGAAGCAGCAATAAACTTAAAAATCAATGTTGTTCTCAGCGCTCAAGCGGATTGAAATTTTATTGCCCATCTCATAAATATTCAATTCGGTTACTGCCCGTGCTTCTTAGATTTGTAGCAAGCGTTGATTTGATTTTTCCTATAATTATTCCCCCTTTTATGTGCTTTCGCATATTTCAGAAGCTGTAAAACACAGAAGACAGGATTTCTCAATTCTCGTATGTTGATGAATAAAATTTACAAAAAAATAATCATGTGAAGTATTTTGTTGTGTTACATAAATTTTTTAATGAATTAATATATATACAGGGTCCTGCAACAGTGCGTCGCAGCAGCATGGCCTACTAGAGTGCATAGAAATGTAATTAAATGGATACTTTTGTGAAAAATATTGAATATTTCAACAACTATGGGGTTTAGACATAAGATATGCGCCATCAAATTGAAGAGAAGAAAAAAAACCTATCAAATAATGACATAAAATAGGGAGCATTTCATTTAAAAAATTGGGTTATACCGCTTTGAAATTTGCAAAGTTTGGCATGTTTCTCTGAACACCCTGTACCACTAAATTTAAATTGCTCATTAATAAAACGTCGCTTATTAACCGCACTGAGATATTTGCTAAAAGTTATTCTTACCTTCAAAAAACGAGGTCGCTACGATTTTTTAAAGTTGAGCTTGCTTATGCATGATACTTGGAGAAAAAATTGTAAATTGGCAACGCTGTAACTTAATAAAAAAACTAAATAGACAACAATGTAGAGGTTGAAAAATGTCATTAGAAAAGTTGAATAAATACAGGGTGTTCCATTAAAAAAACAAATATTTTTGTTATACCGCAAAATTGGGACACCCTGTATGTTTGAAAATAATTTTACGCCATAAAGATTTTTAAATCAATAATTTTTTGTACGAAACATTTTTTGTTTTTTTTCACGGGAATGGCGCTAGGAAAGCGGACACACTGTTGCAGGACCCTGTATATATATATATATATATATATATACAGAGAGGTTTTTTTATCAGTATACATTTCCCCTATGTATACCTGCAAAAAAACGCGAGTCAAACGCATTGAACCGATTAATGTGTGTATGTTTCGTTGACTATTTGGCATATGTGTGTTCAATTGCGTGTTATAGGCAACTAAACACACATACATTAATGCATTTGTCTCGCGTATTTTGCAGGTATACATAGGGGAAATGTATACTGATAAAAAAAGCTCTCTGTATATATATATACAGGGAAATTGTAATATATATATATATATATATATATATATATATATATATATATATATATATATATATATATATATATATAGGTGTAGGGTTAATGAATTAATGCTTGAATTAATAAAAACAGCTATACATACATAGCCGCTACACCCCACTTTAGGGTTGAGCGACCCCATTTTGGGTTTTCTAGATCTGTTAAAAGCTTAGGTTGGATACATTTTTTTTATAATTTCTCGCATATTTTCTTCCAAAACATTTATACAAAGTTAAAAAAAAATGTTTCATTTAATGGTTATACATTTTGTAATTTAATGTCTCAAACTCACTCAAACAATTTATCGGGAATGAAATAAATGCGAACGGGTGATATTTCTCGGCGATTATTTACAAAAATTGCACGCACGTGAATCAGGATTTATCAGATGTGTCATAAAATATGATTAATACCGAATGTTTTGATGTTTGCGCTCACTCCAATTGTTTTCGAACTAGATTTCTATTTTTAAAGAATGATTTAATATTATTTCGTACCAGTAACACACATTTGCCCGGTTTATTAAACAAACCGATACTTCCATTTATTTATTACATTGTTTACAAACGCATTATATGCTTCACAGTTAGGTAATGGATAAAAAATGCTTATAATAGGGAACTACTTATTCGAATAAACAAGATAAAAAAAAACAACGGTATGTAGTAGGAAATTGCATATTGGCTAACTGTAAAATTAGATATCAGTGCACCGGTTTTACTCGATTACAATTTTGCAATCAAATTCAAATTACTTTCCACTGAGTAAAATGTAGACAAAAAAGTCCCTAAACACGTGTCTGCCATCTGCTCATTTTTGCTTTTTACATATTAAATATTCTCGAATCAAAAAATGTTGCATTATGTATAATTAATTTATTTCAATGTCCGGCGGGGTACTTATCCGAAAAGTAGTTGTTTTAAAGTATAATTATAAACAATTGGATCGTAGAGGATTTTACTTGGTGAAAATCCATATTCAAATATAAATAAAACACACTGTACTTGTTAAATTGTGGAATATTAACAAGTACAATGTGTTTTATATATATATATATATATATATATATAACATCTTTACATACATAACATCTTTATTTCTGAGATTGGAATATACAGTTACAATACAATATTTAACAATACACTAACGTTCACAACATAATTCCAACTCTGAAACTGGCTATCGACCAGTGGTCTTTCAGCCTTAACATCTTTATTTCTGCAGACAATTTTATATACAATAAATTAACAATATAATTCTTATAATATGTTATACGTTGTCCTTAGAAAACGGCTATCGACCGTGTTTTATTTACATGTATAATTATAAAACAAATTTGAATATTTCAAACGAAACCCATTTATTTTCACACTGCGTAAATATTATCGCCGCAATTTTAAAAAAATAATTACCATCCCGTTTCATTCACAGTCAAAACAAGTAAAATTTTTCTATTTCCGTGAAAGCATCCCCGCCGATCTAGTCACCCGCGCGCGCGATGTGGGTATCAGTTCCACCACAAACAAACGTTTGTTTTTATTTTTACTGCCGTGTTTATGCAGCCGTCCCTACAAATTAATTAAGGGGAGAGGCGCCCCATCACATAAAATTGTAAAAAAAAAAACGAGAGAGGAGCGCGCTTTCAACGCAAACAAATCTGTAGACTTTTTACAGCCCCAGGAAGTTGTAAAACTAAACGTGCGTAGTCTGTGTGTTTACGTAAAATGATATCAAACTACAGATATATATCTATCTGCCCGCATCGGGACGCAGTTATTATACAGGGTGGGGAATTTAAAATGCTGTTTTAAGTTTACTATTTTTGGATGGATTGTAATTTCGTGCTTTGTTTTTAAAATTATTTATTCGAAAATGTACCATAATAATATTGATTTATCCTCATGAAGCCACTGTCTTTTGCAGACGATTTGTAATGGGTAACCCATCGCCTGTTAAAAGCCTGTTTAAAAAAGGCTCCATTTTTTATCCGTGAGAGCAGACTTGTGACGAAAAACATCTTAATTCTCCGAATTTCTATAATTTCTCCAGGTGGAAGTTAACAGTTGATCTTGAGTTTTTATTTTTTTGAGTTTTTTTTGCTATAGCTCTTGTTGATTGGGGTGATTTTCGTTCTAATAAAACGATTCATTCGGTATAACAGTTTTTTTTACTTTCCAATTATTAATAAAAAAGCATTCTTAACAACATCACACTACTTGTCGGTTTATTCATAAAACAGTCAATCTTGAATTAAATGATCCGCGATATTCGAAATAAAAAAAAAACGGCGCTGCAACCACCAAGAAGCAGGGAAAAAATAACCGCAAATTCCTTCCAGTTTCATGAATAATAATAATAAATAAAAAATGCCTGCGTAATCCAGCGAGAATTTCAATTAATCGAGAATGCGTCCGTTCCCAGATAAAGATTAGGCGGGATTAAAACCGAATAAAGCCGGGGAGGATGACGGGGGTTGGGGCTCGGGGACGGGAGGGTGCGTGCCGAGTAAATATGTATGAGCCGGCCATGTTCCAATGTACCGAACGTTCCAGCCGCCCCCGAAAACGAACGGCGTTAATAAGATGAATCACGAGGGAAAGAACCGGGGGAAAATATTGTCACAACATATTGGGTGCTGAATGCGCTTATCTCCGTCGCAGAGATATATGCAGTGATCCAGGGGTGTGTATTAGTGACATTATTGCTGTTGTTGCGTGGGGAGAATTCCGGGTTTAATTATTAAACGAAAAGTCAACGACAGGAAGTGTTTCGAAAATATAGAAAATTGTCCGCAATTGCGTCATTAAATGTCAACGACGCCGTTTGCGCTTCTTCTTATTATTCGCTTATTTCCATTTCGTGTTGTTTTTTTTTTCGGGAGGGACGTGATTTTTACTTGTTACGGCTTCCTGCGGTGCTGTGTTTCGCTCGCAGGAAGGAAGCTATTGAGGCTATTCATTTTTGATCCCCCTCCTTCTCTCGAAATACGCCGCGAATTAGGAAAGTTGAATCGGGGAAAGGAATTGGGTTAATTAATAATGTGAAAGAAATGTGTGTATTACGCTCGGAAATGTGATCATTGCGATCGATAAAAATGGTCTACACGACTTACGACCTAATTCCATTCGAAAGGAAAAATTGTTGTTTTACTATTTTTACTAATGTATCATAATAATATAATGTATAATAATAATATATATAATATAATGTATAATATATTTATTTTTTTATTTTATATACAATTTTTATAGATTGATTTAATGACATGATTTGAAGGGATTCGCAAATATGAAGATATTAAATACCTCAGTAAAAATAAGTTTTCTGATATAAGAGTAGAGCAGGAAAATTAATCTTCGATCATATTCAAACAATCTACACATATTCGGATATTCGACTTGGTGAATTAAATTATTAAATATAAACTAAAGCTAAATTGAACAATGATTTACTTCTGTGCTCAGAAGGCTATGACGAGGAGAAACGTATTCTTCATTCATCAATTTCCCTTCTAAAAAAATCAAAAATTTCACGATACCGGACGTTCCCTCGCGCATTACTCACCAAATTTCCCCAAATAAAATCACTCTTTAGCGGACAGACAGTGACTTGCATTTCCTAGTTTCGCATTAGAAGCAATTTAAATTCGTGGCGAGCTTTTGATCATCGCACGTACGGGGCGAAGGGAGAGTCGAATTTTTGTGGAAATGGAGCGATGACGGTTCGCGGTCCACTGACAGGTCGGATGACTGTCACGTTTCATTGTTTGGAATTATGTTTCCACCCGGTATGTGACTTTATTTGCAATTCAATTTGTCGGATTGTCGGACACGAACGTGTTGCCGCATGAGCAATAACGCCGCGGCGACGGTTCAAAAACAAAATTTCAGTGACTAAGACTTCAGGACACGCATATGTAAATCATCAGCTACGTAATATGCTACTGATAATATCTCTTATTCGGTTTTCATTAAATTTGATGTAAATATATTATAAGTACAGCAGAATCTACGAATAAATAATTGGCAAGAGAAAAATATTATTCAAAATGCAGAATTTAAATCCAATTTTTCGAATTACGAATACATTTTTTTAAATAGTAAGTTTGAATAATAATAAAAAAAATAATGTCACAGCTAAAGATTAAATATATATATATATATATATTCAATGACCCTTTCTACCCATATGGGTGTAGGCAGGGGGGTCGGATAATATTTGAAATTGGGAAACACTGCTATAGTTGTCCACTTGAGCACTGGAGGCGCTGAAGTCTCAAGTGGAAAATTTAAAATACTTTATTTTTAGGTTTTTTACAATGATTTATTTATTATTGGTGACTTTTGTCACCCTATAAGGTATATTTCTTAAACATTTATACTTTTAATTAAACATTAAAGGTGTTCTAAATAAGGATCAGTTTACCATATTTCAATTTGATTGATGTAAATCATAAGAATTGTTTTTTTTTATTCGTTAGAAGTTTCTTCACTTTTTATTATAAAACTACAACTGGTAAGTTATTATTTGTAGTTTAAAATACGTTTGCTTATTAATTTATGTGAATTGTATATTTTTGAAAAATATACATAACTTAAAATTATGAACCAATCGAGCAATAATTAATTATTAATAAATATAATTTATTTCCCATATTCTCAAAATATGTTTTCAGTTTATAAATATTCATTTTTTATTATATAGTTTATGCTTTTTACAATATTTTCCATCACAAAAAATGTATTTAACGTAGACGTTTTTGAAGTAATATTTACATCCATATTTTTCTAGATTCTTTAAGGAAAGGAGTTCATAAAATTATCCAGCTGAGAAATATCAATTAATTCAAATTATAATTGTTGTTAATATGTATTAATTAATATATGAATGTAATAACAGGATAAATGATACTTTTATAAGTTCAATATATTTTAATTAAAAATATTGTTGTTTTTATATGTTATTTTTTATGCATTTTTTCAGATAATTTTATTAATTGCAATTTCTTATTTGTATGATCTACTGATATTTTTTTTCTGTAAAATAGCACATTTATAAAAAAAAAACTTTTATATAAATAATTTGGAGTAAAATAGTGAACAAAAAATTATAAATAGAAAAATGTTCAAAAGTCCCGCCATTGATGTATTATAGTGTGTATATGAACCTAACCTCGAAAACCTTATAATGGTTTGAAATTTGGAAAATAGTAGTCAACTCGAGCACTGGATGGCGTTGCGCGCGTTTCCCGCTAAATACATGGATCTGGCCCTCTTATACTTTATCTCTATGGTGTAGGGTAAGATTAACAAAAAATAATTTCAAATTATTTTCATTTATTGTAAGTTTGAAGTTTGTATACTGAGAAACTAAATCTAATTGCCTGATAAATGGCACTTGAGATTATCAAAGGCGCAATTTTTTATTATGGAGAGAATATATATTGTATGTAATTTATGCTTCTATTTTTATTTTCACTCATGTCTATATATAAAATACGATTACTTAAAAATTCTTAAAAAGAACATAAAAATTCATAAAATAGTTCCGCGCGCTCCGAAAATATTTCCGCTGCACTATTAAGCACTTCAGAATAAAAAAAAGCAAACACAAAAGCCATTTTTTTCCCTCGATTCATCTCAACCGAAGCCGTTTAAAAAACTTACTCCGTGAAAAAGAAATAAATTTAAGGGAAGCGAATTCTTCGTGTCAGACATGATTGACTCTCGGCGCGGTTCATTTGTCTAGCGTCTTGGGGTCGCGCCGCTATTTTCTCTTAGACATATTTTTTTTTTGCTCCAAAATTAAAAATTCCTGCATCTGGAGCCGTGCAGAAAAATGCGGCGCCGCGACGCCCTCCTCCCGCACCACGCTCGGATATTTAATGGTTAATTATAAAACTAATTAAAGTTCCCCGGCTTAATCGGATCGATTCCGTTTAATTAAACGATAGCCCGGGACGGCGAAAAAAATAACAAACTGGAAGGAAGAGCGAAAAACAAATTCGACAGTTGAAAAATGAGTGTTTCGGGGATTTGGATGGGGATTTAGCGGGGTTGATAAAAATAAATTAATGAAACGAGGAAAACAAGCTCAGTGATTTTATTTTACAAATATTCAATCGAACGGATCGAGATTTTTTTTTCTATAAGACTCAAAATTAACATTTAACACGAATTAAATAAAAATGATTTGGAAATAATTAATAAATTATTAAATATAAATATATATATATATTTTTTAACAAAGAGGCAGCATTTAAACAAAACTCCCATTGAGGATTACGAAGCTATGTAATTTATCATCGCCCAGAGATAATTTATCGACGATCCACATTACGAGCAATATTTTTCAAACACCGCATAAATCCTTCAAATCCGCAAACCCAACCACAACATTTAACCACAAACGCATTATTCTTTCTTGGTCAACTCTCAGTTATTGCGTTCCGCAAAATAGTATTATTGCACAACACTTTTCTCTTTGAAAAGTAGGCCGCCGAGCACAATTTTTCCTCCTTTGTACAAACACCCCCGCATAATTTTTTTGTAGGAGGATGACGGTCGTTTTCAATCAAATCCATTACGATTGTGCAACCGATAATAATGGCATTTTTTTCTTTCTACTTCTCGTTATTAATTTCCCAATTTCTATTTCTTAACGCTATTTAAAAATACGCGTTGCTCATCCGTATTCCAAATAGGCCCGGCCGGCATTTGCATAATTGTAAATTATTGCGTTATTTCATAAAACACGTGAACGATTACGCGGTCGGATTTTGCGGGCTATAATCCATGCGATTATTATAATGAAAATTTTAGTGTTTATTCACATTTGTATATTAATGTTTCGGTTATAATTTTCATGTATTATTTATGGAATATGATTTATTGTTTTTGTGATGGAATTCACTAAAAACAGACGCCGTTTTAATATGTTTATTTAATGGTTATGGTTATGGGAAATTGAAATTAATTAACGGAATAATAGCGACAATTATTTTCTCGGCTTGTTTCGGAATTCATTTGAATATTACAAAAGGGCTACTAAACAATAACGGCTATTTTTTTTTTTTCCACTATAAATTGCACTGAGAAAAATAAGTATATATATATATATAATCTAAAATCACCATCTACCATAATGGTGGTGTAAGGGTGTGAAAAATAAGTACTGAAAGTTATTAATTAAGCTGAAAACTTTGGTTGTTTCGGAATTCGCTTGTATATTACAAAATAGCCAGTAAAAATTAACGGCTACTTTTTTCGCTATAAAATGCACTGTGAAAAACATTTAAAAAGTAATAAATGTAGTTGATTAAGTTGAAAACCCAATACGGGTAAAAGAGGATAAGATTAAGAAAGAAAGAATTAAGTTAAAAACTTTGTTTGTTTCGGAATTTGTTTGAATATTACAAAATAGCCAGTCAAGAATTTTCGTTATAAAATGCACCGTTAAAATCATTAAAAAGTACTGAATGTAAATAATTATGCTGAAAACAGTTACGAAGAAAATATTCGGGACTATTCCATACGGGAAATATTAAGTTTAACGTGTATGTTATTAAATAAGTTTGTATTATTTTAAAATGAACATTTTTTCACCCCTACACCACCATTATGGTAGATGGGGATTTTAGATTATATATATATATATATAAAATGAACATTTTTTAAAAATTTAAATAATTCTTATATTAATAATTTGGAGTGAACTGAAAATAATATATAATATAAATATTCAAAAGTCCCGCCATTAATTAATCAATAGTTTGTAAACGAACCTAACCTCTAAAACCCAATAAAGGTTTGAAACTTAGGAAATAGTTGTCGACTTGAGCACTGGATGGCGTAGCGCGCGTTTCCCGCTAAATATATGGATCTGGCTCTCTATATTTTATCTCTATGATTTCCACATCATACATAATATCCTAGGCAACCCTATTAGCACGCTTGCTAATTGTTATACATTATTACCATAGACATAGTATATATATATATACTAAATCTATGATTATTACACTAATGTATACTCCATAGACGTAGTATCTAAATATTTTATATACTAATTCTATGATATTCTCAAAAAATCTTCTTAATCTGTTCCATTTGTTTGTTTAAATTTTGATTAAGCTTCAAATTCATTTGACAAGAAATAATTTGCCATGGAATTCTAAATGAAACAATATTGTGACACCGAATCGGAGTTCTCTCTCTCTCAACCGCTATTTGGAATCGTTTTGAGTCGATAGATATCGACTCAAAACGAAGATAGAGCGATTCTATTTTACTCGATCAATAGATATATGATAAAGTAAAATAGAATCCGGCCTCTGTATAACAAATTGACAATCCATTGCCAATGTAAAGAAAAAAAAATCGGTAATAAAAATCCCCTGCTTTTAAAACAGGCCTACAACTATTAAAAAAAAAAAACAACAGATTTTAAATCGATGGTTAAATCGAATACCACAATTTGAAGATTTGTTAATTTTTTTATGCACTAAATAGAAGTTTCTAACGTCACAAAAAAGGTTTATATTGCTGTACTCTTCTAAGCTCCGTTGATTTTAAAAGGAATGGATACCATGGCAAAATTTAAAACCTACTTTTGTGGTAAATATTTTATATATTGAAAAAAAAAGTTTCCACGATTGTATTTCGAATGATTTTAAGGTTTATTTGTTTTTAAATAATTCTTCACAATATTTTCATTCGTGAATTCAAATGTTGACACCTATGAAATGATGTTATTAATTGTTAAGGAAACTAAAGTCCGGAGGATTAGTAATTTTTTCTCGAAATAAAAATAAATGAATACACATTCATGTTTTATATTTAACAAATATTCCACTTATATTCTTTTATTAATAAATTTTACATTAAAAAAAAAATAGATCTTACTTTCTCGCTAAAATAAATCGTCGACATTAATAATCTCAAATAAAAAGTGCAACAAAAAATAATTATTCCGAAAAAATTATAAAAGAAAACAACACTTTATAGAAATTTATATAATAAATATTTACATAAATAATTCTAACAGAACAAAACATCTATTTAAATTAGAACACACGTACACACCAAATATAATATATTTCTATATAGTAGAAACATTTAGTAGAATCATTTTGGTTTTATTCTCGGTTTAAATATAGGGTAATTCGACAATTAAGATAATTTGCGACAATCGTTCTATGTAATAATGGATTGAGTATGATTGCTCTCCTTAATATTAAATTCAAGCAGATGAAAAGTATGACTAAAATATATACCAAGCTTCGAAGACAGTGCTATTAACTCCACAAAATAAATATATGCTTAATTAAAAATAATAAATCCTATGGTTGATTGCCTTTTGAAAAATTAATAAACATTCTGCAATATTTAAATGAGATAATTGTAAATGCACTACAAATTTGCTAAGATATAATAATATATACCTTATTAAATCCTTAATTCATCAATAAAAATAGAAAAGAGTATTATTCATTCACTTGGTCACAGTTATTTAAATATATTAAATAAAAATTATTTGAAAATAATTAATATTTTTTATTTAACATCAAGAAAAAGTGACCAAAACAGTAAGTTATATAAAATTGCCAAATCTGGGTGTGTTGTTTATTTGGCTTTTATCAGTTGGCCTGCTTGTGTTGAAAGAGTTTTTGAACCATCAGCGCAAAATGCAAGCAACAAATGTAGTAAGAGCAATAGTTTTGAACGAAGATGGAAGCAGTATACGATACATCGCTGCTGTCTTATGATTAAAAAAGAAATTTTACTACATGTTAATTTAGACAAGGCAGAAAGACCATTGGACAATTGTCCAGACAGACTAACAGTAATAATTACTTGCAAAAATTAAAATATTTAAAGAAAAAATTGTATCAAAATTTTGTCTGAATAAAGATATTTCTTCTTATAATTACATATAAGAAATTAGAGGGGAATTTAATAATTTTGTTTTTGTAAATATGTGGTTTATCACCTCACACTGAGAAGTAGAGAGGAACATATAACGATGTTATATAAGACTAAATAAATAAATAAAATATGTGTTTTATATGTCTAAAAAGTTGTTTTTATATATATATATATATATATATAAGACAACAAATAATCACTTCTTTCTAAAAAAAACATAAAATTTACAACCACCCAGGGATAATTATAAAATGTATTATTTTAATTTGGTTTTAATAGCACTCTTTTTAGTTGCGTTTTTCCTTCACTGTATTTATAATCGAACAACATTCTTAATACTGACATCTATCTTACTCGACAAACATCCTGAATGTTAGAAACGACCAATATTTAAATTGTGCTTTTTTTAAACTTTACTCTTTCACGGCACTACTCTTTTTGGCATGATTCCTACTTTGCAAATGCGATGCAAACTGTAGTTCCGAGTTGAGTGAAAGATCGCAGACCTTGCAGTAATATTGCCCACTCGGTGTCCTGTATGAAGTGTACATGTCTGTAAAAACAAAGAAATATTCGTAAAATAATGATTATTTTAAATGCTACTTGTTCAGACATTGAAAAATAATATTTTTTTAATTTGAGTCTCATTAATCACTTGGTAAAACATTTTAGTAATATTAGGAATTGTTAAGTAAGTCAGGATGAATTAATTCAAAAATGTTTCACCACGGGTTAAGTGAGAAATTAATTAAACATTGTTTCACTTGGTTTGTTTTACACAAAAACATTTTTTTTTTATTTTCGACTAGTTTCAGCATAATGCCATTATGCCGAAAATAAAAAAAAATTTGTGTGTAGTTTCGGCACATTATGCCGAAACTAGTCGAATATTAAAAAAAAAAATTTTGCGAGTAAAACAACTTAACTTACTTAACAATTCCTAATTGAAAAATAATATTGCCTCAATATTTAAAACAACGTATTATTGCAACATTTTTATCTCGATTTTGCTTAGTGGAATTTACAGTACGTACTAGAACTGGAGCTATTTCCATTGGGACTACTCATATCGGAACCCATTCCGCTCGATTTTAATTTCTTCTGATGCTTCTGGCCTTGTAAATGTATGTCCATCTGTGGCAAGGAAGTTGCAGAAACGCCGCACAAGTCGCATCTCAAAGAAGTGGCTTTCGGAGTCGCGGGCTGAACGTCTTTGGGTGCGAAATCTGTGCCGAAAGTGTCTCCGCGGCCCGAAGTATCAGGTGCTGTGGGTAATCTGAAAAAATAAAAAAGAAAGTGCGAAATCGACACACACACAAAAAAAAAAAATGGAATATTGAAACACTTGGTTTTCTTATATTTCACAGATTTTATATGTAATATTAAACTTAAAAAAAAAAACACTAACAAAAAAACAAAAGTTATTTGAACAAAATATATATTTTCAATATTTTGTTCAAATAACTTTTGTTTCCACTATGGAATTTTGTAGGGTAGACCATAGTAATTTTTATACTTTGTGGTCGTTGATTAGTTTTCAGTAGTGGTGGAAGGTCCTATCATTCACGTTACACCCACCCCCGCACTGCCAATTAAGAGTAGCCGGAAGTCACAAGCTTTAATACCTAATTAAATGGAGCTCTAAGGGCTGATTCACGATTGCCCGGGAACAAGAATAGAAAGGACAAATATAAATCATAGCAACTGTTAATAACTGAGGCTTCAACTTTTTATTCTTTAAAAAAAAAAAAACTAACTGCCACTATAAATATTAGTTGGCTATATCTTAGTCTATTTTGCACACTTACATCCTAACAAATTTCCCTTCATCATTGTAAAATCCTTTTCCAGCAGGTGTTTTCTTTCCGTTTAAAACTCTGAAAAAAAAATCATTCATATTAATTGGTGTGAAATTTGGCAATTCGAAACTCTATAGTTGGAATAATGGAAACCTTAAGGCGGCCGGACAGGGAGATTTGCTTTATAAAAGACGATTTTAGCGATTCCCAATAACTTAAATTGAATCAAATTTGAGTTTCATTTTATTTTTTATACTTTCGAAATACATAAAATTTTATTTTATTTATTTAGTCTTATGTAATTATATGTGCCTCTCTGCCTTACACCACACTGTGGTAGAAAGGTCAATGATTAATATACAGGGTGAGTTTTTTTCGATGTTCTCTATGGGGATCTCGGAAACTATAAGAGATAGAAAAACAGTTAAATGGGGAAAGAAGTGTAATTTTATAAGACGAATAAAATGACACTTTATTCCCATAAGAGTGTAGGGTAGAAAGGTCAATGATTAATATACAGGGTGAGTTTTTTCCGATGTTCTCTATGGGGATCTCGGAAACTATAAAACATAGAAAAACGGTTAAATGGGGAAAGAAGTGTAGTTTTATAAGATGAATAAAATGACACTTTCAAAATATTTGAAAAAGTCAAGGGTAACTAGATATTTTGAAAAAAGTAAAATGTGTCAATTTTTTGAAATCAATATATCTCTATTATTATCATAGATAGAAAAAAACTGAAAGGACAAAGTTGTAGAAAATTTTACACAGATTAATAACAAAAAATCAAAAAAAATTTCGCCCACATTTTGGGAGATATGACACAAACTTACCTTGTTTAAATGGAAACAATAGTTGGCTATGACTTTATTAAAAGGGCTATTTTTTTTCCCTTTAATCCGATATAACATATGCCATAGTTATTTTTAAAATAAAATAAGTTACAGTCGTTTTTAATTTTACCATACACCAAAAAATAGTTAGCCATGAAAAAAACAAAAGTAAAACATTTTAATTAAATAATAAATAAAATGAAACAAAGATGATTCACACATTTATAATTTAATTTTAATTTATATAAATTAGTGGCGGCAGGCGCAATTGCAACAGAATATTTCTGCAATCCGTTGTATTATGTAAATAAATAAAATCATTTAATTTAATATAAATAAACGATTAATACATACTTCTGATGATTCTTTCCCATGTAGTGAGATTCGGCGTGCGCCTTTCCTGTCAACGGCAAGTCGCATATGTCACAGTGAAAATGCTTAGGATCATATTCCTGCACAACAATAGCCGCTATTAACCAAATCACACCCACAACAACGACAGCAGGCACCTCACCTCGTTCGCCTTTTTGGCGGAAGTCACCTGGGCCCTCTTGTGCAACGGCTCTCCCGTTCTCTCCGAATACTCGACCAGCCAACGTCTCACCTTCTTATCGTGATTCTTCGAGCCGTAATGCACCTTGGCGTTTGTAGTGCTGCCCAACTGGGCCGAGCAGAGCTTACAAAAGAGCGGCTGGAACTGCTCCTTCAGATCCTTCGGCAACGACTCGTCGTATATGTCACCGAATGTATCTTTATCTATGAAAATAAAATAAAAATGTTGCTGATTGCAATTGCTCGCAATTTTGTTAAATCTGTTCCAAAATTGCATATTTATTCTGTTCGAATTAATACAGTACAAAAAAACAAGCCTTTTTTTTTCCACTCACACATGGACATTGGTTTATTTTTAACCATGCAACCCAGTAACCTTTGTAAATTTTGTAATTTCAATTTAGGGACAATCACACCATTCATACAACTACCAGCCCACTCCCGGAATCAAACCGGGGACCTCTGGCTAACTTGCCTGATGCTAAACCTGCGCGCCACCGAGGCGGACAAAAACAAGCCTTTTATTGAGAAATCATTATAATTTGCCTCCCATTTCCTCCGTTATACTTACAACTTGGATTCTGTTTATTATAACTCTTCGGTGATTCCTTAATGGACTTGTAGGCATTTTGCTGGGGAGCCGGCTGATACATTGTCGTTTGATTCGACAAGATCTCGTAAGCTTCATTGAGGATGGATTCGGGTTCTTGTTTTTTAGCTGCTTGCTCTGTCGATTCATCGCTCGACAGTTTTCTCTTCTTCGGTATTGTAAAACTTGTATTAAGCTCCTTGCTGTCTATCAGAAAAATAAATATTTAAACAATAAAAAAGAAGTGCTGGTTTTAATATAATTGATGAAATAAATAAAAACACTTGGTTTGTTTCACTAAATATTAAATTAAAGGAATTTGAAAATTATCAATTTACTCAATTGAATAACAAAAAAGAAAACAATTTATTGAATAAATCAATTATTTACAAATTAATTTAAATAACTGTGACATTTAAATTAAATAAAAAGAATTTGAAAATAATTGATATATTCAATAAATTATTATTTTTTTGTTATTCAAGTGAATAAATACTCTTTTATATTATCACTAAATATTAGTTTCCGTTGAAGTAATTTCGACTTTTATGCGTTTTTGCGAAATTTATGTATTCTAGCGTTGGTTGAAAAGTTACAATTTATCAATCAACGCTATGATAAAACTGAAAATACTGGAATAAATCTAATATCTTCTGAAACAAACCAAATATTTATATTTAGATTATCATTTATATTTAATCATGGTTCATCTAATGAATACTGAGAACATAGTGAAAGGTACAGGTTTTAATTTCAAATGAACTAATTATCTCAGTAAATCATTTTGAGGTTATATATGAAAATATGCAATTATCCGGTTATTTAAAGCTTCGTACTTACTTTTGATTATTTCAGAAATCGCCGTGTATTCCATTTCGGCAACTTCCGTCACGTTTTGGTATTCCAATAAGACGAAAACGTGCGCTTGGAATTTTGTTTACGCCCGAGAGTTGAAACGCCGATGGCGTTGTGAAAAAATCGAATTATTTTTGCGCGTTTGAAAGATCATTCCGTTTGAATTATTACTTCAAGAAGTATTTTATGTTAAGTACAATTGTATTACTTTAATAACATATATTAGAGCATAAACAAATATATTTTGATGAAACAATAATATGTGGACGCAAATTTTGAATTACCCGCCTACGGGCGCCATCTAACGCCGCGCAAAGGAAATACGCTTTATGTTGGCAACATTTATGAGGATCATCATAGAAATTTAATAGATAATTAAAAATGAAGTTTTTGTTGTGGAATCATAGATGAGAATTATTAGATTAAAGTTATGAGTAGAAATACGCTATTACGTTATGTTATGTGAAATTGTTATGTAAGTGATATAAAGTCTTAAATAAATGGGATGGCCTCTCGTGGGATTGATAATTAGACGGATTCTCAATCCCACGAGAGGCCATCCCCGACTACAAATAAATATTTTTTTGTTACAGAAAAAGTTAATTATTAATTACAATTCTCGTAACTGAACGGCTAAATAATTTATAAATACTAATTATTAATTAATCGGGGCTATTCTGTAAGGGAAATATTAAGTTTAACGTAAAAGTTTGATAAAATCATTTTCTATGTAAAAATATATATCTATTAAAAAGACTGCTAAGACTTTGATTATACAAAATAACGTACACGTTAAACTTAACATTTCCCTTACAGAATATCTCCGAATATAAAAGAATAAATATGCTACAAATATATTGATAAACATAAAATATCATAATTACAGGTAACTATAAAATGACACGATATAAAAAAATCTACAATTTTTGCATAATTAGAATTATTACAATACTTATCACTTATTAATATATAGCTTAGAATATAAAGAATAAATATACCACAAAAATATTGATAAACATAAAATATCATAATTACAGGAAACTATAAAATGAAACGATATAAAAATCTACAATTTTTGCATAATTAGAATTATTACAATATTTATTACTTATTAATATATAGTTTAGAATATAAAGAATAAATATACTACAAAAATATTAATAAACATAAAATATCATAATTACAGGAACCTTTAAAAGAAATGTTATGAAAAATTACAAATGTTGCATGTTTAGAATTATTACAATATTTTTCACTTATATATATATATATATATATATATATATTGTAGTAGTATAATAATAAATAAATTTAATATATCAAAAAATATCAGAAAATAACTTTATTTGTAAAAATATCAGTTTATTTTATTTATAGATTCCTGTAATGAAAACTTATTGTATACAGAAAGTCTGTAAGGCTCCTTCCCGGATGATTATAAATCGATACACGTAAATAATAAAATAAAACTTTTATCTATACAAGTTTTAATTTATACTTCAAATATAAAAGTTACAATAGTTTTTGTTTAGCAATGTAAGTTACAGATTTCTGTACATAAACAAGTTGAACAAATTAATTTTAAATAAAAACTCCTTTTATTATTTCAAATTAATTAACTAATCGACTCGAAATAAAAAAAGTATATAGTTTTATCTGTACCAATTTTAATTGTTACTTCAAATTTATAAATTACCATATAGTTAAAATATGTGTTGAGTTACAGATCTCTGTATATTAACAAGTTGGCCAACATAAGTCTTTTTCTATTATTTTAAATTAATTAATTAAAAATCGTAGGAAATATATCGTAAATAATTGAAAAATACGGATTTCTAATGGTTTTATTAAATTTTCTTTCATCCGCAAGAAATTCTTCAACTTTTCAAAATAAATCTCTTGCATCTAGAAATTTCGATGTTGAGAAACGCCCTAACCCCAAACCGACGTAAACAAATCTAATTTAAAACTCCCTGCTATTTTTAAACGGGAACGCTCTAGAATTTCACCAGGAAGCCGTATAAATGCACGTGCCGGTCGTCGCGACAAATTTTCTAAACTGAACCCAACACAGACCTAACCTAAAAAATAATGGGGGCCGGAACAGTGGAAGAAGCGAATAAATTCAAGGAGGAAGGAAATACGGCGTTTAAGAACGGCGACTGGGACGGGGCTATCAAGTTGTACACGAAGGCGATCAGTACTCTGAATGACGATAGCAGGGATGTAGCAGTGTTTTACAAGAACCGGGCCGCCGCTTATTTGAAGGAGGACAAGTTTGAATTGGCGCTGGGGGACTGCGATAAGAGCTTGGCGATTGTGCCCACTGATCCGAAGGCTTTGTTCAGGAGATGTCAGGCGTTGGAGAGTTTGGAACGGTGAGAATTTATCGATTGGAATTTGTTGTTTAATTTTCGTGAGGCCAAGGTTCGAGCCACAATCGCCCAGGATTTTATACTGAAAGACCGTAAGGAAATTGTAAATGCTATGATTTATATTTTTCCTTTTTATTCTTGTCCCTGGGCAATCGTGAATCAGCCCTTAGAGCTCCATTTAATTAATGGATAGATCATAGCATTTACAATTTCCTTACGGACTTTCAGTATAAAATCCCGGGCGATTGTGGCTCGGCCCTGAGCCTCACGAAAATTAAACAACAAATTCCAATCGATAAATTTAATTAATGGAGCTCTAAGGGCTGATTATTAAAGCTTTTTTTGTTTTTTTTTTATGATTATTTCCTTTTCTGCGCTCTTATTTATTGTATTCGGTCGGTGAACTCTCCATACTGTTCTCTCGGGTTTCAGTAGATGTTTGTTCCTTCATTATTTTTTTATTTCTAACTATAAAGAATGGCAGATAGCCATGGAACTTATAAATCGAGGGTATAAAATGTGGACCAACTAATTTTTGAATAATTACAAAAATTGATTGGTCCACATTTTATACCCTTCATTTATAAATTCCATAGCAATCTGCTATTTTAAATGGAATTAAGAAATAATATTAATAATTGTGTTTTTTTTATATATAAATTTTGTATGTTATAGTTATGAGGAAGCGTATAGAGATGCAAGGGAAGTCCTAAAAGTCGAACCATCAAACAAACTAATCCAACCGATTCTGGAACGCCTTTACGTCATCACTCAGGAGCGTTCGCGGCAAAACGCGCAGGTCACCACGAAAGTCGAGAGCATGACGAAAATAGCCTTCGACATAACAGCCGACAAAGAAAAACGCGAGACGGCTTTCAACAACCTCCACGTATTGTCCAGGGAGAAAGCCGGGGTGGAAGTAATGATGACTTTTGGCGTCGTGCCGCAAATCAAGCGATTGTTGAAAGTCGAGAAAAACAGGGATATTATAATAAGTTGCATCAGAATCGTGGCGGAGTTTTGCAAGAAATCCCCCGAGCGGACTATGAAGGTGCTGCAGGATTTGGGGATACCGTGGTTTATGGAGATTTTGGATTCCGATTACGATAAGCAGGTGAATTCGGCGCAGTACTGCATGCAGGTTATTTTGAACAGTTTTTCCGGGATGGAGAACAAGCCGGATACGAAGCCCGTTAAAGAAATCTGCGAGAAGTATAAAAACGAAATCGACACTCTTTTAACCTGCTTGATTTGCGCTGTTAACAATCGGATGATCTCCGGCTTAGCCAGGGATTCCATTATGGAATTAATCATGCGTAACATCCATTACACTTATCTGGAATGGGCGGAGAAGTTGGTGGAGATCGGCGGGGTGGAAAAATTGATGGAGGTCGCTAGCGAATTGGAGGAGTACAAGTACGAGTCGAGTATGAATATTACCCCGTCTACGAGAACGGTGGCTGCCGTTTGTTTGTCGAGGGTCTACGAGAATATGTACTACGATCAAGCGAGGGAGAGGTTCATGGAGAGGATCGAGGTTTTCATGAAGGAGAAGCTCATGTCTCCGGATATCGAGAGCAAGGTCAGGTTGGTGGTGGCGATTACTGCGTTGTTAAGGGGGCCTCTCGACGTCGGTAATGCTATTGTAGGAAAGGAAGGTTAGTATTAATGAACACCGCATTAATTGAAATTACAATAATGAGCAGAGCCAGAGCCTATTAAATAGATCGATACACATAAAAAAATAAAACAATTGAAACCCGTTAGGTTATTTTAATTCGATTTGTCACGTTTGATTAAAGCCATGGCCTTTTTGATTCTGTCCTTTTAAGTTACATTTCAATTGTATTTTTATATGTGTATCTATAAAAAAACAAAAAACAATTGAATCTAATTTATGAAGACAGAACTATCTGGACCAAAATGACATATAATTTTTAAATCTTGCCAGATAGTTTGTGTATTCGAAACAAAACGGCAAGGCTTAAAAATCAAATGCCACAAATCGAACCAAAAACGATAGTTCTGTCCTTGTAAGTTAGGTTTCAATTGTTTCTTTTTTCATGTGTATCTATAAAGAAACAATTGAAAAAAAAAGAAGAACCTAATTTACAAGTACCACCTCCAGCGATCTCTGTCTCGGAAACACCACTTCTGGGTTCAACGTGATCGCAATGCTCGCGAGAGCCACGTAGATTTTCCCTTTGAACCGCCCTGTTGGACGACAAAACCACGATTCTCAGGCTCTGAACATAATGCATTAAATATCCTGGAAATCAGCTTCAATTGTTTTTCTTTTTTATAGATACACATAAAAAAAACAAACAATTGAAACGTAACTTACAAGGACAGAACTGTCATTTTGATTTGATTTGTGACATTTGATTTTTAAGTTTTGCCATTTTGGTTTTGAATAATTCTGACCCGGTAAGTTAGATTTCATTTTTTTTTATGTGTATCTAATAAAAAAAAAACAATCGAAACCTAATTTACAAGTACGAAGCAAAACGCCAAGGCTTAAAAATCAAACGTTGCAAATTGTGTAAAGACAAAAAAAAAGAGAAACAAACCGGGTGAAATTCATTTAATAAAAAATTCAACCATCATTCATCTGAATATTTTATGAAATGAATTACGTTTCCTGTTTTCATAAACGATATAAGTTCGCCTTCCTTTAATGGAAGAAACAACGATTCTTGGTCGTCTATCTTGTAGACCCTAATCGTTGACGATGCCACATGAAATTGGGCAATAGATGGCGCTTGCGTCGTCTTTCATTTATTATGATTAAAATAGAACAAAACAATTAGGCAAAAGATGGCGCTTGCGTCGTCTTCCGTTTATTATGAAACCGAGTGAGTTTATTTACCGATGTGTTGTTGTAAGTTATGTGAAGAGATTCAAACAATTAAAAATAAAACACTTTGTATTCCTTTCTTCACTTGTTTACAAGTTTTCTTCACATGTTTGCGACACTTTATATTCCTTTCTTTACTTGTTTACAAAGTGTTTTATTTTTAATTGAATTTATTTGATCCGAAAAAGAATTCTTGCAGGAATAATGGAAATGATTCTCGTCATGGCCAATACGGACGACGCACTCCAGCAGAAAGTTGCCTGTGAATGCATCATCGCGGCCGCCAGCAAAAAGGACAAGGCAAAGGCCATCATCTCTCAGGGCGTCGACATTCTGAAGAAGTTGTACGTCTGCAAAAACGACAACATTCGGGTCAGAGCGCTGGTGGGCTTGTGCAAATTGGGCAGCTCCGGCGGTAACGACGCTTCCATCAAGCCCTTCGCCGACGGCTCGAATTTGAAACTGGCGGAAGCGTGCCGGCGATTTTTGCTGCATCCGGGAAAAGATCAGGATATCAGGAAGTGGTCTGCGGAAGGATTGAGTTACCTCACTTTAGATGCTGAGGTGATTTACAGATATTATATTTATATCTTTGTAGACTCATTTTTAGGCTAAATTAATCGAATAAAATAATCGAGAATGGAAAAGAAGAAACATAGAATTTACAAGTATCGATACACAATCTCTTAGAAACAATAATAATATTTACTGTTGTCTGCGAGTTATTACTATTATTTATTATGTTGTTTGTATAACACTAAATTTGTTTATGATGTTTAAAACTAATTTATTTGTATTCCTGTAGGTCAAGGAAAAATTGGTGGAAGATAAACCAGCTCTGCTTGCCTTAATAGAACTTGCCAAAACCGGAGATCAGTCGGTGCTTTATGGCGTCGTCACAACTTTAGTCAACCTGTGCAACATGTATGAAAAACAGGAAATGGTCCCCGAAATGGTGGAACTGGCGAAATTTGCAAAACACCACATTCCCGAGGAGCACGAACTCGACGATCCCGATTTTGTTAAGAAACGCATTCTCATTCTGGGTAGCGTTGGTGTCACCACCGCTTTAGTAGCTTTATCGAAAACGGAATCACCCAACTCGAAAGAGCTGATTTCCAGGGTGTTTAACGCATTATGTTCGGAGCCCGAGAATCGAGGTATTGTTGTCCAGCAGGGCGGTTCGAAAGTGTTGATTCCGTTGGCGCTGAATGGAACGGATAAAGGGAAAATCCACGCGGCGCAGGCGCTCGCGAGGATCGCAATCACGATGAACCCGGAAGTGGCGTTTCCGGGACAGAGATCACTAGAGGTCGTCAGGCCGTTGCTGGCGCTCTTACACATGAACTGCTCCGCTTTAGAAAATTTCGAAGCCCTAATGGCGCTTTGCAACATAGCGCAAATGAACGAAACCGCTAGAAAGAGGATTCTAAAGGAAGGTGGCTTATCGAAAATCGATCATTACTTATACGAAGACCACCTGCATTTAAGCCGTGCCGCAGCACAATGCATCAACAACCTAACCATGTCGGAAGACGTCGTTAAAATCTACGAAGGAAACAACGACAAAATGAAATATTTAGTCGCGCTCTGTTTAGAAGAAGACGTCGACACCTGCATAGCCGCCTCCGGTGCAATGGCAATCCTCACGAGCTCGAGCGATAAATGCTGTGAAAAAGTATTCGATTCCGAATCGTGGCAAGAGAGCTTGAAATACATCCTCTCCCACACGGATAACGGAATCCAATTAAGGGGCGTCACCGTGGTGCAAAACTTAATGCACGCTTCCAAAGAAATCGCAACCAAGGTAATCGCAACTACAATCATGGAAGTATTAATGGCAATCACTAAACTGGACGGGGACGAAAAAGCGAGGATCCGAGAAGCGGCTGAGGATTGTTTGAAGATGGCGGAGGAGTACGGGATTATCAGGAAGCCTGATTTTAACATCGATCCGTTCACCAATCAACCGCCTACTATTGAAGAAGATGATTGATGTTGAAGTAACGATTCCGTACTTGATTGCATTTCATTCATATTTTATCATTATTTATTTATCACTTTTTTTCTACGGGAGACGTTGAGTGTTTTATTGTGTGCCAAATTTTTATGGATGATCGATAAGTGCCTGTTAAAACTGATAAAGTTAAGAAAGTTTTGATTGGTGTAATTTTTTATGCACTAAAATATGATTAATAGCAAAATGGTGATTGGGTTAAGCAGTCTTTCGTTTTCTTTCTTGATATAGTCAATGCAATCCACTTTTAGAATTATTTCTTATTTGGACACCGTACAATCAAATGACTTCATTAATTTATCTCATACTTTGATTTGTGGGTAAACCAAAAATTATCAGTTGCGGTTTCCCTTTATTTATCAAATGGAAAAATTAGGTTAATAATGTTAATACTGAGTATCATCCGGAAAAGAGGATCAGTACTCGGGACTTGGCTGCAATATTTATTAATTGTTAAGGTTTATTGTAATTTAATAAAACACTTTTAACTTTGATTGCACAAATATTTTTTATTTATCAATGATACGCTAATGTTGTCGAAATTATAATTACTAAATGAAAAATAGTTGTGCAAACAAAGTTAAAAGTGTTTTATTAAGTTATAAGTTAATATTGTTTACCCAATGATTGTAAAAGTGAGCCTCAGGAGGATAAGCGAAAGTTAGGGATAAATCTGCTATAAATTTCATTTTAAAGAACAATGTTTTCATTGATATTATTTTAACAATCTATTGTTTTAATATTATATATTGTATTTTAAATACATCCTGTTGTTTTAATAATAGTTTTGTTTTGCTATTATTAAAAAAAATCTTAAATTTTATTTTAATTGATATAAATACATTTAAATTACAAAGGACTCTTATTTACACAACCTAAATAAATTCACGAGAATCAGCCGCGCTTTACCAGACTGAACCCGTTCCCGCTGAAGGCCTTGAAGTCATCGGCATCTTCCTTGCTTTCCTTGCTCGATCCTGGTTTTTCGACCCTCCTGATGAATTTCAAAAAGCCCGGTGTGTAATCGTAATCTGGAATGCCGCGGACGTACATCGGCTTCGACGGAGCCGCATCCGTCGAGGTGGAGTCTTTACGGCGTTTCCCATCCAGTCTGTTTCCGGCTCCTCGGAAGGCGACGAAGCCTGATGGCTCGGGCATCAGGTCGGCCGGATCGACTGCCATTTCTTCTTCGTCGCGTTTTACCATTTGCGGTTCTTTGTAACCGACTGGTGGTGCAAATTCGACCTGTTTTAAACAAAAGAGGAGTGATATTTCATGAATTAATTTATGAATTTGTTTGTAATTCTAAATCACCTCACACTGAGAAGTAGAGAGGAACATATCACGATGTTATAAAAGACTAAATAAATAAATAAATTGTAATTCTAATTCTTGGATGCTCTTGTATTTTTTCATATTTCTATAAAAATGCTTTTGTATAAAATAAATATAACACATTATTGAAATTCATATTTATTTTATACAAGTACGAACTACCAATGTTCAAATATTAAAACCATTAATCATATTAAAAATTCTTTTGTTCGTAAAACAGAATTTTTATATACATACGTTCATGTCGCATTCAATAATGCTGATGGCGTTGTCGGGTTTAGTTTCCAAGACGCAAAGCTCGTAAGCCTTTTGATTGTAATTTACAGCAATGACGTCGCCAGTAGTGAGACATGCGAATGTGCGCAGGCAGTTCTCCAACACTGCCTTCGGGTTTGTTATATCGAGGAAGTCGGGTGAAAGAGGCTGGAATTTCGAGAAGGACCCCACAGGTAAGGCGACACTTTCGATTTGGAGACCATCGCCCTCTTCCAAAATGAGATTATTCATCATCTATAAATCAAAAAGATTATTAATGTAATGTTAATTTAGGTAGTGAAAACACTTTCAATTTTTTAAAAAAAATTAAAGCTCACCCATAATGGTAAGTACACCTTTCCTTCATCAGCGATAAATTCCAGAACACCGCAATGTGTCACCCTCGAAGTCTTTTTGTTCGTCAATTTGAAGAGCATTGGGTAATTTATGTTCAACCTTGTCAATTGTTCCAAAGCGGATGGCGGCATAATAACTACGTAAAGTTATTGAATCAATTTTTTTTTAGACATTTACAAATGGAAATAAAAAATATGTGTTTATTTTTTTTAAACTTACTCTTCCCTCCTTTTTCAACGTCTTGACGTTCGTTGCCGGGTAACATCGCCACCGAATAACATTTGTAGTTGACGTTGAAAGGGCGGGGGAGCTCCGGGAAAACGTTGAATCCAAACTGAAACTGCCGTCGTGTGAAACTTATAAATTAAACCTTCTCTAACTCATTCAGATCTAGATTAATTAATAATTTGTCATCGAACATCATTGTAAATGTTTGAAACATTTATTATCAATGCTATTAAAGAACGTTACGGCTTTTTTTGTACACGACACATAGACAAAAAGTATTCACACCACACCAACAAAATGTTCACAATAATTTAAAACTGGCTGAAAGACCGATGGTCCATAGACATTCTAGTACTAATAAAATATAAATGTATTGCGTTTTACCCAATAAATAACAAATAGTAAAGTAGTATATACATTAATTTAAAATAGATTTAAACAAACACCAAAGAAAAATATGAAAAAAAATCTAAATGCTCATCGACAAAGAGTAATCATACAACATCAAAGAAATCAAGCAAAATAATGACAATTTGCACATAACAATAATTTAACATCCACTCTTACTTACCATTGTGCTTTAGTATTGAATTTCTTTATATTTAACTGGAAATTGTTGCAATTAAATTATTGTTATGATTCGACAGTTTTGACAAACGAACGTGCTCGAATGACAGATGAGCGGTGACAACATAGAACAATGGCAACGAAATTATAGAATGGACGTTCCATAAAGATTACACAATTTTACAAAATTTATATTGTGTGTGCGTTTTTGTGTGTCTCGTTAGAATATAATATTTATTTACCTAATTTTAAATTTTTATAACACGCGTAAAATTAAATACATAATGGTTAAAGGTCTTTTGAATTGTTTTCACGTTGTGTATTACTGTTATGGAACAAATAATTCACAGATAATTGATTTTATTCGAAAAAGTAATAATAAATTAAATTTGGTTTACAAAATCTACAAAAAAATAAGATATTACATGATGCTCACTAATATTATTAAAAATATTTGTTTAATTATACGAAAATAAGAAAATCTCCATTTAGAAAATTCAGTTGCCTATATTAATAATACTAATAAAAATAACAATAAATTTAGAAAGAAAATAAAAATAATTAATAATTTAAATAAAGTACAAATTAATAACTGGTTTTTATTATTAGATATATTTTTTAAGATTTTGGCTTTAAAAAAATATTTCATTTTAATAGCGAATATTTGGTTGCATATATAATATTTCATAGATAATTGTTTTTGAAAAAGTAATTATAAATTAAATTTGGTTTACAAAAACCTACATAAATTAAGGTATTACATGATGCTCACTAATATTATTAAAAATATTTGTTTAATTATACGAAAATAAGAAATTCTCAATTATGAAAATTCAGTTGCCTATATTAATAATACTAATAAAAAAAAATAACAATAAATTTAGAAAGAAAATTAAAAATAATTGATAATTTTAAATAAAGTACAAATTAGCAACTGGTTTTTATTATTAGATATATTTTTTAAGATTTTGGCTTTTAAAAAATATTTCATTTTAATAGCATATATTTGGTTGCATATATAATATTTCATAGATAATTGTTTTTGAAAAAGTAATTATAAATTAAATTTGATTAAAAAAATTAAATAAATATAGAAATTAGAACAGAAAGCTGGGGTCGATAGCCCGAATAGACTAACACAATATTTATTCTTGTTAATCTTATAACAAATTTAGCATAGAGTTAGAATAGTACGACAATGAAATTTATAAACAAAATTAAAACTAGTAAATAATTGAAAATAAAATATAAATAAACGACTGGTATTTAATGTTATAGAATTGTTTTTTAAGATTACGACTTTAAAAGAGATATTTCAGATAAATAAAGTGTATATTTGGTTGCCCATATAATAAATCATAGATAATAAATTTTGAAATAAATTTAAAAGTATTAAATAATTGAAAATAAAATATAAATAAACGACAGGTTTTTAATGTAATAAAATTGTAAATTGATTGATTGAGTTACGTGAAGATCAAATTAATTCGACGAATGAAGCACTAATAACCTTTCTTCTCACTTTTATTTGGATTAACACTTATTATTAATCCATTGATAATGGTCACTTTGTGACCGAAATGTACATTTGGTAATCCAAATAAAAGTGCGAAGAAAGGTTATTCGTGCTTTATTCGTCGAATTAATAAAAGTGTTTTTAAGATTACAATTTTAAAAGAGAGAATTCAAATAGTTTAGTGTATATTTGGTTGCCTGCATAATAAATCATTGATAATTACTTTTGTTGAAAATAATTACATATTGTATTTGGTTAAAAGAAACCTGCATACAATTAAAAAATTAATTGATGAACACTAAAATTATTAAAAACATTTGTTTAATTAAACGAAAATCGATTATCATAATTTATATTAATACAAATAATATAAAGAACCAACAAATTTAGCATAGACATAGAATATAGTTAGGTATTCTAACTCTATGAAATTTAGAAATGAAATTACAAATGAACAATAAATTTAAATAAAGTAGAAAATAGAAACTGGGTTATATTATTATAAAATTGTTTTTTGTTTGTTTTAAGATTATAACTTTAAAAACATATTTCAAATAGGAAAGTGTATATTAGGTTGCCTGTATTAACACCTCTAATTCATAAAGGTCGTATATATGCAATAATAAAATTAAAAAATATCCATACCAAATTAGAGATTAATTATAGATTTAAATTATTTAGAAATAAATACTATTTCAGTTTTATAAAACTGTTTTCTTTAATAAAGCTTATTTTTTTAATTAAGCTTATGTTAATTATTTAAATAATCATTTTGTTGCGTATATCAATACTACTGTTTAAAACTATTTATAACAAGAAGTAGTTAAATTCATAATAGGCTATCAATTTAAATGTTTTAGAAATTGAAAATTGGTTTATATATTAATAAGATATTTTTTAATATAAATATATATTTCTCTATTGACAAGGGAAATATTTGGTTGCCTATGTCAATGCCACAAATACATAGATGCAATATGTAGTATTATATTTATTTATGTTTTAACGGAATCCCCTATTTCACATATTACAATTATACATGAAAACATATACATATACACACGCACATGCTAACTAGCAGAAATATTTAAAAAAGAAACATTTAACAATAATAACAGAATATTATAAATACCAATTACTTAATTTGTATGTTATTTATTTATTTATTTACCAGAATAATCTTTACACAGGTCAAAACAATAAATATACAATGAATTAAAATAGGCATTCCATTCGATGCCAGCCAAGCTAACACGTTTTACAAATCGTTTAAACTATTGATATGGAATTATAAATACATCCAAATAATATCTTGAAACTAACTTATTAGCATATCGCATAAGCCGGTCAATGGGGGAACAATTACCGTAATATTGGTAGAATGATACGGTAATCTAAATACCGGCTTGGATCCGCTGTTAACACCGCGGGGAACGTTATTTAAATACTCCAACTATACACTAATACAATATATCATTTAAATTAATAGAAAACATTATTTATTCACTTGCTCACAGTTATTTAAATAAATTTTCTTTTTGTTTTCTTGTTAATTAATTTAAAATATCATTTAAAGTTTTCTGGATATAATATTTATATTATTTATTTTATTTTCGTGAAGAAAGGAATAAAATATTCTTTCACTTCTGTATTTTTTAACACTTATTATGTACATTTCGAGACCTTTATCAATAGTTTTTATATAAAATTCAATTATATAAAAACTACAGAAATGAAGAAAGTATAACTAACTAACCATCTTTATTCAAATGTGTATATGTATGTACAACAATATACAAAAAATAGAATTATATTCTGTAGATGATGAATCGGCTATCGACCGTAGGAAGAAAGGATATTATGTTAAGAATTTAATATTTGTAAAACTTAAACATCTTAAGGAACATTTAATTTGCGTAAACATTAAATAATATGTTATTTATTTCATACCCGTCAACGTCTTGAAATTATACTTAAATCGCCATTTACGCAAATTTTGCATAATTCATTACAATTTTTTTTTTATTGCGAATCAATTAATTAAACGAAACCCCAAATTATACTTAAATTGCAAAACGTGCCTAGGTGAGTAATGCCAATAATTTCGCACCGTAGAAATTTGAATCACGCTCCCAACGAAACTCGAATGGCAGAGTGCAAAGTGTATTCACGAATCCGTGAAAATTGGCGCAATTAAATTATTAAGATAGGTGACGGTATGGAAAATGTCGCCGTTTATAAAATGTGTTTAATAGATCGAGGCCCATTTATGATAGAGGTCGTGATTAGACCGGTTACGACATCGGGGAAGTCGACTTTGTGATTTGAATTTTGAATTGGATGGTTTTTGTTAATTCATGTAAGTTATTTAAAAAAAGTTATTTAATAAAATATATTATACATGGAATTAATTATATTTTAATTAGGGCTAAAGAAAATGTAACTTTTCTTAGTTAGCAAATGTGAATTATTAAATATGAATAAATAATTAAAAATCTACTAAAAAATCTATGTAAAAATCTAATAAAAATATGTAATAAAATTAAATTCTCGATTAGTTTTGGGCTGTTCATTATTATTTAAAATATAAATTATAAGAAATTAAAAAAAAAATACATCTAATTAACTTATTGTTAATTTTACTGTATGTATTTACAATTGAAAATAAACTTTATTATTATTATTATTATTACCTTTTAACACAAATAAATAATGCATTTTTAAATTATTATCTTTGAAAGGATAATTGCACTATATTATGCTTGGAATTAATTATAATTTAATTCGAGTTAAAGAAAATGTAAGCTTAGTTAGCAAATATGAATAAAAAAATAATAATTCTGGCTAAACAACCCCCCCACCCCCATCTATGCCACTGATTGTTAAATTAAGCCATTCCCAAAAGAATTAAATGCATAAATTTTACAAAATTGAACGAATTCAATGAATAATAATACATTCAGTTATCTTGTAACATAAATAAGTAATGTTGTTTTAAATTAATATCCCTCTTAGCATAATTGAACTATATTACACTTGAAAATAATTATATTTTAATCAATGTTAAAGAAAATGTAAGCTTTGGTAATTAATTAAAACTTTATTTACGGAAAATCTCCTTTTTACAATTAATGACAATCTGCAATTACAAAATACAACAATATATTGAATTGATTTGACAAAAAATAGACTAATAACTGTTTGATCAAATATAACCATTGATTTTTCCAATTAGAATCCATATTAATAATGTAGAGTTGCCATAAAAATTATTAATTTATTAGTTGCGTAAATTAACACCACTTAAAGAAGCACTCCTTTGTAAATGGTCTTATTTTATAAATGAAACTGTTTAAATGTTTATAAAAATGTTAAAAAAACTCATTTTAAATTTAAAAAACTCATTTTATATTTAAAAACCGACTCTATTAACTATTTAATATTATAATAATAAATTAAAGACGACGCAAGCGCCATCTTTTGCCTAATTTCAAGTGTAATCGTCAACGATTTTGGTTAGTTAGTTTTTTTCAATGTGGATTGTGAAAAATAATTCTTAATATAACTTTTTTGTTTCTATTAAAATATTGGAATTCCTTTTATTTTATCTTAACACAGGCATTACATTCTTATTATACAAGTTACTTTTATTGTTTTTAATAAAATTGCTTTCCTTTTTCATATTTTTTTAATTTCTATTAAATATATTGGAATTCCTATTATTTTATATTGACATGGAGAAACAATAAAATTGCAAGTTGTTTTTGTTTGGTTTTTAATAAAATTGCTTTCCTTTCTCATACTTTTTTTTATTTCTATTAAATATATTGGAATTCCTATTATTTTACATTGACATGGAGAAACAATAAAATTGCAAGTTGTTTTTGTTTGGTTTTCAATAAAATTGCTTCAATTTCTCCTCCTTTTTTAAATATCTACTAAATATATTGGAATTCCCTTTATTTCACATTAAAATGAAAAACAAATTAAATTACTTTCTTAAATATACGAAATAATACAAAAAATGACAAATATAAAAATATCTGTTAATTGGTTATCCACCTGTGATCTTTTCGCCAATTATATTATAAAAGTCTGAAAATCGGCTTTCGACCAATGGTCTCTTTCCATCTAAAAAAAAATATTTTTCGTGATTATCATAATTATATTTATTACACGCGTAAATTAAGTGTCGACTCATTACATATAATTCTTATTGATTCCAATTTCAAAATGATAAACGTAACGACTCTCAATACGTGTTATTATTTTTTTTTAACAGCGCAAATAAAATTAAGACTAAACAGCCTCACCTTGACGCATTTACAATTTAATTTAATTACGTCAAACCCGCAGCACAAGATATCATTTCATACCTGCGTAAAAAATAATAATATTTTTTTAATATACATAAAAACTCACCGTTCTGTGTTTTATTTATTTATTACAAAAAAACGTCCCGTTCTGTGTTTTATTTATTTATTTATTTATTACAAGACCCGCTTAAATTTCGTCATTGCCGTAATATTCCTATGTACGCGCTCGTTGTTGATTCCACACAGTGCTTGACCCTTCTCGAAGACATTGTCTCATCCTTGAAGTCTCGTGTCGCAAGTGAAGTAAATAACCCAGTTTTTAGAAATTCGCGATTTCGAGCCACAAGAAAAACCAGTTTGGTTTTCTCGATTTCAGAGCGTGTAGCTCGACTGTTGTGAGATTTTTTTTAAATATTTTTTTTATTCTGTGCGATAGTTTTGGGTAAGGATTGCGATTAGATTCTTATCAGGTATTGTCAAGAATATACATGCATTATTAATAAATAATTTAAAGTTTTGCTGTTAGTGAAGAATTACTGAAAGTATTAGTGAATTAATTAATTGTTTTTAATAAAGAATTAATGTTCGTAGACTAAAATAAAAAAAAATTGGTTATTATGCAGGAGTTTATAAACTTATCTATAAAAGGAATAAACAAGCATTAAAATAAACGAAAAAAGTTATTGAAATTACAAGGAATTACAGGACTTTATAAATTTATCTATAAAAAGAATAAACATGCATTAAAATTTAAAAAAAATGGATATATTACAATGAAATTTAACAAGGAAAATTTCTGGTAAATGCTCGGGAAATAGTTGTTTCAATTCATGTTTGTAAAACTCACAGTGTAAGTAATTTTTTGCAGTTGGAAAAAGTGATTGATCGAATTTTATTGATCATTGCCAGAAATTTTCCTTGTTTAATTTCATTGTAATATATCCATTTTTTTATTTTAATGCATGTTTATTCTTTTTATAGATAAATTTATAAAGTTATATTAAATAAAAATGATTTGAAAATAATTAATAAAATATTCCCACATTTAGCTCTGTGACTTTTGGCTTACTTTACGTAAGCACGTTAAACAAATGCACATTAAAACAACTACTTTCCGGGCAAATACCCACGCCGGACATTGAATTACATAATGTACAATTATAAAGTCCTGTAATTCCTTGTAATTTAAATAACTGCAAATGTGTGAATCATCTTTGTTTCATTTTATTTAAATGGATATAAATATTTCCTATTTTGAATATTTTTCATTTTTTAAAATTTTTTTTTTAGAATGGATATTTTACAAGGACCCGACAATGATACGATGGAGAGAATTAAGAGCGAACTGAAAGAAGACCAGGAAAGGTTTGATCATAATTTGCAGCTCTTCGAGAAGTGGGTAGAATGCCAACCGCATTTACCTAAAAATTACGGTCAGTATCATTTACAGATAGTTACTTTTAATTATTGTAAAATACAATTAGCAAAAATAAATTACATTATTTATAATAATTGTATAACTCACTGAAAAAAAAATGTTCACAATTAACGTTATAATTACATTAAACTTTAACGTAATATTGATGGAACGTTATTTAAGAAGATTATGGGGGATATTCTCGAAGGGAAATGTTAAGTTTAACGTAAAAAGTGAAACTAGTCTGTATATATATATAATCGATGTCCCCTTTTACCGATTGGTGTCGGGGTTAGTCTGTAACAATTTGTCTTTTAATTTTAAATAAAATGACACAAAGATTTGCAGTTATTAGAATTACAATGAAAATTTCAATGATCAATAAAATTCGATCAATCCTTTCCTCTACACTGTAAGTTTTAGAAACATATATTGATACGACTACTTCCCGAGCATATACCCCGCCGGACATATAATACAGAGGTTGGTGGAATTTTATTAATCATTGTTAGAAATTTTCCTTGTTTAATTTCATTGTAATTTTAATACAGAGATATAGAGATTTTATACATGTTGGGCGTTTTAGCCTAGAAAAAAGTAATGTTATGAAAGTTTGTTACTTTTTGAAGCAAGAAAATCTGGGTCATATATATATATATATATGTATAAAAGAATATATATGTATAATTTATAACACAATACCCGCCTTTTCTTTGTCCATTTTTTTCCTATTAAAGTATTGAAATCGTTGGTAATGTCATAAGTTGAAGTTGAACAACTTCCCCACTTATCACTTGGTGAAACATGTTGGATGTATATTGAATAGGCATTTTTTTTATAACATTATATAGATTAGAATAATAAGTAATAATTATGTAGTGTACGTGGAAAATTACGAATAATAATTTGTTGTAAATTACGGAACATTCTGATTTTGAATTTCTACTGTTTTCAGATAAAAGAATGCTCCGCACGTATTTGAGAGCCTCCAAACACGATCTCGAGAAGGCTAAGAGCAAATTGGAGAAATACTTCCTCATCAAAAAGGCAATGCCCGTGCTGTTCCAGGACCGAGATCCGGAAAGTAAGGATGTTTTGGAAGCGGTAGAAATTTGGTAAGCAGCAAGCGTACCCAGTCAGTTCTTCTGGAGGGAAGAGGGTGGTCATAAACAATGTAAAAAATATTTTAAAATATTTTTTTATGTTGAATATAAATATTTTACACGTTTAATATTCACAAAAAAACCTATTGTACTTTTTTTTCTGTATTTTTTTTTATCAAGCGTATCTTACTGCTGTGTTGAGTTAATTAATCAGAAATTCTTAAATTCCTTTTATTTCAGTGATCTCTCATTAATACCAAAACTATCTCCAGAAGGATACAGAGTGACAGTATGTCGGATGAACACGTCTGATCCATCGAAATTCAGGCCGGATTTATTGATGAAACGCGGTGGCTTACTGAGTGAGTATAAAAATAGTAAATAGTTTAAAATAAATTATAACAAATATGCAATGTTAGCTTTAAAGAAACATTGATCGGAAATTAAATCCGAATGAATTTTTTTAAATTTTAAAACACGAAGTTGATTTGTGTTTGCACGTACGTTTCGCGAAATCCGTTTTCCAGCTGGGGCAATTTCCCCGCCATTTATTATGCCCGCCTTGTTTGACTTAACTTGATTAATTAATGAGTAAACCATTTAGTGTAATTACGCGAAGTAATGCATTCTAATCACATTACACCTCGGGATCTCCGAGCGGCAAACTCGATTAAATTGAGCTGGTGCTTTTACGGACTTTGATTGTCATTCGAATAATTATAAAATCTTAACCACGGAGTACAAAATTTTCTCTATGATGTTACTTTACAGATAAATAGATATATATATTTATATATTTATATATATATATATATATATATAATAGATGTTAAGTTTGTTGTGTCTACAAACAAGACAATATATTTGTAAATTTGATTTTATAGTCTTGTCAATTTAAACGACCTAAAATTACTGGAATTAAAAGAAAATCTGGAAAAATAAATATCACACGCTTCTTCTAACATCTTTAAGAGTATTTGAGAATTTTTTCAAAATTTTTCGGAAGAAAAAAAAATTTCAGCGAAATTTGAATATTTTCTAAGGATTTTCGTGAAAAATCCGAAACTCGCGGAATAACTTCAAATTATACCAAAATGTTCTCAATAAATGGGAGCATCAACTGTAGAAATTTTAGGAATTTAGAAGAAACAGTTTTCCCACAGAAGACGTGTAAATTGGACCTTTGAAAAACGAGCGAAAAAATTCTCCAATTTTGGAGATTTTTGTAGAAAAGCACAGAATCCTAATTTTAATGATTTTTATATGGAATATAGATATATCCTTCCTGAATCAGATTTTTCAAATTCCAATACTCTATCGCTTCTGTGGATTAAGTTATCTTACTTTAAACAATATCGCGTCCAAAAGCGTCGATCGGTGCGTCTCGCTTAAACCGTTCCCATAAGATTCCATGCAAATAGGATTGCGTCAATTTAAATGGTCTTATTGAACTATAAACAAAAGAAAATATGGCAAAATAAATACCCCACACTCTTTCTAACATCTTCAAGAGTATTTGAGATTTTTTTCAGAATTTTTCGGAAGAAAAAAAATTTCAGCGAAATTTGAATATATTCTTGGAAAAACTGGATTTTTGTGAAAAATCCGAAACTCGCCGAATAACTTCAAATTATACCAAAATGTTCCCAATAAATGGGAGCATCAACTGTAGAAATTTGAGCAATTTAGAATGAACAGTTTTCGCACAGCAGACGTGTAAATTGGACCTTTGAAAAACGAATGAAAAAATTCTCTATTTTTGTAGATTTTTGTAGAGAAGCATAGAACCCTAATTTTAACGATTTTCACATGGAATATAGATATATTCTTCCCGATTCAGATTCTTCAAGTTTCAATACTCTATCGCTTCTGTGGATTAAGTTATCTTACTTTAATCAATGTCGCGTCCAAAAGCGTCGATCGGTGCGCCTCGCTTAAACCGTTCCCATAAGATTCCATGTAACTAGGATTGCAACAATTGAAATGGTTTGAAAGTATTAGAAATAAAAGTAATCTGGAAAAATAAATATACCAGGATCTTTCTAACATCTTCAAGAGTATTTGAGATTTTTTTCAGAATTTTTCGGAAGAAAAAAAATTTCAGCGAAATTTGAATATTTTCTTGGAAAAACTGTATTTTCGTGAAAAATTCGAAACTCGCGGAATAACTTCAAATTATACCAAAATGTTCCCAATAAATGAGAGCATCAACTGGTGAAATTTTAGGAATTTGGAAGAAACAGTTTTGGCACAGCAGACGTGTAAATTTGGTCTTTGAAAAACGAGCGAAAAAATTCTCCATTTTTGGAGATTTTTGTAGAGAAGCACAGAACCCCAATTTTGATAATTTTTACACGGAATATAGATATATCCTTCCTGAATCACATTCTTCAAGTTCGAATACTCTATCGCTTCTGTGGATTAAGTTATCTTACTTTAAACAATGTCGCGTCCAAAAGCGTCGATCGGTGCGTCTCGCTTAAACCGTTCCCATAAGATTCCATGTAACTAGGATTGCGTCAATTTAAATGGTCTGAATGTACTAGAAATAAAAATAATCTGGAAAAACAAATATACCAGATTCTTTCTAACATCTTTAAGAGTATTTGAGAATTTTTTCAAAATTTTTCGGCAGACAAAAAGTTCATCGAATGAGGGGGGCATCAACTGTGTAAATTTAAGCAATGTGAAACAAATGATTTTCGTGCAGCAGACGTGTAATTTGTTCATTTCAAAAATGAGCGAAACAATATTTTTTTAACGGTAAAAATTCCTTTTTTTTAATAACTCCTTGTTTATTATTTTTTAATAGCTTGTTTGAGGACCGTATTGGAAAAACCAACCGCTGGTGACATAATCATTTTCGATGCTGACAATTTAACGGCGGTACACGCCGCCACCTTTTTGACACCAATCACGAGGAGATGCATCGTCGACGGACCAGAAGCTTACCCGAATCGAATCCGGCAATTGCACGTCGTGAACACGGCTCCGCTCGTTGAAAAGTTGGTCACCATCGTGAAAACATTGCTGAAGGATAAACTTAAGCAACGGGTGAGTTTTTGTAACATGATATTTAAACTCGAAAACAGACTACAGAGTGTATTATCTCTATAGTCTGTTTTTGTAACATTAATATTAACATAAATAATTATAATACACAGAAGTGTTAGTCTGTCTGGGCTATCTAACACTGGCATTTCTGTCATATGACATTCAATTTCTAAACTTTCTTATAAATCTACATGGTATATAAATTTAGTCCTGAATCACGTTTTGCCATTAAGTTTTATGCTTAAACATGCTAAGAGGGAACAATATAAGAAAAATAAAATTTTAAAATAATAAAAATTAAAAGAAAAAAATCGTAAAACTTAGGAGAAAAGTTTAAATTTCAAAATACAAAGATTTTCAATTTTTCTAATTAACAAATTTTGTCACGTCACATCTGCTTCTCAGCAACAATGGTAATTATTCTTTCTTTCTTAATCTTATCCTCTTTTACCCGTATTGGGTGTCGAGGTTAATGGTAATTATTGCACACCCAAAAAGTAATATTTTTATTTTTCAGTTACACGTTCACGTAAAACCTGAAAAACTTCACGCTTTCCTCCCCCCGGAGTGTCTACCCAATGAATACGGAGGAACGGCTGGGAACATCAAGGACATTTCGAAAAAGACGCACGATTTCGTGGTAAGCCACTTCGAGTGGTTTAAGGAGCAGAACGATGTGAATTTGATCGGGCCTCTCCCCGAAAAGTACAACTTCCAGGACGATTTTGGCCAAGGAGCTGACGGCAGTTTTCGAAAATTGGCCATTGATTAAATCTCGTTTAAAAAAAAACGATCGCATCTTTACAATACAGAAAGAACAGAACAAAAATAGAATGAAGATGTTTTATAAAAAATATTATTCATGAAACACATTTTGAAGAATTGTTCACAGTACTGAAATGGGTAAAATATAATAATAATAATAATAACAATTCTTACATGATGTTTCAAAATTGTATTTATGGCACACCTATTTTTATTTTATTTGATAAATATCAAATCTTCCTTTTTTGAAAAGAAAAAGAATATTTATTTTATTTAAATTAATTTTTGTAACATTTCTTAACACATTTTTTGTAATTGTAAAGATGCGATAAAAAAAGATTGGTGCAAGTTACTTTTTGTTTGATTTAGGGTGGATTAATTAAATTTCTTATTTAAATAAATAAATGTGTGCAGCTAAAATAATTGTTTTTCTTAAACACGTGTTAATTATGTATTTTTTATGTTTGTGCATTTCAATTGACTCTAGCATGTTTATAATGATTGATAATTTCTATGACATCATCGACACATCTGAACCAGACCCTCGGAAAAATTGCGATTTTCTTTCTTGCTATGTTTTCTACGTTGTTTAAGAAAATGTTTGCTAAAAAAATGCCCATTGCAGTTCCGAAGGTCTGTTTATAGACATTGCAATTCAATTTAAATGCGTTACATTCCATAATAAGTTTAATGGGATTAATATAGTGGTTAACTTTTTCTAAAGGAATTGAGTTATTTATTAGTAATTTAAGTTTTAGTATGTTGACGGTGTCATCTGCAGGTACGTTGGGGAATACAGATTCTGCGTTAAAAGAAACCATTATCTCGTCAAATCTGCAGATGGCGATTGTTTGCTGCTTTTAAACAGTTGAAATATATAAGCAGCTGTCCTCTATATGTCAAATCTACATATCGATATTGTTTGCTGCCTTTAAACAAATCTACAGATTGCTATTGTTTTTTTTTGTTTTTATATAGCTGCCATCTATATGTCAAATTTACAGATGTTGATTATTTGCTGCTTTTAAACAGCTGCCATCTATAGGTCAAATCTACAGATGGCGATTGTTTGTTGCTTTTAAACAGCTGTCCTCTATATGTCAAATCTACAGATCGCCATTGTTTGCTGTTTTTAAAAAGCTGCCTTCTGTAGGTCAAATCTACAGATCGCTATTGTTTTCTGTTCTTAAACAGTTGCTATCTATAGTTCAAATCTATCGATGGCGATTGTTTGCTACTTTTAAACAGCTGCCATCTATAGATCAAATTTAAAGATGGCGATTGTTTGCTGCTTTTAAACAGCTGTCCTCTATATGTCAAATCTACAGATCGCTATGGTTTGCTGTTTTTAAAAAGCTGCCTTCTGTAGGTCAAATCTACAGATCGCCATTGCTTTGCTGTCTTTAAACAAATTTACAGATTGCTATTGTTTTTTTGCTTATAAATAGCTGCCATCTATAGGTCAAATCTACAGCTGGCGATTGTTTGATGCTTTTAAACAGCTGCCATCTATATGTCAAATCCACAGATCGCTATTGTCTTCTGCTTTTAAACAGCTGCCATCTATAGGACAAATCTACAGAAAGCGATTGTTTGCTACTTTTAAACAGCTGCCATCTATAACCATTATCTTGTCAGGTTCTGAGTTTATTGCAAAGATCTAAAGAATTTACTAAAGAGAAATCGTTATCAATTTTTAGTTATTAGAATTAATTGACTAATCATTTCGACAGATTATCGAGCCTATTCTGTAAGAGAAATGTTAAGTTTAATGTGTATGTAATTTTTATCATCACAGTTTAAGCAGCTTTTATATTAGATGTATATTTAAGAAATGTGAGGTTATAATAAAATACAAGTTAAACTTTATATTTTTCATACGGAATTGTCCCATGTACGACGGAGAATAAATGCTCGAGACAATAGGTTTCATTTATTTGTTTATATGTTTATTTAATGACATTGTCTTATCTAAGTAAAGCTTAAGTTAAAGCCGTATATAAAATAAAAAAAAAACGGGCTGTAGAATTTATAAATAAATAAATAGCTCAAATTGCAATATATTTATTGTTTATTGTTTATTAACGGTAAGTCCAATTTATCATTATAATTAAGATAATTAAGAAAAATAATGGAGTTACAAACTCTTTAATCATTAAAAAAATGTATTGTTTGTTGTATTCAATTGCAGTACTTTTAATTTTAACATTTTGTGCAAAATAAGGAGAGAATTGACACAGCAACTGACAAGGACAGACGCCTACAAAATCAGGCGGAAAGACCAACGGTCGATAGCCAATTGGCAGAAGAATTTATTTTTATGTTAGTTATTTATTATATTTATTTATTATTATTACTTTGTTAAAAATAATCTGCCAATAAAGATTTATATATATATATAAGGAGAGAATTGATGAATGACTGAACATCATTTCTACAACAAAAAATAACAGTGAAGATTTTTTTTATTTATTAATGCAGATTTGTTTATTTGTTCTTGTTATCATTTCTATGTGGAGGTAGGTTCATTTAAATTCAATATCAAAATAATTTTATTTAAACCATAAAATTACCATAATCACAACCTGTTACAGGATACTTAAGACTAATTAATACTAGGATATTTTTGAAATACGAGGGTTGCTCTTTAAATTCCAGGACCGAGTAACACTAGTGCTTCCATCTGTTAAATGACATATCTACTGTGATAATTAAATAAAGAATAGGCTGCATAAACAAAATCTCTTGCTACTGTAATAATTTGAAATTTTAAATAGTTTCAATTCAATTCATTAAGTAATATCAGTGGTGTCATCTGTTAAATCATCAATTAAATAAAGAAAATACTGCACAAAACATTTTCTTGCTACAGTAATAACATGAAATTTCAACTTACTTCAATTCAGTTCATTAAGAAACACTAGTGCTGTCATCTGTTAAATGAAATCTTTACTGTAATAATTAAATAAAGAAAATAACGCACAAAAAAATATTTTTGCTACTGTAATAGTTGGAAATTTCAACTTCTTTCATTTCAGTTTACTTATTAACGGATTTTGCATTTGTAATTGCATGATTTAACGCCCATGTTCATTTTAATTCCTTTGTTATAAGCTGTATTACAGAATTAATTATCAGATAATTCTGTATCTATATGTATTAAATTTTTACGAATTAAATTGAGTGCGAATTTCATCCTCAAATCCTTAAATATTTAAAAAAAAAATTGGTAGTTTGACTCACAGCAACCTAAATTAACAAATGAAAAAAAAAATCGTTCCTTACTTCACTTTTTATTTAAAATAGCTAAATGTATGTTGCGAGTACTATGTAATCATTATTAATAGAATCTTAAATATTCGCTATTGATAATTAATCCATGTTTTAACATTCGCTATTAATACTATTCATTATCAATAGCGACTCGAAATGCTATTATAAATAAAAATTGAAGCAAGGGACAAAATTTTGTTTTCTTTTAATGCTTTATAGTTACAATAATATGTATTTACTAACGACAAACCAACACATATACTTAAAAAATTATAAATAATTAAAATAAGCGTTTAATTAGCATCCACAACAATAATTAAATCACATTACTTATTTTTCTCTTTGAGCATTTGTTTTGTTGTGGACACTAATAGATTTAATGAGTGAAGGACTTAATCTATTGACAATTGTCTAAAACTTCCTTGGACACCCAAATCGCCGTCGTTTCCCAGGCACGAAACTAAATGCTTCGGAATCGGCCCGGAAGCCTTGACGTCGTTCTGAGCTAGGAACCAGTCTTTGTTGTCATCGATGTACTTCATCCACTTCAAGTGGAGGTCGTGGGATGGCTCTGCGATGCCGCCGTAGTCTTTGGGCAGGCTTTTCTCGCCGATGATGTTTTTCAATGACGAAATTCCACGATCAACAAATATCTAAAATTATATTAAAAAAAAAAAGAAGAGAGTAAGATTTGTGCCTGCAATATGCGCACATTATTGTGCGTTTTCTTTTCTTACGGAAGAGCGTAACATATGCGCACATTATTGCGCGGTTTTTAATGAAAGATACGTATATAATACAGAGTGATCAACAATGATTGTAGAAAAGTTAAATTTCTCGCCAAAAAATCTGGGGGAGGTTTTTCTCTTCAAGTTCATACCAAGGAAAAATGAATAATAATTGACACTAGCAGTGACGTGCGTCGTATTTTGCCATTTTAAAAATCGAATGTATACCCTAAACGAAATTAAAGCAGTAATTGAGAAATAATAGGGAACATAAGTCCGGAGCAGATTCAACGTGTAAAAATTAAATATAAATTTATGATTAAATATTGAATTTATTTTTAAAGAAATATTTCCTATGTCAATGGTTATTTTCTTTTAAAATGATTAGTTGTAAAAACATGTGTATTTGGTTGCCCACCTATTAATCTGCAATCATTGTTGATCATTCTGTATAAAAAATTAACGTATGAAGGCGTGAAACGATTAAGAAATCTTACCCTGATGCGGAGTTTTTCCTTCAAGAGCATTTTGATAACCGATAAGAATTTGTCGATATAAGCCGGGGCGTTGACGACGTGAATTTGCCCAATGCGCAACGCGAAACCCTCCTGCGCCATGAAAACCGCCCTTTTGAATTCGGGAATCAGGAGTTTGGGAAGATGCGCAGGGGATATATTCCCCGCATCGAAGACGTAGATGTCACCGGCTGTCAGGTGTTCTTTGCAGATTCTTAGATGGGCTGAAAATATAAACAGGAAATTTATTGTAATGATTTTCAGCTGTCGAAAAAAAAAAGGGGGAAGAAGAAGCCACAGTGTGGCGAAACACGTGTAGAGTTTCAATATAATATTTTGAAAGTTAAACAGTTGTTTTATTCAATTTAAAAGTAAAAAAAAAGTTGTTTTAGAAAAATAGCTCTGAAGAAACAAACATGAATTTAGTAAATCGTAAAAAAACATCAGGTTAAATAAAGGTTAAAACACTCTATTTTTCTAGTATTGGTGGAAACTTCTTGAAAACTTTGAAATTAGAGAAAATCAAACATATTTTCGGTATATACCAATGTTGTGTTATTGTTAAACTGATGTTACCCTTTTATTGGATGTACTGTATCTGTTGAGTAATAAATAAATAAATAATGAATGTTCAGAAAATAGTAAAAATATTATATTAATGTGACTCTGAGAATTTGTTATGTGAATGTGTAAAAGTTTCTTTATATTACTACTCAGTACACATAATTACCCCTAGAAAAGAGTGATTAAATAAAAAAATGTTTTAACATAAATAAAAACACTTAAACTTTGTTTGTATAACTGAGTTTTTTTAATGTGACTATAGTTTCGACAACTTTAACTTGTCATTATCAAACTAAGAATAATTTAAACAAACAATTGGTCAGGTATATATACATAAATTACGGTTACAAGATAAAAAACAAAGTTTAAGTGTTTTTATTTATGTTAATAACGATGTATAACGAAGTAGAAGCCTCCACAGTTAACAGTTTAAAAAATGTTTTGTTTAAAAAAAATTCGAAATAAATGTAAATAAATTCCATTTTTATTTACTCTCACACAATATTTGAAAAACATTTGTAGCGTAGGCGTAAACGCCTTATCAAAACAAAACGACGTGTTAAAAGCATCTGTCAACGAAATCCACAATCATTCAGTTGCCAAGCCAATAACATTTATTTGCCAAACTAACAGTATCCTTTTTATCATCTCTATTATATTGAATTCACTTACCAAATCTCCAAATATTTTGCAGGGTTATTTTTGTGTCGAAACAATTCGGATTCGAGTCTCGCACGTTGAAAACCGTCACTCTGTATCCTTCCTCGGTTAAATGGGGCGTCACAGCAACAGATCTGAAAATTGACAATATTAAACAATTAATGAAATGTTAAATGTTATGAATATTAAACATATTGGGTGAGGGTAAAAATGGAATTTATTTACATTTTAATATTACAAAAATTATTTTTTCAACATTAAAACAGGTTAATGAAAAAGTTTGCAACTTGAAAAGTTTTAATTGTTTTTAAATAGTCGCCATCTATAGGTCAAATCGAAAAATGTCCTAATTTTCTTAGAATCAAAAGGGATTAAACAATAAATTAATTCGCGTCCGCCGCCGGTATCGATCATTTACACCGGAGATCGCAGATGGGACGGTAGGTTTGATTAATTTAAATTAACAAATTTGTAATTATATAAGGCGGAGCTGTATTGACGAGTGATAAATCCTGAAACACGTGTCTGCGATATATACGTATTATAATACGTATTTTTTGTCCTTTGCATTAATTTTCTATATGAATGGATATAATCAGCCCCTCTACCGTGACCAAACAGTCTATTGTGGCTTTGAATTAAATATTCCCGAATAAAAAAAAAATGTCGCATTATTGGGTTAATTTTTATTTTGCAGTTTCCGCTACTGATATTAAAATATGTTATATATGTAAAATTGTATTATTCTGTTTATATGTGATTTACTGTCATGCTATTTATCTAAACATTTTGAATATTGTTATTATTCTGTATAAAGGTGATTTACCGTAAATAAATGAATTGAACTATTACATAATACAAATATGTTGTTTTTATGCAACAGTAATTGTCAATTACGTAATAAATTAATCGTTTTTGATTCGAAGAAAGATATCAGATTTATTTTGAACTTTCTTCAAATATAAAATTTTCCTACAATACGTGTAGTCGCCATCTACAGGTCAAATTAGAAAGTCTCACAACTGTCTTCGAATCAGCAGAGGTTAAACAATAAATCAATCGTTTTCGTTTCGAAGAAATACGTGTAGGTGTTAATCTGTCTGGGCTATCGACCAGCGGTATATGTAGAGTATATTTGTTTTTTGTTTTTTTAGTTTACTTACACATTATTGGCAAATTTAAGTTCTTCCTCTGTGTAGGGCTGATATGAGTAAATGTCGGCGATTTTGTCTTTTCCGACGAAGTAAATTTCCATTTTTCGTTTCGCCGTTTCTAAATCGTGTTTTGTTCCTCTGATGTACGTGGTGAGCATATGTTTTTCTGGAAACAAAAGTGAATCTTTTTTAAAGCGGGAAAGTCAAATGTGTTGCCAACATAAAATATAATTTGTCCTCATTAATGCAGATGGCGCTTCAAGTAGCAGATGTGATTTTTGCGTGTTTTTAGTAAATCCCTAGGAAACTTTGGAATTCGAGAAAAGCAACCCTGTTCGGAGTCGGCACGTAAATTTACGTATAAATTAGTGCCAATCCCTCTGTTTTGCCAGAAAAGTGACCACCCACAAATACTATTTTTCTATAGATTTTTGTAACTAATTTTTCAATGTTGGCAGCACTTATACGGTCAACAACAAAGCGCATGCGCGGTGTGTCTCAATATGCTGTTTCGTATGAGAGACCTAAAAAAGAGAACCATCGAACCTTTGTAAAAAGAAGAGAAGTACATCTTGTGTTATAATTTCCAAGTTGTAACAACTAAGTGCTCTTACAAAGTACGCAAAACTAAACAAGTTTATTCAAACTCTAAGTTTAGTATAGTTTTAACGAATTTTCAGAAATCAGTCAAAAATTCATATTAAATTAATCACATAAACAATTATTAGTAATTAAATTTACTATTAATGAGCTGCAGTATATATTATTTTATTTATCTCTGTAATAATTACACTTATGCTGTTGTTTTTGTTTTGTTATAAATTTTATTACATTTTAATTTGCCTGATTTTGGTTTACCGTAAGAAATAATAATAATAATAATAAATTTATTACCCAACAGGAAACAGTAGCCCAATTACAGGAAAATACAAAATAATGTTACATTATAATAATAGCAAGACAAACAAGAATATAAATATAAATAGAAATAATGATATTATTATTAATATTTAATTGGTTGTAGCCATAACAAATGTCTTTCTTCTATTAAGGCGGGAAGTTTAAATATACTACCAACCTAATTTATAATTCACGGCCACAACAACAGATGGCGTGCTTCGATATTTTGCAAAAACAACTAAATATAGTAGTTAAGGATATTTAATTAAATTAAAACACTTGGTTTGTCTCACTTGTTGGTATATTATGCAACGAGTATTATAAACTGCACTTTAGACACGAGTGTCTAGAGTGCAGTTAAGCATAAATATAGTTGAGATTAATAACAAAAATAAACTACCACTTACCATAATCTTTGGGAAAATGCGGCTGGCATTCTATCCATTGCTCGAAAAGTTTGACGTTGTGTTCCAGCTTTTTGTCGTCGACTTCTTTAATTTCTCTCTTGATCACTTCAGCCACTGACTCGTTGGGCGGTAACAGAAACTTTTCCATTGTGCTCGCTCTTTAATTTCTGCAAATAAATAACATTTTCATCTTAAATGTTTCCACTTCACAATAAAAACAACAACACTCGCAACAAGGTTTTATTAATTAATTATTTTCAAATTCTTTTTATTTAATTTATTTAAATAACTGTGACCAAGTGAATAAATCCTTTTTTCTATTATTATATCATAATGACAATTTAAACTTGTTGAAACTATAGCAGAAAATAAAGTCGTGATATACAAATGAAGTTTTTTTTTTCGGTAGAGGATTTTCTCCAATCAGCCAATTGAACGAAAATTTATAATTTAACTAAATCTAAGGGATTGGCATTTAGTTCGTATAAAAATAAGTGGGAGAAAGTACAACCGTTTTTATTTAAATAATAAATTCATAGTTATACAAAAAAAGTCATAATGTCACAGTAGCAAAAGAGAAAATAATTTATTAATTAATACACGTCAAAAGGTGGTTTAAGGCGACTTTAAAACCAACAGGCATAGCAATTTCAAGGAAATCCAATTTCGATCAATTTTGCTGTTTTTTCTTTGTTTTTATAAAAAATTGGACTATAGTTAGGTGAAGTTAAAATTAAATTATAATATGCAAAGATAAATACTTTATCAGTAAAACATAGAAATTCTTGTTTGTTCTGTTGTACTGAGTACAGGTTCGTGGCGTAACCTATTAGGTTTATACTAATTATATAATCTATTTTTTTTATTTCAAATAAATTGAATTTCGATCAGTTTTGCTGCTTTTTTTTATAAAAATTGAGCCATAGTTAGGTGGAGTTAAAATTAAATTATAATATTTAATGAAAAATACTTTTATTACAATAAGAAGTTCTACCAATTATTCAAACGATTTTTTGCCCTAAAGTCAATAATAAAGTAGTTATAAGCACTTATCCTTAAGCATAATTATTTTAGAATCTATTTGGGAATACAAAAATGAAAGTCTGTGCAATAATTAACCTACTAGTAAATTTAATGCAGGAAGTACTCAACTTTTTTTTAGAGGCAAAGTGCAAGATGTTTGGCCTTGTATTATTTTACACTTAAACATGTTCATAAGTGTTTTTTTTTATTTCACCGATTAAATTGGTTTACAATTTTAATACAAGGAGTAATTTATAAAGCAAGTGAGTCTTGACCTTCGATCTTCCAACTAGAATTTTATTATTATAAAAAAGGCATGTGATTGAATCTTGATAATTGATTTTTTTCTTTCATATTAATGATGCGTAATTGTTTACTAGTAAACGTTGAGAAATTTTATAATAAAACAATTCTGTTATACAAACAAAGTTAAAAAAAAGTGTTTTATTATAAACTTACACAATGTATAACGAAGTAGAAGCCTCAGTGATCAGTAATTTGAGAAATTTTATATTTATATAAAAAATTATATTAATAAATATATAAATAACTATTATTAACAAATTTTTTTAAAGGAAGGATGATTGAAATTATATTAAGGTTAAGGAATGATGAAATGAAATGTCCCTCATTTCATCATTCCTTAACCTTAATATCCTTTCAATCATATTTTGTCCCTTTTGGCATAAGTAATTCCATTCAGCCACTAACAAAATGGTATATATAAGTTATTAATCTAAGATGAGGACGAACACAACATCCATGGACCGGGACAAGTAAATTTCTTGACCAAATTAAATATATAATTTATTAATATCAATTGACTGTCGAACTCTGGTCTTTCCGTCTAATAAAATTTGGGAAATCATGATATGTTTCATCAAGTGTCTGATAAGAAATTAGTTAAAAAAATCATCATGTATTTTTTTTGTTTGTTATTAATGTACGTGTAATTTTATTTTACTAAAAAAACTTGCATCTGTTTTTTTTAAAATAAAATTAATTCAGGATGATTTAATTTCAATTAAATCATCCTGAATTAATTTAAAAATGTTTCACCACGGGTTAAGTGAGAAATTAATTAAACATATAAAATAAAATTATTGAAGACCAAACAACAAATTGCCGCCGACCTTAACCATCACAAATTAACATATTTCACAAACCGCCCAATTAAATATGCAAGCCTCTAATTGTCTCGAATCCTTCTAATCGTCACCCGTTTAAGCTTCAACAGTTTAACATTATTTTTAATAAATTCATTGATATTAATGCACGCTCTTCCGAAAGGTCAAACTGAGGTTATTGATTTGAATTTTGTTTGTCTGGGAGAAAAAAATAATAGAATGAACATGAGTATATTTTCTCTTCTTTCGTGCCTGGAACTGCGAAGCCATTTATTATTGTAAACACGCATCCAATAGAGAAAATATCAAGGATGGCAATAACTCCTATTTTGTCTCTGAATGTGTTGAATAAATATCGATGACTTTATTTAGACTTTTAAATTTAATATACGAGATGATATGAATTTATATTGTATGTTGAATAGTTGAGGCTTCCACTTAATTATACATTATTTTAAGTTGATGTAATGAAACGCTTTTTTTTAAATAAAAGAATTTGAAAATAATTAATTAATAAATTATTTGACATTATGAATTTTTTGTATAACTATGAATTTATTATTTAAATAAAAACGGTTGTACTTCCTCCCACTTATTTTTATATGAACTAAATATTAAAAATAATTAATTAATAAATTATTTGACATTATGACTTTTTTGTATAATTATGAATTTATTATTTGAGTTATTTTCTCTTTTGCTACTGTGAAATTATCACTTTCTTGTATAACTATGAATTTATTATTTAAATAAAGACGGTTGTATTTTCTCCCACTTATTTTTATATGAACTAAATATATTTCAGAAACTATTTTTCCATCTTCAGTAGTATGGATTGAAGTTGGTGGTGGTTGGTTTGGTGGTTTGTTTTTTTATTTTCTATGTCTTTTTTGTGCTCTTTTAACTTGATATCAAAAGACCTGCCGGTTTTGTTTCATGTACAATGCATCACAATCATCACATTTTAATTCATAATTACCACTTTTCTTCAATTTACACTTTTCTGTTTTTATTTTATCATTAACAATTAATTTTCCTAAATTATTTGTGCTTGTCGAAATTATGTTTATTCATGTTTATTTTTAATTTGTACTAACTGTTGAGTGAATAATTAAATTAGAATTGCCTTGATTTTTAATAATTTTTAATAACTTAACAAAATTGATCAGACATAAATAATATTTTTTAATGCATAATTACATAATTGGTTGTTTTAACAAAAATATTATTATATTTTTCTAATTATATTTAATTAGTACACATATTAAAATTATAAATTGTTATAATTTTAATATGTGTACTAATCATTGGATGATAGCATTGAGGAAATAATTATCTATTCACGTTTATATAATCTTTATTGTAACTCTACAATAAAGATTATATAAACGTTTTTTTTTAATAAGAAAATAATTACAGTAACAACATTGTTACCTAATTTATTAAAAACAAAGTCTTGTTTTACATTGCAAATCTCCCGTTTACCTCTCAACAAAAACACCTTAATAACTATTCCTAAAAAAAAAGACCAGTTGTCTCCTTCGCAGACCTGATTTGTTTTGCTACCTGTCGATGCATTATATAAGCATTTAATTTTTGTGGAAATTATATTCGACCTTCGGGAATAAGTGTCGACTATTTTCTCGTTTAATATACCAGTATTTATCTCGAATTGCGATGCGTCTATGAATTATTTTAGCGTGTCCTTATAATTTTATTTTTTGCATGTTTAATTACCAGAGATCGTCGGCGGAGATGTTTGTTTATTTTTCTAAAAATATACAGTGTTCGTTAATTTTGAATTAATTACCTGAAAAATTGGTGTAATTAATATATTTTTTTATTGATTGGAATGTAATTGTGAACTTGAATTATGCTAGCTGGCTAATTGATTAAAGTGCAAGGTAACATTTATATAATGATATGTGATTAAGTAATGCAATCTAATTGTATTTTTTAAATAAAAATAATAATTTAGTAACCATTAATTATAACAAATATTTATTGTGTAATCCAATGTCCGGCGTGGTAAATGCTCGGGAAGTAGTTGTTTCAATAGATGTTTGTAAAACTTACAGTGTAATTATTTTTTGCAGTTGGAAAAAGAGATTGATCGAAATTTATTGATCATTGCCAGAAATTTTCCTTGTTTAATTTCATTGCAATCATTAATTATAAGACAAAATTATTATTTTTTTAAATAAAGGTGATTACACAAATTAGAATTAATGTGCGTATGGAATAAATATGAATAAATTATTAAAGATCAACCAATAAAACACAGATTAGATTGAAACTAGTCGAGAATTTAAAGTTATTCAATCTAATCTGTGTTTTATTGGTTGATTTATAATAATTTATTCATATTTATTTCATACAATATGAACCACATATGTCTGAATATTAAATCACAACAGCAATCTAACTCGAATTAGTGATTGCCAATATTTATATAGCTATCTCTTTCGTCTAAATCGCAACCTTAATCTAACATTGATGACTTTTTTTATTTTGTTTTTTTCTTGTTTGATTCATTTAAACAAAAAATTCAACAAATTTTATGACCCTTAACGATTACTTCATGTTTTAATGTTTATGTAAAGTTATATTATAATATAGAGTAAAACATTTTTTTCTTCGATATTTGTATTAAAACTTAGTCAAAATCATCAGCATGATCATTACATTTAAAAACCTCAATCCCTGCATTGTTAATACAATTATATAACTCTCTAAGGTATATTTGATAAAATCATTAAATATTTAATAATCCTTTACGTCACAACCATCTATGTACATTTTACGTATATACGTTATTTACACGCTCAATCAATAATGAATTAATATTTATCAATTGCCAAAGGCAAATATGTGGTATATCTCAATTAATATTAATTGCTGGATAAATATTACAATGGGAATAATTTTATTCATGCTGTGCATCTTTTATTGATGTTTATGAGAACAGAATACATTGAATTATGTTTTATTAAAACGGTTTTAAACTTGGCACAACAAATAAAATATTTTTGACCAAGTTGTTATAAACAGAAAGGTTTTTAATATTCCTTAATTACCCGCAAGGTGTTAGAACTCTTGACACGCAAAGAGCGATAACAAAGTCGTAAAATATAAATAGCACAGAGCGCAATATTTTTCCTAAATTGAAAGTGATATAATGATATATTTGAACAAAATTAAATAATAATGTATAATATTTTGATCAAACCTAAGACCTATTAAACCGACTGACTATGCCTAAACATCTCTTCAAAATCCTGCTATCCTGAATTTAAAGTTATTCGATCTAATCTGTGTTTTATTGGTTGATTTTTAATAATTTATTCATATTTATTTCATACAATATGAACTACCAATGTTTAAATATTAATGATTTATATTTGTTTATTTCTGTGCAATCTACATTATTATTTTACTAAATTTATCATAATAAGGTGTAATGGAAGATCAGAGTGTACCTCGGTACGCATCTGAATTGCATCTTTTTTTTCAGTATCAGAACTATTGTTTTTAGGAATCGCTTATAATTGTCATAAATATTTTCGTTTCTGTATTTTTGTTCTGTTATGAAAAAATAAAATTATTATTATTATTATTATTAAATGAATTATATTTGCCTTTAGCAATTGATAAATATTAATTCATTATTAGCAAATGTGTGTTTATACTCCATTTTTCTTGAAACCTCGTGAAACATGCTTTATTATTAAAGAATATATCTTTTTTTATTTTCTATTACAAGAATAATTCAAGAATTGTTCTTAAATATTGAATATTATCATTTAAAATTTATATTTAACACATTTTTATTGCATACAATAGTGAAACATGTTTTATTATTAAAGAATAAAACTTTTCTTTATTTTTTATTACAAGAATAATTCAAGAATTTTTCTTAAATATTGAATATTATCATTTAGAATTTATATTTAACACATTTTTATTGCATACAATAGTGAAACATGCTTTATTATTAAAGAATAAAACTTTTCTTTATTTTCTATTACAAGAATAATTCAAGAATTTTTCTTAAATATTGAATATCATCATTTAGAATTTATATTTAACACAATTTATTGCATACAATAGCGAAACATGCTTTATTATTAAAGAATAAAACTTTTCTTTATTTTTATTACAAGAATAATTCAAGAATTTTTCTTAAATATTGAATATTATCATTTAAAATTTATATTTAACACATTTTTATTGCATACAATAGCGAAACATGCTTTATTATTAAAGAATAAAACTTTTCTTTATTTTTATTACAAGAATAATTCAAGAATTTTTCTTAAATATTGAATATTATCATTTAGAATTCATATTTAACACATTTTTATTGCATACAATAGCGAAACATGTTTTATTATTAAAGAATAAAACTTTTCTTTATTTTCTATTACAAGAATAATCCAAGAATTTTATTTAAATATTGAATATTATCATTTAGATTTTATATTTAACACCTTTTTATTGCACACAATACACGAGCTTACCTTCAACAACGAACCCAACAAATCAAAGACAGGTAACAAACACACAAACAACACTTAAAAAAATAACTCGTATGATCTCAACAAGACCCACCGGTCAACTAATTCCATCCCAGTATCCTGGGTTCGATGTTGGCTCGTTCGGCCTCCGGCGAAAATTTGTTTGGGAAACACTAGTGGGAGATTATTGTCGTGTAGAAACGCATTCATGGCCACGGCCAGGGGAAAAACAGAAAACTTACGTGTTCAAGAAACGAAACATTCCGAGCGCGGAACAAACGCAACGCTCAGACAAAGATATAATTAATGAGAAAAAAAAAAATTAATGATAATGGGAAATTAGTATGAGATATTCCCAATGTGCGCAGTCGTTTTATTTTTGGATTACTTCTTCCGGATTATTGTTGTTGTTGTTGTTGCTGATCGTTAGTGGTTCTATTTTTTTTATTTTGAATGCAATCGAACCTGTTTGGGACAATTGTTTGATTAATAATGGAGAGGTGATTATTAATGGGTTTTTTAACCAGAGATTTCCCAAGAAATAATAAAAAAATGAAATAAATATGAATAAATTATTAAAAATCAAACAATAAAACACAGATTAGATTGAATTATTGGTTGATTTTTAATAATTTATTCGTATTTACCAATATTTATTTATAATTTATCTATTTAGTTCAATTTTATGGCATAATTCATTTGTTTAATGTCACTGAGATTACCGTTTATTTTGATATTTCAATTATTTTTTTCATCGCTAGAGTCGACCACTTGGGTTAATTTTTATTTTGCAGTTTCCGCTACTGATATTAAAATATGCTATATATTGTATTATTCTGTTTATATGTGTTTTACAGTCATGCTATTTATCTAAACATTTTGAATATTGTTATTATTCTGTATAAAGGTGATTTGCTGTAAATAAATGAATTCAATTGAATTGAATCTATTTCATACAATATGAACTACGAATGACTAAATATTAAAACCATTAATTATAATAAAAAAAAATTGAAAATGAGATAAAGCTATGTAGGTGTTAGTCTGTCTGGGCTATCGACAGGAGGTCTTTCTGCCCTGTCGTAAATTTATGATGAAGTTAAAGAAAAATATATGCTAGCTAGCTGAACTGTCCTGGTGATTGCGCAAATGAATTGATGAATGGTGATTTTTAAATTATTTTATATTTAATTAAAATTCAATCGACAAGAATAGATTTTTCTACGTATTTAAGCATTCCCCTATTAAATGTTGGAATTAGTAACAGTATCCTGATTCTTTGTCAAACAATCGTAACAACAACAATGTACAAAAAATTGCACTCAAGTAGCGTGTATGTAATATGTTATTTTTTTTTGTTAAAGCAATTTCGCGTTTTTTGTATTCTAATTAAGTCTTACGCGGATTAAATTAATTTCCTTGCTTTTACTCTTAATTAAGTCAAGGTTAGCGATTAATGCATACGTTTTACTAATTAAAGATGAATATAGGGAAGTCAAGAGTACTAAAAATTGTAATCTATTAATAATTAGTTAATTGATACTATAAGAAGGTAATCAAAGAATAAACAACAATAATACATCTTTATTCAGACTATACAGATAATTTTAACAATATAAATAATTAAAATACATGTAGGGGTTTGTCTGTTTAGGCTGTCGACTAAAGATCTTTCTGCCCTATCATGAAATAATGATGAAGTTGAAAAAAAATCTATGCTAGTATTGTAAAGAATATAATTTAAAAAATTATTAAAAATCAATCAATAAAACACAGATTAGATTGAATAAAATTTTAAATTCCCTTGAAAATGGGCTAATAACCCGAAACTAGTCGAGAATTCAAAGTTATTCAATTTAATCTGTGTTTTATTGATTGATTTTTAATAATTTATTAATTAATCTTTGTAAAAATAGGAATGTAACACATCACTCAATAACTAAATAAAAAAAAACTTTTTTTTTTTAGAAATTCCACTTTGTTCATCAGCATGTACTTTCCTTCAAGAGTGGTACTATTCATTCAAGTGCTCTTTTAATTTGATGCCCTTTATGTAAAACGAATTGTCTTTGCCCCTCAAAATAAGCCTCAGTTTCAGCAATCACTTCTTTATTCGAGCCATTTTTTTCCTGGAGCATAACTCGTGTCTGCCAGTAGTTTGGAGGAGCTGAAAACTTTTTTGTTTAGAAAACTGGCAGGTGTACATTATGTAATTCAATGTCCGGCGGGGTATTTGCCCGGGAAGTAGTTGTTTTAATGTTAATTTCTTTAACGTACTTACGTAACGTAAGTAAAAAATCTCGGAGCTAAATGTGAGTAATTTATTAATTATTTTCAAATTAATTTAATTGTTCAAATGAAATTGATGTTAAAATTCCATACTCTCTTTAAACATCACAATTTATTGAATTAAATTAATGAATATTTAATTTAAAATTGAATCATCATGAATTTTCCGATTATCCAGACGACAGTTCAATGATGGTACGTGTTTAAATTGGCAAATGTCGGGAGCAGTTTCCGCGAACGCTCGCAGGGTTTTCTAAACAGACGTTTGCGGTCTGTCAACATTACACAACTACACGGCGTGTACATGTGCGGACTCGCCTGCATTCGATAGGACACGGTAGACACGTACGAAACAGTCCCAGTCTCGTGTCACAAATACATAATCAATTAAACTTTAACAAAAATTAAATAACTATATATAATGTAGTAATATTTTATTCCTTTCTTCACTTTTTTATGGTACATTTGTTTCTTTCTTGCTTGCTTGAACAGATCACTTTTTTATTTTTATAACTATATGTACATTTCAAGCACAACGTGCTCTTTTTCAATAGTTTTATGTAAAATTGACAAATAAATAAATAAACATGTAAACAAAATTTAATATACGAATGTGATGTGTTATTAAAAAATAGATAAAGGTAATTTATTGAATTAAATCAATTAATTTTAATAAATTGTTATTTATTATTAACTATATATTTAAAAAAACAATAAATTTAATTATTTTTAATTCCAAATACTAATTTAAATTAGTTATTAAAAAACGTCTACGAATATAAAACAAGGATAAAATTGAACATAAGAACGAAGAGGTTAATAAACAACGAAAATAATTTTCGTTTTATTAAATAAAACAATAAAACATATATTATCATAATCCCATTTACCCTTTGGGGTGTCGGGTACAATATTTAGTTGATTTTTTTTAATGTATTTTCATTTATAACAAATAATATATCTAATCTGTTTGCTTAACTAAATCGGTTAATGAATATGTTTCTAAACGAAACGGCAGATAACAATGGAGTGGGAATTATTTATACACCAGCGATTTATCTCCCAGAGCGAAATCCCCTTTCCCTCCCCCATTCCACTGTGTAATTATCGCCATCATCACGTTTTGGACTGCTCCGTGCTTTTGTTATTGCCGGAAAGAAACGGTGTATTAGCCCCCCGATAACGATATCGATCCGTCTCTGCGAGAGGCGTCGCGACGCTTTCAGCAACAGGCGAAAGCAACAGTTGCATCGGCGACGACGCCGACGCCGCACGTTCGCACGCACGCAATTAACAAAAAAAAAGGAGGAAAACAATACGCGGAAACGCGGAATCTATTTAAAAGAAAAAAACAATCGGGGTAAAGTGAAGATGGATTTTGGGGGTGGTGAAACGAAGAGTCCCTTCGTGTGTCCGAACGACCGGCAGTTGGCCCTGCGTGCGAAGTGAGTATCAGTTAATTTTGCGGCCCCGACCAGCATGTGTCGGCCCTTATCAGGCGCTCTCGATGATAGCCAATTATGCGTGTAACTGTGCGCTAATGTCGTGCTCTGATTTTGCTTTTTGACCATGAACTAATAACCCAATTTAAATTTGTAATAATGAATAGAATTCAATAATTTACCAATTTTAATTTTCTTCGCAATACTTTCATTCCCATTCAGCGATTTAGGCAATTTTATTCGAGAAATTTGAATTAAGCTGAAATAAATAACAAACATAATTAATATATGTATATTTTTACTTAATTAATATTTGAATATTGATATCAGCACTTTACTAGAGTAATTTACAACAATTATTTATTTACAATTAATTGTTGACAAAATCGACCATTTAAATGAAAATTACGAAAGATAATGAAAGTCTAGTTTGAAAAATAGTTAAATTAGTCGTAAAAATAGTAGACAAGAGGATATTCACTTGATCACAGTTATTTAAATAAAACGAAATAAAAACGATTTGACAATAATTAACAAATTATTGTCACAGAGTTAAATAAAGAAATAATTTGTTTAAAATCATTTTTATTTGTGTAAAAAATAGTACTTATAGTATTTAATTTTAGGTTTTTAATGATACATCTCATAGAAACGATTAAATCGCCATCATTTGATTATTCAAATTAGGCAAAAGATGGCGCTTGCGTCGTCTTTAATTTTTTATGATTATTCAAAATAATTGATTATTTCGTATTTGATTATAGAAATAACCGACTTTGCCCATTCCCACTTTCATTATTTACAAAATATATAATAAAATTCCGCCTCATCATAAAACCTTCACAAATTATAAATTTAAAGAAAAAAAATGAAAATTTTAATAATTAACTAAACATCTAAATTGTTACAATTTTTGTAAAATGGTGAATTTTCCGTAAATAAATAAATTATTATTATTATTATCATCTTTATTCAAATGTGTATATGTATGTATTATAATATATAAAATTAGAATTATATTCTGCAGATGAATCGGTTATCGACCGGAGGTCTTTCAGCCTAAATTTTAATATTGAATGAGGAGTTTAGTTTTCATGTCAGATGTATATGTAATGGAATGTGGTTGTATAACAATACTAGTTTGAGTATCAGTATATTAAGTTGTAAATTGTATTCACTCTTTTCTTATAGTTTGCGTTTGTAACAGGTTAAGTGGAAGAGCAGTTTTAGTTAGTGATGGGCAAAATCGATTATTTCAATAATCGAATATGAAATAATCGATTTTTGATAATAGAATGAAAATTTTATCGTTTCTGTAAAAAATATCTTTAAAAACTTAATTTAAATAAAATGAAATAAAACAAAGATGATTCACACATTTGCAGCTATTTAAATTACAATGTAAATTAAACAAGGAACATTTTTTTGGGAATGATCAATAAAATTCGATCAATCCCTTTTTCCAATTGCAAAAAATTACTTACACTGTAAGTTTTACAAACATTTATTGAAACAACTACTTCCCGAGCATTTACCCCGCCGGACATTGGATTACACAATAGATATTTGTTGTTGCATAACAGCACTGCTGCGACTGTACTGATGAGGGATGAAATCCCGAAACACGTGTCTACAGACAGCCTTATAACTATTATTTGTTGTTGCCTTTCATTAAAACGCAAACTGTTGCAAGTCGCAGCAGTGCTGTTATAAAACAATTGTATTTTTTGCAGTTGGAAAAAAGGATTGATCGAATTTTATTGATCATTGCAAAAAAAATGTTCCTTGTTTAATTTTATTTGTAAATTAAAAACTTAACTCAGAATTATTATAAATGCTGTTTCTATTACTAGTTGAGATAATTTGGATTTCATCTTTAATTTTCTTTTGTATTTTTCAAATAAATCGATTCTTCAAATAATCGATTTTGCCCATCATTAGTTTTAGTGGGTCTCAATTAACTGAACTGTAATGTAACTTAAATTGTAACAATTTTTGTTTTCGAATAGAGGCAATTTTTTATTAATGTTATTATTATTAATTACAAACAAATTTAATCTAACAAGTTTATATATTTATATTTTTAATTTTCTTTATCTTGTAATTAGGAAACAGTTTTTGTTTGTACAATAAATTATTATTATTAAAATCGCAATATATTACAAAATTAATATTTGTATATTATCCGGTAAACCAAAACAGTTTATTAATAACCCAAAACATAATAATAATTACAATATTTATATAAAATAAATATACATATTGCTTTTGGAGCGTAAACCCAGTATTTGGTCAGCATTAGTGTGAGGAATGCAGCAATATTTACAAAGCATAAATTCATTTGCTCTCATCCCTTAGGGGACTAACGTGCGCAAACATAAATGCACCAAACGGTCTACGCAAACACGTACTAATTATTACGTGTTGGGGTATTATTAACGACGATATTTAGATAAACAGAAAGTGCATTAACTCGACGAAGAAGAAAAAAAAAGGGAATAATACACGGGAAAATTGTTATGTTTTAATTATAAATTGGATTATTTGAATAATATAAAAGTATTTATATAATATGTAACTCATAACTAAAGAGTGAGTAATTTATTAAATAAAAATGATTTGAAAATAATTAATAAATTATTTCCACATTTAGCTCTGTGATTTTTTGACGTTAAACAAATGCACATTAAAACAACTACTTCCCGGGCAAATACCCACGCCGGGCATTGAATTACATAATGTACACCTGCTGTTGCATATCAATAAAATATTGCATAATCCAACAAATTTTGATCCGAGAAAAATTTAATGCAATGCATTTTTATTTAATTTATTTAAATAACTGCGACCAAGAGAATGAATACTCTTTTCAATTTTTATCATTATTATTTTTAAAAATATGTTCGCTTGTTACATAAAATAGAGCAGCACTTTTTACATTTACAGTTGTTTGGGTGCAACATCACAAACCTAGTAATAATTGTTATGTCTGCTGAGAAAGAGGTGTCTGATATCTACGACGTGGTCTGGGTGGCCAAGACTGCAAATCCGCCTCTGGTTTCGTGGGATATAAAATTTTAAGAGGAAGGGTTTACTCGAGTTTATCATACGTTGGGATATTGGCATAAATTCGTAAAGAAATTAATTGGAATGATGCGTTTATTTTTTATAGCTGTATAATTAAAACTAGTGATTATATTGCCGCCAGCAACGTCAAGGAAAATCCCCTTTTAAATAAACCCGGAACAAAGTATATTACATAAATCCCATCTTAAGTCCTATATTAAGAAAATGATATTACATTCTTATGCCCGCTCCCTCCACGTCAACATAAATCCTTTATATTTTATTCATCGTAATACATTATGTACTGCTATTTCCGTAATTCCCTTGTATTATTTCTAAAATGTCGTAAGGAGGGGGAATAAAAATCAGCTAGATAGTGAATCAATCAATAAATACATGCTGTAACATAAGTATTTGTGGAATAAAATCAAATAAAATGATTAAAAAAAATAGATTAATTACTAATTCAATTTTCTTGAAGTGCAATGTTGTGATTTTACTCCTAAATAAGTATAAAGAAAATGTTAAAAAAAAAACTGCTGCACTAATTCATTCAAAAAGTAAACCCAGTTTTAAAATCACCAATGATAAATTATAATTAAATCGAATCATTGAGTTCATTTTCTGACACACTTTTTCATTCACGGTGAAACACATTTTTTGTGTTTTTTTTTATCGTACTTGTACGTGTAAATAGTTGAATTTGACAGAAAAAAAAATTATTGAAACGGCAGCGGCTAATTGAATGCGAGCTTAATGAACCTGCAGCCTTCGGAAGCAATATCGCGCAAATATCAAACGAAAATAAAACCGCAATCGATGAAGATTAAGATAAAAATAACTCGGCCTTGATCAAACACACTCGCATCAAATCGTCCGGAATGTAATTTTTCATCGCACCCCGACACGCAAAATCAATCAGATTTACCCTCAAATACAATGCGAAATAATAAATGTGAAACGATTGCAATTTAATCTTCTTCAAAAAAAAAAAAAAATAGGTATTCATTTACTTGAATAGAAATATTTAATTACTCAATCAGATATGACTAAATAATAATAATAATAAGTCTTTATTGCCCAACAGGAAATATACAATTAAATATTTTCAAATAATTTTTATTTAATTTAACAATGAGAAATTCAATAATAATGTATAATTATGTTTTAAAGTTAAAATTTATTTATTTATTTTGGCGTAGGCTTCAAATTTTCTTCCTTATTTATACGAATGGCTGTGGTTTAAAGTAAAAATTTATTTATTTATTTATTTATTCAACGGATTTGCATTTTTACAAATCTACAATATCATTAATAATTCTTCAATTTTGTCGGCGTTAACTTGGTGGTACATTTTCTTTATACACTATATTGAAAATGTACCACCAAGTTAACGCCGACAAAATTAAAGAATTAATAATGATATTGTACCACTTAAATCGAAGTGGTATAAAAAAGTAATTTTGTTGTCTTATATATACAAATATGTAAATTATTGTATAATGTAATCAATTATAATGGATAATTCCGTAACGTCTTTATATACTATCATTATTAATATTTAAGTGTTGTGGATTGTAGAAAAAAATCAAGCAATAATAACAACAAAAAGAAAAATAATAATAATTGGCGTCGCTAGATGATAATACTGTCTTTGGCTTAGATTAATTATTTGAATATAAAATTCATACGTTTAATGAAATAAAATAACCACTATATGCTAAATTTCTAAACACAGGTGAGAAGAAAAATTATTTTTTTTAAGCAATCTTTCAATAAAAATCGTCATTACAAAAAATCTGCTTAATCCGCTAAAAAACGGCATTGTTAAATAATATTACTTTGTGCGCAATAATTGAATATGGATTGTAACTATTCATTCCCATTCAGTGATGCGACGCTGCAACCTCGAGTGATAAAGCACAATACTTTTCACTCAAAACCCTTTCAAGCCGTGAAACTGTTTACAAGTTGTGTATGGAAACAGGAGTGAACAATTTGTCCTTTCAGGGAATATCTAATGCTTCCGATCCTTTGTTACAATTCTCTGAATTGATGTGAGATATTACAAGTTATAAACCGTATATACCGGATGTTGACGCGTTAGGGATTTTACAAATTTAAAGAAAAAATTGAACGAAATGAAAAAACACATAGGTAATCTTTTAAATTTCGATACTAGTTCATTAAATAATTCCCTTTTAGATCTTATTAATTCATAAATTTTAGCACATTATATATAATTATATTTCGATTAGTTTACAGTTAACATGATTTTTTTAAATATTTTAATTTTATTAATATTGCGTTGTATACCATAACAATATATTTATATTTATAAAACTTCAACTACTGAAGATGGAAACATAGTTTCCGAAATATATCTAGTGAAATAAAAAATAAGTAGGAGAAATGACAAGTATTTTTATTTAAATAATTAAAGTCTTCACGACCAACAACCAACATAAAGAAGATTAGAATTAAGATGTGTTTAAAATGGATTTTACAAATTCCTGCTTCACGGATAATTTTAAAGAAAAAAACTGAAAGAATTAAAATGTGTTTAAAATTTCGAAATCTATCTAAAATTTGCTTTTCCATTTTCAAGTGATCTTATTACTAGTCTTAGTTTCTCTTAGTCCAGCTTTATTCAACCAGCAGTAATGAAATAACTTTCAGTACTTTGATGAGAGTGAAAACAGCATATGCTTCATAAGTATACAAAAAATATAATTCGAAAAAAAAAAAAAAAAAACAGGACAATATTAAAACTGAGGTCGTAAAGAGCTTTTCTGAAAATCCAAAGAGATTAATTTTATCCCAATTTTGTTTAATATATATATTTCTTAGTGAAATATTTGTTAAATATTTGCTGAATCATCAGCATAAACGATGATGACTTAAGGTTGAGGTTTCGTAGAAAGAGATAGCTATATGTTATGTTTCCTTATTCTAGATTATTTTTTTTATAGATATTTTTTGGCAATGTATACATATTTAATATATATATAAGTTATTATATTACACTATCTTTTGTAGCGCGATTTTTTTTTAATTATAATTTATCCTGTAATTAGTTTCCTGTAATAAATAAATAAATAATAAAATAAATAAATAAGGGCAGAAAGACCCCAGGTCGATAGCCCGGACAGACTAACACAATATTTGCTTTCTTATTTAAATATAAATGTATATATACAATTATGTAATGATGTTGTCTGAATAAAGATGTTTGTATATATAAATAAATAATAAATAGTAAAATGGAAATAATCGTTTGAAAAAAGAGCCATTCTTTTGGATTTAATAATATAAATATTATATTAAGCATTTTTTATCTACCAAATATAAAGTATTAGTCTAAATAAAAAATAAATCGTTAATTTTCGTGTATTTCAATTTACTAGTTCAAGTTAGAAAAGAAAATTTTGAGATATAATGAAATTAACAGGTCATGTCTGCTAAGTTATTTGAATGCGGAATTTAGTGAAATCCTTTAAATTTTCATTGCACAAGTTTTTATTAGCAAAAATATAATTTGAAATTTGCTATAAATTTAATCAATTTTCATTGTTTTTCATAACAGATTTTCACACAAACTAAACATTAAAATAATTTTTAATTCATCTGATGAAATTCCTGCTTATTTTAAGATTACTTTGATGTATAATACAATATTGTTCATTAATCACAACAGCAATCTAACTCGAATTAGTGATTGCCCATATTTACATATCTATCTCTTTCGTCTCATATTTCACTATACTTCCGACAATTATTATTATTTCAGATTAAAGACAGGCTGGAGCGTGAAAACGGCGTCCCTGGGCTACCACCAACCGTCCAACCAGAGCATCGGGCACGAGGAACAAGCCACCATCCTCGAAGTCATCCGCAGGGCCGAGATGCTGGAGCGAAGCGAACAGGAAAGAGTCAGTAAATATTCTTTCTCTCAACTTGACCTTTACTTATTAACAATGGAAATTTGATTTTAAAGGTTGGAAGGCTGGTGGAAAGGTTGGAGAACATGAAGAGGAACGCGCTGGGGAAAAACCCGGCCCAGTGTCTCCTCTGCGGCGACCATTTCGGAATGCTGGGCGCCCAAAAGTTGCGGTGCGTCGACTGCAAGCAGTTCGTTTGTCATAAATGTTCGATTGATAATTTCGCAAATAAGTAAGTTTCGCACAAAGACCGATTATGAAGTGTATTGTCATAAACTTGATAAACTAAATGATTTGATTAAAGAAATACGCCCAGAATTGGTCAATAGGATCCTACAAGATAATGTGAAACCACGTGCAAGTTTGACCGCTTGGCAAAAGCTTTTAGAGCTAGAAGCTTCTAAAGGTTGGATGAGACATACTTTCTTTCTTTCTTAATCTTATCCTCTTTTACCTGTATTGGGTGTCGAGGGATGAGACATACTGCCACACCCAATACTTTCCACATCTGGCACCTTCCGATTACCATTTGTTCCGGTTTGTACATTTTTTTTAGACGGTAATTCAATTGAGGATTCGTGTTTTCGTAAACAGAACAAATTCGCCTTCCTTTAGTGGAAGAAACAACGATTCTCGGTCGCCTACCTTGTAAACAAAAATTGTTGAGGATGCCACAAGAAATTAGGCAATAGATGGCGCTTGCGTTATCTTTCCAATTATTATAATCCAACTGAGGAGGTCAAAAATCACTTGTAGGTAGCATAGTTTCTGACTATAAAAGATTTGTTGACACCATTACAAAACACTATTAATTTTCTGAAATTAAAAAATTTCAAAGAAATAAAGAAACAAACACGCGAAACGAATTTTCACAAATCATTACCCTTTTCCTCATTGTGCAGCCTTTTACATTCATCCGCAATTACTATTCACGCGCATTTACATACATTAGAATTATTCATAAAGTCGTTAACATAAATTACGATTATTCAAAACGAAATTACTTTTGCAAATGTAAAAATAAAAACCTTATACAATAAGGAAACGCCGTGGTTGTTTCTTTTTTTTTCTTCTTGTTGTTCGTAATGAGTTTTTCTCCCGCCGAGCTCCGTGTAATTTTCTATAGTAATGTTTAATGAAGACGTTTAACGTGTTCAACTTGTACTTTATTAGTGTTGTTAGACGCGTATATTTTAATTGATGATAAATTCACGTAATTTTAACTGAATTTATTGTGTTGTTTTTATCTACTTCCCGTGAATATACACGGAGTATTTAATTTCAATTCTAGATAAGAAAAAAATAATAATTAAAATTATATATAAAATTCATACGATGTACAGGGTGTTTCTAACCGAAACACTGTATAATAATAATAATAATTAACTTTATTAACGGAAATTCATCATTTAATAAAATAATATATAAATATTATACCAAAACATATTAAATATACAAAATACAGCACAATTTAATAAAAACACAAATAATAATTAAACCAAATAAGCAAATACATAACTATAGGACAAGACGAAAATCAGACCTTAGAACAGACAAATTCAAAATTAAAAAAATCACCCAACACTTGACAACGGACACAATAAACACTTACAACAAACTACCCGCAAATATAAAATCATTAAAATTTATTCCATTTAAATTAAAAATAAAACATAAACTAATAAGCAACGAAATACTATAACGGAATAGTCCAAATCAGAAGAAGCAACAAGTTTCCTTCGATACCGATAGCCAGAGATAGGGTCCAACCCAGACATCACGAGGCGAGGAAAGAAGGAAGGAGCACATATAGGAGAAATACAAGGAACTACCGACATCAACAACAAATAATATATTAAAATAAATAATGTGTACAATCTTGTAATTTCAACAAAATAAATACATTAAAATATATATATATATTATAATTAATTATCGTGTGTATAATTAACAGTAAAAATAAAACAATATTACATACTACTTACAGGATAATATTAAATATTATGATAAGTCAGCCTATGTATTATTTTATTTTTTTGTTATTAAACTAACAATTTTGAGTAGAAAATATCAATAGACAGAATAGTTAATTTAAGCCAGTTTTTTTAAATAATTTAGTAGTATCACAGACAAAATCTGTGCGCATTAAAAATCGGACACCCGAAAAGAATCCAAGGGCCAGATGGCGCAACGTGAAAATGGATCCAAATATGTTTGTCTGTGGTAATATTAAAAAGTTCTGATACAAAATATTATAGAGGATGATTTTTTTCACTCCTTTGTAATAATATTTTAAGGTTACAAAAATTTTACACAATCACAATCGCTATATAAATTATTATTATAATAATAAAAATCGTGAATTATAGTTGTGCAAATTAAATTTTATAATTTGTTTTCGACGCGGTTTCAAAAAAAATGCAAAGAACCAAAACAAGTTTAAATAATTCCTATGATTTGCATTTACTGGGAAAAAATAAAAATTATCTATTCTGTAATTATCTAATCATTGATTCAACGCAATTAGCTTTACAATTGTCGTCATGTGAAATTTAAAAAAAAATTGTTTAATGAGAAACGTTTGAAATAAAGTATTTTGTTATGCCGTAAAAAATTATTGCGCGCTAATTATTTGGAAACAGTTTATTGCAAATATATTTATAAAAGTAACAGCTTCTTATTTTAAAAAAATATATATAAACACTCATTCATATAAACTAGTGTTGGGCAAAATCGAATAATATTAGTAATCGAATATTACTAAATGTGTCATTTTAAGTGTTTAAAACAAAGAAGTAACTTCAAATTTATGTTTATTAATAAATGGGAAGTTATTTCTGATATTTTTATAACAAGTAACATTCATAAAATTATAATACACTTAATTTAGAAATTATAAAAGATCGACTTTGCCCATCACTAATATAAACACTACATTTGCTACTTACTAAAGGCGAAACGTATAAAACTTTAGAGAAACTAAACAAAACCTTATTATCTAAAAAGATAATGAAAACACAGCATATATTTTATTCACAAATCAATCGCATTTTCTTCTCGATTAATAATTAAGTATTTAATTTCCATGCATTTATTGTTGTAGTTGCAGTAATTGTGTTTTCATTATCTTTTCATATAATCAATTTCCATGCATTTATTGTTGTTGCAGTTGCAGTAAAGACAGTCATCTGTGTCTGATTTGCGCGGAGAAGCGGGAAATTTGGAAGAAATCCGGCGCCTGGTTTTTCAAGAGCCTCCCGAAGTACGTCCTTCCGGGCCAGCTGGGTTACGCCGGACAGAAAAGGGGAAGCAGGAGATCGAGATTCGGATTGAGCCAAAAGGACGAGGAGAGCAGTTCGGACGAGGATCGGCGGCTGTGGAAATTACCGGAACGACGGAATTCCAGCACTGAAAGTACGCAAGGTAAAATTACATAATCAATTACAAAAAAAAATGAAACAATTTCAAAACCACTTTTATTACCAAAATAATAAAACCGTCAGTTTGATAATCGGGGTTATTTTCTAAAGGAACCTTAATTTAATTTTTATAATTCATGTTAGTTCTTATTTTTATATTACACTTACAGTAGTTATTGAACCATTTTTAGTTATTAATTAATTGATTTGTATTTTTTTTTTCTGATATTTGTCCTTTTATGGTATATCTGTTGGATAATAAAGATTATTATTATTATTATTAAAGGAAATGTTAAGTTTAACGTGTAGGCAAATTTTATTATCACAGTCTAAACAACTTTTATTATGGATTCACATGTATACAGAATGTGAAGTTAATTAATATCGTATACGTTAAACTTAACATTTTCTATATGGAATAACCGTGAGACTAATAAAATTGATGAATTAATTTCTCAATTAACACGCGATGAAACATATTTAATTATTTTTTTGTTAATCATTCATTCTAATCTTCTGGTTAACAGAATATAACAGATTCTTTAAATATTTATCAAAAATTAAACAAATTCTAATTTAAAATTAACTAGGAATTAAAAAGAGAGTATAATAATAATAATATCACATAGATAAATTTATTATTATGCTCATGTAAATTTATACTCTTTTTAATTCTTAGCAAGCAAAAAGAAACATTGTACATCTTTTGTAACTTAAAACATTTTAATTAATTCTGGCTGCACTTCTTGTAAATATTTATGTTTGCAGTTGATCCAGCTTTGCTTTTATGTACATTATCGATTGCCCGAAGCGTGCTGCAACTTTCGTCATAAATAATCCGCACACCTCGCTTCATTATAGCGATTCAGTTCTCTCGCTTTCAAGAGCAGTCGCAAAGAAAGCTTTCAAGTGATTAACAACAAACGAAAAATAAACAACTCTAGGATGATTTAAATATATTGCGCGCTTAATATTTTAAATTATTTATTTATTCATTAGATATCATCAATGGAAATTAAATCCCAACTACAGATTGATCACTCATAAAATATTTTAAATAATATTAAAAGCATTTTCATACAGCTCCAATAGATCGCATGAGCAATGAAACGCTCCAATAAAATATAATAAAAGCAAACAATTGTTTGAATGTTTACCAGCTTGATTCCACTTAAACCCCCGGCGCGCTTTAATACGCGCCCGGGGAGATCCGGCCCAGAATACACACAAAGGGAACGGGGGGATGAAAAAAAGAACCGATTTTTAGTCCCCGTCTTTATTTTTTTCGTAGCTCAATTTCTCTGTTTCATTCCCCCCTTTTTTTTCTCTTCCTGTTTTCTTTTCAGAAGTGATCGATATCAACGAACCGCATGTGTACTCCCGCCAGACCAGCTCGACGGAATCGCACATCTCCAAAGAATTGGAACCGCTGCGACAATACATGAGCAACGTCAATTTAGGTCAGTTAACAAACACATGAGCGTAATTCGATGGAATTGCCCTCCTTTATAGCGCCCCCTCCTAATTTCGCAAGTCCCTAATTTCATTGTTCGAGTGTATCGGCACGGTTTTTGGGTTAACAAGGGTTTTCTAAATGGATTGGGTGGTTGTTTGAAGCAGTTTTTTTTATATATAAAGAAAAGATACTCAATCCTTGACGAATTTAATTAATTAAATCTATACGTTCAATAACTATAATTTAAATTAATTAAATATAAAAATGTGTATTAATGCCTTATTTATCAATTTAAATTGAGACATTTTCAATTTCAATTTACTTTATTAACGAAATCTCCATTTCCAAATTACAATTATAATTACATATTACAAATTTTATAAGGAATTATTATTTATTTAATTATTATACTTTAATACTTTATAAATAACACTAATAATAATTTTCCCATCAGTTGATTTCGCTACGTTGATGAGGTTTTCGCCATTGTTAATGCAAATTTCAATATAGTTGCTTTCATCAAACGGTAGTTTGATACTTCGATGGAAACTGTTGAGTTCAGCAGTTACTAATACTATTTTTATTTTATTTAGTCTTATATAACATCGTTATATGTTCCTCTCTACTTCTCAATGTGAGGTGTACTAATACTAAACATCTCTATTCATGCAACATTTATACATAGTTTAAATAATTATTTACAATGTATTTGTAGATTAATATTCACATATATTACAAGAAATGGCTAACGACTGAAGGTCTTTACGCCTGTCTATGTCTAGTTCTTGTCATTGTTTATTTAATTTTCATGATTGCTTTCGTTATTGTTTTTATCATTTCATTTCATTAAATAATGTGGACTTTACATTATTTAATGAAATGAAATGATAAATTGTTGATAAAAAAATGTAATTTAATACAAAAAATATTTGCCTTATAAAGTCTTCATGTGTTTCGATCTAAAGTCATACAATTTTTCAATTAAAATTAATTGTGTTTTAATTCATTTAGATGTTAAATATTGGGACGAAAACAGCGTGGAGATCTTCCGCGCCGACAGCTTCTCCGGCGACGGCTCCGAAACCTCGCGAAATTCCAGACGGGACTCATTAGCGAGCCGGTCCCTCTCCGATTACTGGGGCTCCGATGTCCGCAGCGACGACCGCGTCTCCCCCAGCACGACCAGCCTCAACAGCTCCATCTTCAAAAACCCCATCGAGGAGAACAAATCCCTGGACACCAGTCTGGGCATCATGGAGCTCTCATTAACCTACGACCCCCTCACGTCGACCCTCCACTGCGCCGTCTACCGAGCCAAGAACTTGATACCGATGGACATCAACGGCCTCGCGGATCCCTTCTGCAAATTGAACATCCTCCCCAGCGGGAACGTGTCGACCAGGCTGCGGACGAAGACCGTGCACAAGACTCGCAATCCCGAATTTAACGAGAATCTCACATTTTACGAGATTACCGATAACGATCTGGCGACGAAGTCGCTGCACGTGCTGATGGTGGATGATGATAAGTACGGGCATGATTATATGGGGGAGATCAGGGTGGCGTTGGCGAAGCTTAAGGTTCAGAATACAATTTATGTAAGTAGATTACTATGATGTAAAGTGAATTGAATGTATAATCAACGCGCTTCTATTATTCCTGACACGTAACGCCTTTATAATTTTACCCAGACATTTCTATCTTTTTTTTATATATGTGCTACGAATAATTTAATCTCCATAACTGATTTTTAAGATTTATAAAAATTTATTTATATTTTTATTTATAAAAAAATAATGCACTCAAAGAAATAAACTATTTATAATTTATGAATAAATTATTAAAAATCAACCAATAAAACACAATTTAATAAAACACTTTAAACTTTGTTTGTATAACTCTAAATAGATTTAGAGTTATACAAACAAAGTTTAAAGTGTTTTATTAAATTGATAAACAATGTATAACAAAGTTGAAGCCTCAGTTATTAATAATTCAATAAAACACAGATTAGAGATTTTTAAATGCGTGCCATAATGTGTCGCATATAACAATGTACAAATTTCCACCCCGGCATTAGCGCCGCCAGAAAATTTATCAGGGGGATTGGGTAACTTTTTTTTCGAGGGTTTATTTAAAACACCCAGGTCTATCCTATAAATAATAATTATTCTAGTTTTATTTTGGTTTGTAGTCCTCTTTCTTTCTAGCATCATCAGAAGCCTTCGTGATTTTTATAATTTATTTATTTATTTAACCCTACACCACCATTATGGTAGATGGGGATTTTAGATTATATATATATATTTATTTATTTATTTATTGAGGGAGAGATGTTCATCGAAATTTGAAAAAAAAAAAATGCGAAAATTCGTCGAAAATTCAAAAATCATCAATTGGCTTAATATTATACCAAAATGTAGCTAAATCATGGGGGAATAATCTGTGAGAATTAGAGCCCCATCAAAAATTTAGTTTACGATCAGCACCCCCGCAAAGTTGACCTTTATAAAATGGACTGAAATATTGCTCGATTTTGCGATTTTTTTTCTAGCCGTCTCGAATGTCCAGAGGAGATGATTGTAGGTGAAAATATAGCTGCATACTCTAAGAATCCAATGCTGAAAACCCCGTTCTTCTATCTATTTTGTGAAGCTTATAATCTTGGTCTAACCGTGGGTACATCCAAAACGGTCAATCGGCGGACTTCGCTTAAACCGTTCCCATAAGGCGCCGTGTTAATTTCACGAGGACATTCAAGTCGCCCGAAATGATTGAAGACTATTATTTGGGGGGAAATTAAATAGTTTATGTATTTTCTAACGTCATCAAGTGCTTCGTGAATTTTTTCCAGATTTTTTTGAGAGAAAAAAATTTTCGTCGAAATTTGAAAAAATCATAAGGGGTATGCATGGAAAAAAGTGGAATTTCGACGAAAATCGGAAAATCGCCAAATGACTTCATATTATACCAAAATGTAGCTAATAAATGGTAGAATAATCTGTGAGAATTTGGGCTTCATTAAAAATTTATGTTTCTGTCACTATGCCCACAAAGTTTACCTTCGCAAAATGGATTAAAATATTGCTCAAGTTTGCGATTTTTTTCTGGCTGTCTCGAATGTCCAGAGGAGATGATTGTAAGTGAAAATATAGCTGTATACTTTAAGAATCCAATACTGAAAACCCCGTTCTTCTATCATTTTTGTGAGGCTTGTAATCTTGGTCTAACCGTGGGTACGTCCAAAACGGTCAATCGGCGGACTTCGCTTAAACCGTCTCCATAAGGCGCCGTGTTAATTTCACGAGGACATTCAAGTCGCCCGAAATGATTGAAAACTATTATTTGGGGGGAAATTAAATAGTTTATGTATTTTCTAACGTCATCAAGTGCTTCGTGAATTTTTTTCAGATTTTTTTGAGAGAAAAAAATTTTCGTCGAAATTTGAAAAAATCATAAGGGGTTGCATGGAAAAAAGTGGAATTTCGACGAAAATCGGAAAATCGCCAAATGACTTCATATTATACCAAAATGTAGCTAATGAATGGTAGAATAATCTGTGAGAAATTGGGCTTCATTAAAAATTTATGTTTCGGTCAGTATGCCCACAAAGTTTACCTTCGCAAAATGGATTAAAATATTGCTCGAGTTTGCGATTTTTTTCTGGCTGTCTCGAATGTCCAGAGGAGATGATTGTAAGTGAAAATATAGCTGTATACTTTAAGAATCCAATGCTGAAAACCCTGTTCTTCTATCTATTTTGTGAGGCTTATAATCTTGGTCTAACCGTGGGTACGTCCAAAACGGTCAATCGGCGGACTTCGCTTAAACCGTTCCCATAAGGCGCCGTGTTAATTTCACAAGGTCATTCAAGTAGCTCAAAAATATTGAAGACTAATATTTTGGGGAAAATTAAATAGTCTATGTACTTTCTAATGTCATCAAGGGCCTTCGTGATTTTTTTCAGATTTTTTTGAGAGAAAAAAATTTTCGTCGAAATTTGAAAAAATCATAAGGGGTATGCATGGAAAAAAGTGGAATTTCGACGAAAATCGGAAAATCGCTAAATGACTTCATATTATACCAAAATGTAGCTAATGAATGGTAGAATAATCTGTGAGAAATTGGGCTTCATTAAAAATTTATGTTTCGGTCACTATGCCCACAAAGTTTACCTTCGCAAAATGGATTAAAATATTGCTCGAGTTTGCGATTTTTTTTTTGGCTGTCTCGATTGTCCAGAGAAGATGACCATGGGTGAAAATATAGCTGTATATTTTAAGAATCCAACGCTGAAAACCCCGTTCTTCTATCTTTTTTGTGAGGCTTGTAATCTTGATCTAACCGTGGGTACGTCCAAAACGGTCAATCGGCGGACTTCGCTTAAACCGTTCCCATAAGGCGCCGTGTTAATTTCACAAGGTCATTCAAGTAGCCCAAAAATATTGAAGACTAATATTTTGGGGAAAATTAAATAGTTTATGTACTTTCTAATGTGATCAAGTGCCTTCGTGATTTTTTTCAGATTTTTTTGAGAGAAAAAAATTTTCGTCGAAATTTGAGAAAATCATAAGGGGTATGCATGGAAAAAAGTGGAATTTCGACGAAAATCGGAAAATCGCCAAATGACTTCATATTATACCAAAATGTAGCTAATGAATGGTAGAATAATCTGTGAGAAATTGGGCTTCATTAAAAATTTATGTTTCTTTCACTATGCCCACAAAGTTTACCTTCGCAAAATGGATTAAAATATTGCTCGAGTTTGCGATTTTTTTTCTGGCTGTCTCGATTGTCCAGAGAAGATAACCATGGGTGAAAATATAGCTGTATACTTTAAGAATCCAATGCTGAAAACCCCGTTCTTCTATCTATTTTGTGATGCTTATAATCTTGGTCTAACCGTGGGTACGTCCAGAACGGTCAATCGGCGGACTTCGCTTAAACCGTTCCCATAAGGCGCCGTGTTAATTTCACGAGGACATTCAAGTAGCTCAAAAATATTGAAGACTAATATTTTGGGGAAAATCAAATAGTCCATGTACTTTCTAATGTCATCAAGTGCCTTCGTGATTTTTTTCAGATTTTTTTGAGAGAAAAAAATTTTTGTCGAAATTTGAAAAAATCGTATAGAAAAAAGTCCAATTTCGACGAAAATCGGAAAATCGCCAAATGACTTCATATTATACCAAAATGTAGCTAATGAATGGTAGAATAATCTGTGAGAAATTGGGCTTCATTAAAAATTCATGTTTCGGTCACTATGCCCACAAAGTTTACCTTCGCAAAATGGATTAAAATATTGCTCGAGTTTGCGATTTTTTTTCTGGCTGTCTCGAATGTCCAGAGGAGATGATTGTAGGTGAAAATATAGCTGCATACTCTAAGAATCCAATACTGAAAACCCCGTTCTTCTATCTTTTTTGTGAAGCATATAATCTTGGTCTAACCAAGACAATTGTAGTTTGTTATTGATAATGAGCACCATTATCAATAACAAACTATAATTGTTTCGCTACGGTTGTTGTTGTTGCTGTCAGTACAGAAAGTATAAATATAATGAGCAAACCTAATCGAATTAATTTACAAAAAAATGTATTTAAACAAACATATTTATATTAATTAATCTCTATTAGTTGACTTTACCTCTGGAAAAACTGCATCCCGATCGTAAAGGGCCGAATCCAGGTCCGGACTTAAACGAATGGTTCGACGACTTATGGCTGCGAGGGCAGATTTTAATCTCTTTATGCTACAGCACCAAAAAGAGGGCATTATTGGTCACCATTGTGCGGTGCGCCAATTTGCTTCCGATGGACAACAACGGATTTTCTGATCCTTTCGTAAAACTGTAAGTATTGATAATTTTTGTTATGAAAATAAATTCATTTTATTTAAAACGCAAAATGATATTCACATTAAATTATTAGAAATTGTGTACAAATACATGTGCTTACTGTAAATAACAAACATTGACAAGCAATCAACTAACATCAATAGATAGATTTTAGTAAATACAATACTTAAATAAATAGAACATTTTCTTTATGGTGGTTGTTGGTTGTGGAGACTTTAATTATTTAAATAAAAATAGTTGTGGGAGAAAGGACAACTATTTTATAAATACATAATCTTTATTGACAAACGTACTACAACACCTACATATAACACAAAATATTACAATACATGCTGTAAGAGTTTGCCAATATATAAATTGTTGGTTTTAAATATTCTGTATAAAAATATAAATTTGTTGGTTACTTTTGGGAATAAAGATGTTTATATATATATATAATGTTTAAGCGACATTCCCTTCATAAATTAATTTTAGAAAATAGGTAAAAAAACGGATTTAAAATATATGCACTATACACTGTACCTAAATAGAGTAGGATTGCATGGGTATCTTTCTTATTCTTAAAGTTAGAGATCTGGTTAAATGGGTAATGTTGTGCAGTTTTGTATGCTGGTTCAGATTATGTTGAGAAATTTTCAAAATTCTGAGTAGAAATTATTTAAGAAAAAAAGACTAAAAATTGTGTTTTTTCTTATCTTATCACCATTTCAGCTATTTACGTCCCGATCCCTATCACAGAAAGCACAAAACTTCCGTGAAATGGAAGAACCTGAATCCGATCTTCAACGAGGAATTCGCGTTCGAGACCCGGCCCACGGAACTATCGACGCAGAGTCTCCACTTGGCGGTCTGGGACAAGGACTACGGAAAGAGCAACGATTACCTGGGAGGTTTGATCATCGGAGGCGTGGGTTCGAAAGGCCAGAGGTTAAAACACTGGCTCGACATGATCAGATATCCCGACCACAGGCACGAATACTGGCATAATTTAACAGAAGATCAAATCAACGACTAAATATTAAAAAAAAATTATGAATATTAATGAAGGAAATTATTAATAAACAATGAATTAAGGAGGACATTCTGATGATTGAATCTGTAGTATATATTTATCAGTAATTATTTTTTATTACAATTTATAATACAAAAAAGTAACGTTTCCGAATGGTGTCACGGGATATATAAAATTTTGAAAACGGAATCTTGGGTAAACGTGCGTGAAATGAACGAATCCGAAGTCAAAATCTGTAGGAAACTTACCGTTTGCTTACAATTCGCATTTAAAGTCCGAATTTTGAGGTTATAATTGATCCGATTTTCGACTAAATAAGAACATTGCGAGTATAAATCGTACACATGGTGAAATAATCTTCTAATTTATGACGAAAGTTAACAAATTTGTTGCGATTTTTTCATTTACTCAGCCAAAATCACGATTTTAATTTTATACAGAAAGTGACGTTTATGTAAAAAAATCAATATATATTTTAGATCCATTTGTAAATAATAGATATTTTAATTTACGATATCAAACATAGATGGCGTCACCGCTCCACTAAACCGAATGTATTTTGTACAATGTAATAAAAAATAATAGAGAATTATTCATCGACTATTATAAATAATACATACATATTTAATTAATGATTTTTTACGATTTTTTGCACGTTTTGTCAGAATACTTTTCAAACATGTTTGCACACTCACCTAACCTAATCTAAACTAACCCAAACTAACCTAACATAACCTAAACTAACCCAAACTAACCTAACCTAACCTAAACTAACACAAACTAACCTAAACTAACCCAACCTAACCTAAACTAACCTAACCTAAAATAACCCAAACTAAACTAACCTAACCTAAACTAACCCAAACTAAACTAACTTAAACTAACCTAACCTAAACTAACCCAAACTAAACTAACCTAACCTAAACTAACCTAACCTAAACTAACCCAAACTAAACTAACCCAAACTAAACTAACCTAACTTAAACTAACCTAACCTAACCCAAACTAAACTAACCTAACCTAACCTAAGTCAACAAAACGTGCAAAAGATCGTAAGTTGTACCAATCTATCCAATATTTTCATTAAAAAATCATTTCTAAAGTTAAACAATTTGAAATAAGTAAAATACGGCGGAAAATGGGCTACACATAAATTAAATAATTTATAAATTATTTCCACCTTTAGCTTTTATTAATTAATATCATGATAATCTGTAGACTTCTTTTTGTATAAAGCCATGTGAAATGTATGTCAAAGTTGACCCAGGAGACATGGTTCTTTTTAATTCCACCCGCCTGTAATTTCACGCCGAATTTTCCAAAAAATGTTTTTTCTTTATTGAACTATGGGATACACATGATACTTATAGTTACGTCAAATTGGTTAAATTCGTTTCCTATTTTATTTTCCACTCAACGCGGTGAAATAATAGTAGCGAGTTTATGTTACAAATAGAGGTTTTGAAAAATCTTTAAGGATTTTTATTAGCAAAAAATATTTAAGAATATTCAAAAAAAAGTTTTTTTTTTAAATTGCTTAAGCTTAAAGAAAAGTGGAACATTTTTTTAATCCATTCCTTCTTTATTGTATTTAATTAAATTTCTAACATCTTTAATTCATTCTAATTCAAACAATTCTTCATTTCCTTCTTACCTCGTTATCATTAAAATGTTTCTAATTAAAACAATTATTAACAAAAGGCGTCGATTGAAAATGAAATTTTCTCGGTCATCAGAATGGACCCCCAGGACTGGAACATGAACGATATAGTTATTTATTATGTTATTGGTGATAATTTATTTTTGTATATTTGGCTTGAATAAAGGAAGTATAATCTTGTGAATTGCCTTTGTTATTTTTATTTTTTTGTGCGTACAATAAGGCAAGAGTAAAAGCTCACTACCACGTTTCATTAACTTAAATCTCAGAATAATCAGCAATAACTCCTGATTATTCTGTTAAGCAAAAAACAACATCACGTGGGAAAATAAAATTTGAATAAAACTTCCTCTATCATACGAATTAATGTTTTTTTATATAGTATAAAATATTTCAATCTCATTATTAATACGATTATTATTAATCGTAATAAATTAAAGACGACGCAAGCGCCATCTCTTGCCTAATTTCAAGTGGCATCGTTAACGATTTGTTTTTTTTTTTATTTTAATTAATCTCGATTTAAAGTATGCATTGAAATAAATAATTAAACGCTAAATTTAAAATGTATTATATTTATAAATAAGTATTACACGTGATAAATTTCCAAGGACAAACAAAAATTAAACAAATAAAATTATTTTGTGTTCTTCTTGTATAAAAAGACGAAATTGTTATCGCAAAAAAATCGTTTTTATTTATTTCGACAATTTAAACATTGTACATTATGTTTATCGCAAATAATCGTTTTTATTTATTTCGTCAATATAAACACAATGTTTATAAAAATTTACAAATAAAATTAATATTTGTTTCTTCAATTGTATAAAAAGAGGAAAATGTTATCGCAAAAAAATAGTTTTTATTTATTTCGTCAATATATACACAATGTTTATATTTTTTTATTTCGTCAATATAAACACAATGTTTATATTGACGAAATAAATAAAAACGATTTTTTTGCGATAACATTTTCCTCTTTTTAAACAATTGAAGAAAAAAAAAATATTAATTTTATTTGTAAATTATGTTTATATTGACGAAATAAATAAAAACGTTTTTTTTGCCATAACAATTTCCTCTTTTTAAACAATTGAAGAAAAAAAATATTATTTTTATTTGTAAATTATGTTTATATTGATGAAATAAATAAAAACGATTTTTTTTTCCATAACAATTTCCTTTTTTTATACAATTGAAGAAAAAAAAAATAAAAAATTTTATTTATACATTATGTTTATAGAGACGAAACAAATAAAAACGATTTTTTTGCGATAACATTTTCCTCTTTTTAAACAATTGAAGAATAAAAACTAAATTATTTAATTAATTTTTGAATAAAACCACGAAGTAAGGATAAATATTCTTAATCAATGATAAAACACTAATTTTCTTTGTTTGCATAAATGTCAAACAAGAAAAATCTTCGTTGATTTTACATAGTAAATTATACATTAAAACAAATGAAACACGACTAAATTTTAAAACACGTATATTTATAAATAAATATTGCACATGATAAAATCCCAAGGACAAACAAAAACAAACTCAAAACGTAATAATATTAATTAAAACAAAACAAACATAAAAACAATGCGAAGATAGGCGTGGAAAAGCACAAGGCTTTCGTTCCTAAAAAATCTTTCACGATATAAAAGACTTAGGAAACAGTTTCGGGGAAAAAACACACAAACACAAAACAATTAAAAAAAAACACCATAAACTATAAAACAAAAAAACAAAACGACAACCGAAATAAAAACAAAATCAAAAACACACACATACAAACATAAAACCTAGAAAGTATAATATATATAACGGACAAACAAAACGGTATATTTTCATAGAATTAAAAATATAACAGTTATCGTGTAATATTGCACCTTCCTATTGCACGCGATTCACAGAAATTGTTTATTTGATTATAGTAATTGTTATAATACTAATCGAGTTTTATGTTAAAATCAGATTGAATGTTTTATGGGTTATAAATCACTGATTGTAATAAATAATTTATATTCTTTTCAATTTTTATCTTCTTATAACTCAATAAAACACTTTTAACTTTGTTATTGAGTTATAATAAGCCATGTACAACCAAGTGGAAGCCTGAACAATTAACAAGTTTTATCTTCTTGATTATTTTTTTTTCTTTTCTAAAATTGACGTATTGTAATGATTGAACTTTTTTCTTTATTAACCTTACCGATGTTGCTATAAATGTATACATTTACTACATTCACATTTTGTTCCCAACTAAGTAAGACTGAGACGGATTTTTTTTATTAATTTTTTTAAATAAATTCAAATAAAGTACTTTTTGAAATTTCGTAATTGTAACAGATTTTACATGAGTATAAATACTTATTTATTAAAATTAGCAATATTGCCATAAATATATACGATATTTATGGCAATATTGCTAATTTTAATAAAAAAGTTTTCCATCATGTGATTTAAAAAAAAATCAATTCAAGGCACTCTAGAGGAAGAAAGTTTTCAATCATGTGATTTAAAAAAAATCAATTCAAGGCACTCTAGAGGAAAAAAGTTTTCAATCATGTGATATTCTACCAATTATGCTTTTTATACACTATAAAACATTTCAATCTCATTATTAACACGTTTATTATTATTATTTTTTTAATTATAATTAATCTCGATTTAAATTGCACGTAACAGAATTAATCCTAAAAGCGGTTCTTATTTAAATAAATAAATAGAATAAATACTATAAGTACTAAGAGATAATATTGCACAAAAGATGATTACTAATCTGCCCATAGTTGCAAGTGTCCATTAAAACACGTTCGAAAATTTGCTTACAATAAATTATTACACAAAACAAAAATCAGTTTCCACACCTACCGAACCGATCCCATATATTTTTTTCTTCGATAATATACAAAAAAAAATGGGTTTGAGTGACACGAAGAATTAGTTGCATTTGTATTTAAAATGTTTCTTCGTATTTCGTTTATATCAGAAATGCAATTTAATATAATATTTAACTAAATCCTTACAATTACAATCTCCTCAAAACCTTATGTATCTCTCTCAATCCAAAGAGTACATCCACATCGAAAAATCCATCCACATCATTATTTCATTTTATTTCATCGCTTCATAGCAAAGACAGTTAAATTGACAGATATTCGTGACTATTCCGTACGGGAACTTTTAAATTCAACGTTTACGTTATTAATAAATTCACATTCTATATATATATATATATATATATCTATTACAAAAGCTGTTTAGTCTGTGATGATAAAAATAATGTACACGTTAAACTTAACATTTCCTTTACAGAATAGCCCCGATTTTCGAAGTCGGGCTGAAAGTACGTCGATCGGTAGCCGATTAATAGGAGAAGGTCTACACTACATGTTTTTATGTACATAAAGAAATGTTTTGATATATGTATTGTATTATGCGTCAGATGATAATGATTTCTTAATATATAAGGCTGAAAGACTTCCGGTAGATAGCGAATTCATCTGCAGAATATAAAATTTAATTTTATGTATTATTGTACATACATATACACATATGGATAAAAATGTTTAGTTAGTTATATATATATTTAACATCTTTATTGACAAATAACGTTACATTCTACAATGTGTAGTATGTGTGTTTACAATATTTACAAAATTATTTCAATTTGTTACGTAACTGTCATTGTCAAATAGCTATCGACCCGAGGTCTTTCTGCCTATTTTAGTTATATATTATATTTAATTCTGTTCATTCATAACCATAGTAAATTCACGTTTCGATTAGTAATTTCGTATAATAAAATGTCGATCCTTAAAAATTGAATCGAAAAGATTGATCATTCAAAAATTTAAAAAAAATCGTTGTAATTTGCTCTAACTTTTCATCTCAAATATTAATTTATACAAGAATACTCCTTACTATAAAATTGCATTTTTTTATAATCTAATAAATAAACCGAAATATAGGTTTAAATTCTACATCTCAAATATTAATCAGCCTTTTGTAGCACAAAATGAATTTTTGATGAAATTTGTTGAAAGGGGTACATCATTGATCTTTTCCGCCTGACTTTAAAAATTCATAAAAAATATTTCTGAACAAAACAAAGACTTTTCGCGTACATATTTGAGTTCAGTAGACTTTAATCTATCTCCCTAGAGGGTTTCAGCCCTTTGTAACACAAAATGATTTTTTTATGAATTTTATTGGAAAGGGTACATCTTTGATCTTTTTCGCCTGACTTTAAAAATTCATAAAAAATATTTCTGAACGAAATAAAGACTTTTGGCGCACATATTTGAGTTCAGTAGACTTTAATCTATCTCTCTAAAGGGTTTCAGCCCTTTGTAGCACAAAATGAATTTTTGATGAATTTTGTTGGAAGGGGTACATCTTTGATCTTTTTCGCCTGACTTTAAAAATTCATAAAATATATTTCTGAACGAAATAAAGACTTTTGGCGCACATATTTGAGTTCAGTAGACTTTAATCTATCTCTCTAAAGGGTTTCAGCCCTTTGTAGCACAAAATGAATTTTTGATGAATTTTGTTGGAAGGGGTACATCTTTGATCTTTTTCGCCTGACTTTAAAAATTCATAAAAAATATTTCTGAACGAAATAAAGACTTTTGGCGCACATATTTGAGTTCAGTAGACTTTAATCTATCTCTCTAAAGGGTTTCAGCCCTTTGTAGCACAAAATGAATTTTTGATGAATTTTGTTGGAAGGGGTACATCTTTGATCTTTTTCGCCTGACTTTAAAAATTCATAAAATATATTTCTGAACGAAATAAAGACTTTTGGCGCACATATTTGAGTTCAGTAGACTTTAATCTATCTCTCTAAAGGGTTTCAGCCCTTTGTAGCACAAAATGAATTTTTGATGAATTTTGTTGGAAGGGGTACATCTTTGATCTTTTTCGCCTGACTTTAAAAATTCATAAAAAATATTTCTGAACGAAATAAAGACTTTTGGCGCACATATTTGAGTTCAGTAGACTTTAATCTATCTCTCTAGAGGGTTTCAGCCCTTTGTAGTACAAAATGAATTTTTGATGAATTTTGTTGGAAGGGGTACATCTTTGATCTTTTTCGCCTGACTTTAAAAATTCATAAAATATATTTCTGAACGAAATAAAGACTTTTGGCGCACATATTTGAGTTCAGTAGACTTTAATCTATATCTCTAGAGGGTTTCAGCCCTTTGTAGCACAAAATGAATTTTTGATGAATTTTGTTGGAAGGGGTACATCTTTGATCTTTTTCGCCTGACTTTAAAAATTCATAAAAAATATTTCTGAACAAAATAAAGACTCTTTGCGCACATATTTGAGTTCAGTAGACTCTAATCTATCTCCCTAGATGGTTTCAGCCCTTTGTAGTACAAAATGAATTTTTGCTGAATTTTGTTGGAAGGGGTACATCTTTGATCTTTTTCGCCTGACTTTAAAAATTCATAAAAAATATTTCTGAACAAAATAAAGACTTTTGGCGCACATATTTGAGTTCAGTAGACTTTAATCTATCTCCATAGAGGGTTTCAGCCCTTTGTAGCACAAAATGAATTTTTGATGAATTTTGTTGGAAGGGGATCTTTTTCGCTGGTGCAGGTGGCTGAAGCCACTGGAAAGCTGGAGGAATTCATCCATGAACCACCGATCTGTAAAGACTTCCTTCAACAACAAAATTGTCTGGAGGGAGAGAACAGCTGGTGCAGGTGTTTGAAGCTACTGGAAAGGTGAAGGAATTCGTTCACGAACCACTGATCTGAGAAAACTTCCTACAACCCCAAAATTGTTGGGAGGGAGAGAGCAGCTGGTGACTGAAGCCACTGGAAAGCTGAAGGAATTTGTCCACAAACCACCGATCTGCGGTTGAATGACAACCGAGGTCATTCGGATTTGCTGCATCGATGTCTTGGTGGAAACACGCGAAATTCGAATGAAATGGGTGTGTTTGGAAGTTATCTGCAAACATTTGCACTGCGGGTTGCTCACCGTGGAAATTGTAACGTTTTTGGCAGTTGTCATTTTTTCTATCCTAAAAATCTTGTCCATAGTAGGGATGACTCTGGGGGTTTTCAGGAGGCAGTACGTCAAGAACGCCGGAATCGACACTGCCGAAAGGAAGCTAACTCCAGCGGATTTGTTGAAGCAAAGAACTGCGAGATTTGAGCAAAATGCTCTTTAAGAGGAACAGGGAGGGCTATTTTATATTACCGACATCGCCGATTAACCATAAGTTGCACAATAACTCGATTTTTAACTGTCAAAAGTTTAAACGGGGTTTTCTCGAAACGGCATTTTTGTAGATTATTATTTTTTTTTTAATCTTTTTCCTTTCTACCGTTAGGTGTAAGGAGTTGTAGATTATTTCGGAAACAAATGATCCGATTGAGTTTTCGAATTGATAATTTTGAAGCGTATAAAATTCTCTAGGAGTTGTGCCACAATGAAACATATCTGTCAAAGAGAAATATTTGTTAAGGCCTTCCAAAGTTGGAAAAATCGAAGAAAAAACTGACTATTTTTTAAAAAATCATATTATTGACTGAATTGGTAAGAACTCCTAGATAATTTCACTACCTTCATGGTAATCAAACTTATTTTGGTTTCAGATCACCTAAACAATAATGACTCGCGGAAACTTTTTTTTCGCCCTAAGCCTGCAGGGTCTGTATACCTATTTATGGATCTATAACTGATTTATGCAAACTAAGTCTGTGGCGTCTGCATACTTGTTTTTGAATCTGCAGCTTATTTGTATAGGGCTTGTATAAATGGATCTATATCTTGTCTGTTCAACTTAGCCTTATAAGCATTTAAGTAAAATTATACTGAAAGATCTATATACCTGTTTTTTGGATTTGTTACCATTATAGGTATCATAATCCATAACCTCAGTCCTCTTCCTAGGCTTCAGCTTCTCGTAATACTTCTCACTTGGATTATGTATGCATTCCAAACTCCTCGTACTTTTTGTATTAGAATTCTTCTCATTTATATACGTATTCCTGGATATTAGATACAGATCCAAGAACACGTATAGAAACCCTGCAGTTAATCATAGATTGATTCAAGGATTAAGCTGCAACAATTAGTAATGTTGTATGTGGCACAATTTTTCTGCGGTTTCATTTCATTTAGTTATTTTTCTTTTATCTTAAATAAAAATGCAACAATTCTTCCCGAACCTAAAACCAACCATAAGAACCTAACATTTGGTTTGAATGAGCAACGGAACGAAACGCGCACGCACGGATCACGGCAGGTATCCCAGGGAATTCTCAATGCTCGAACTGACAGGTCCCTTTTGTTTCACGTTAAAATAGTCCCGTTCGGGTTTGCCCCGACTGCTGTCGTCCGATTGACTCTGGATGGTGTAGAGGCCGTTCTTCGCGCTGTACATGTTCTTGGGCGGGCCCTTCATGCTGTACAGCGAGTTCGAAACGGTCCTCCCGCCGCCAGGATACCTGGGCTTGTGCGAGGACATAATCTGGGCGATGTCCGTCGTCTGGCTCAGTTTGATGTCGGCGAAAAGTGCCGCGATTTCCGCGGATTTCTTCACAGAGAGTGCTTCGGTGCATCTGCCGGATTTGTGTGTGGTTTTTTGTGCTGGAATAATTAAAAAAAATATATACGTATAATATAATTTTTTTCACTCACACATGATGTTAAGAATTCCTTAATTTCATTATTTAGTATTTGTTTAGAAATTGCGATTTAGTATTGGAAACGAAAGTGAAAGAAGAAAATGGAAATATAACTCTAGAATTTTTAATTAATTTCTCACTTAACCCGTGGTGAAACATATTTAATTAATAGAGTTTGATTAAAACACTTGGTTTGTTTCACTGATTTAAATTAAGTCTATCACTTTAGAATGTTCCACGGTAAACGCGGCGTCATCGAAAATTCCGGAAAGTTCGAAAAACAAGCACGCGCTAGTGGCGCTGCAGTCAGTCTATGACGAACGTTCGAGTGATAAATAAACAATGACAATATGGTGTTAATAAATATGTTCAGTATACTATTTGATTAATTTCTCACTTATCCCGTGGCGAAACAAGTTTGAATTAAGAATCTACATTATTAGTGTTGTCTACATACCAAATTAATCCCAGGGGAATTAAAAATTTAACACTTATATTTGATAATGAGAAGCTATATTAATTTAAATTGCAGTCACATGCAATTACATCGTGTTATACAAAGTTCAAAGTTTTTTTTTCTCTAATTTATATTATCGTTTTGATTTTATGACAATCACAGTACTTTGAATACAGATAATTCCAGTGACTTCAGTTTTGTGGGCAGTGCGTTATATAATTTTATTGCGTTATATGATGGTGATTTTCTATAGAAAATATATATATCCCTATATATTTAATATACGAAAAGTACTAAAAAGTTGGTGCAACATTTAATATATGGGAAGTGAAAAAAAAAAGAACAAATTCAAGTAATCGGAACATTTTCCAAACCAATGAACATCTCCCATCCAAAAAAATTTGGTTCCAAATTCACACGATTAAGAAAGCAACAGTAATTGATGTTACAGATGAAATATTTCAAGAATAGACCAATTTGATGTTACAGAAGACATATTTCAAGAATATACCAATGGAGAAGAGCATTTAATATAGTGAAAGCAAAAAAAAAGTTGGTGTAACTTTATTTGTGAATATCAATGGTATATCAAATAAAACGAATCAACGAACAATTCCAAATGATTATTTTCAAATCCTTGATTTTTTTTTAAATTATTATTGAAAATGTCCCAAATGATTATTTTAAAATCCTTGATATTTTAAAATTATTATTGAAAATGTTTTATTAAGTGATTAATGAGAACAAAATTGAAGAAATAAAACGAATTTACTTACATTCAATGAGCCTTGATCTAACAGTCTCCTTACAAAGGTGCCCAGTCTCACTAACCGCCCTCATATAAATAGCCCTGTTGTTTCTTATATGGTTACCATTATATGTATCATAATCCATAACCTCACTCCTCTTCCTGGGCTTCAGCTTCTCGTAATACTTCTCACTTGGATTATGCATGTATTCCAAACTCCTCGTACTTTTTGTATTAGAATTCTTCTTACAGAGCTTTCTACTACCCGGAGGCGTGCTTACCGACTCCCCCGAAGGAATGAATCCCCTTTTTTTCAATTGATCGAAAATTGTTCCGTTGCCGCTGTTACCAACCGGAGTTTTCGTGCAGTAACACTTGTTGCTATCAGCGCAGCTGTCTGTATCGCAACCGCAAAACGTTAAAGAATCATCGTTGTCGCAGCAGCATCTCCTCGAGGATATCTCGAAGTTTTTCTGTCCCAACGAGCAATAACACTTATCAGCGGAGACGCAGGTGCAAGTATCGCTATCAAAAGAGCATTCCGAGCATGAAACGTACCCGCTGGAGCTGTTCCTGTTGTGGTTGTTGTGCATCTGCCTGGATTTGCTTTTCCGCAGCGAGAAAAAGTCGCTCTCCTCAGAAGTGCTCTGCCGTTCGCGTTTCTTCCTCCCGGCGGGAGTTTTCGGCGTGAAATGCCTCGTGTCGTACGACGAGCTTGAAATCGTGCTTTCCGGCAGCTTCTCCTGCGCGGGCTCGCTCTTCGCGCAGTCCTTCTCCGCTCTCCCGCTGGCTTTCATTTTCTGGAAAACGTGCTTGAGCCGCTTGAATTTCGAACAAACCACCACCGATTTTTTCTTCTGGCTGTGCTGATTCGTGCTGGCGCGCCGCATCAGTTTCTTTTTGTGGCGTCTCATTATCGATTTCGAACGTTGGTACAGTTCGTCCTTCGTGAGGGTCACGGAGAGCTTCAGCAGGAATTCCTTGTAGATGGGCTTTAAGTCGTTGAAGGACATGCCGTCCGGGTCGATTATCACCGCGAGGATTTCGTCCATCGAGTGCAGACCTTCTTGCAAGCGGAACTCGTTGAAGAGCTCGTTGAAGCCTAACGGCGAACCGCCTGTCGCTTGACCGTTCAACCTAAAAATAAAAAAAATATTTGGTTAATAATTTTTAGATGTAAAAAAAAAATTCTATAATAAAAACTAATAATGGGCAAGATCGATAAAAAAAATCGACTGCTCGATCCTTGCAGGTAATCGAGCTGCTCGATCTCTATGATTGGCTCGATCTTCTCGGACTCATTTTCGGATTGGATTGATCATGTTGAGCAATGATGAAGCGGATCGATCGGTCTAGGCAAGAACGATCACTGAATCAAACTATTTCTTTAAGTTAATTTGTTTTATGCTAAGTGAAATAGCCTTTATTAATTTATTTACTAAATAAATGTTGTGATTTAATAAACAGAAATACAGTATGTAGTCACGTATGTCACTGTACGTCACTATAATAGTTAAAAAAACAATTTTTATTAATTGACTTTATGTCATTGAAACCTACTATTTTTACTATAAATTGACTTTAAAGTCATTTATAGTCACTAATTTTGCTATAAATTGACTTTAAAGTCATTTATAGTCACTATTATTGTCATAAATTGACTTTAAAGTAACTATTATAGTCAAAAATTTATTTAATAATCATTAATAGTCACTATGCTTGCTAGAAATTGACTTTAAAGTCAATTATAATCATTATTTTTGCTATAAATTGACTTTGTAGACAACTTACTTCACTATTATTGTCAAAAATTCACTTTAAAGTCATTGAAAGTCACTATTCTCACCAGAAATTGACTTTAGATTCATTATTTGTAATATAAATTGACTTTAAAGTCATTTATTGTCACTATTTTCACCAGAAATTGACTTTAGAGGAACTATTTGTACTATAAATTGACTGTATAGTCATTTATAGTCACTATTTTCACTAGCAATTGACTTTAGAGTCACTATTTGTACTATAAATTGACTCTACTGTCATTGATTGTCACTATTTTCACAAGGAATTGACTTTAGAGTCACTATTTGTACTATAAATCGACTGTAAAGTCATTGATAATCACTATTTTCACTATAAATTGACTTTAGAGTCACTATTTGTGCTATAAATCGAGTGTAAAGTCATTGATTATCACTATTTTCACTAGAAATTGACTTTAGAGTCACTATTTGTACTATGAATTGACTGTACTGTCATTGATTGTCACTATTTTCACTATAAATTGACTTTAGAGTCACTATTTGTACTATAAATCGACTGTAAAGTCATTGATAATCACTATTTTCACTATAAATTGACTTTAGAGTCACTATTTGTGCTATAAATCGACTGTAAAGTCATTGATTGTCACTATTTTCACTAGAAATTGACTTTAGAGTCACTATTTGTACTATAAATCGACTGTAAAGTCATTGATAGTCACTATTTTCACTAGAAATTGACTTTAGAGTCACTATTTGTACTATAAATCGGCTGTACAGTCATTGATTGTCACTATTTTCACTAGAAATTGACTTTAGAGTCACAATTTGTACTATAAATTGACTGTACAGTCATTGATTATCACTATTTTTACTAGAAATTGACTTTGGAGTAACTATTTGTACAAGAAATTGGCTGTAAAGTCATTGATTATCACTATTTTTACTAGAAATTGACTTTAGAGTCACTATTTGTACTATAAATCGATTTAAAGTCTTTGATTGTCACTATTTTCACTATAAATTGACTTTGGAATAACTATTTGTACTATAAATTGACTTTAGAGTCACTATTTGTACTATAAATTGACTGTAAAGTCATTGATTATCACTATTTTTACTAGAAATTGACTTTAGAGTCACTGTACTATAAATTGACTGTAAAGTCATTGATTATCACAAGTTTTACTATAAATTGACTTTAAAGTCACTATTTGTACTATAAATTGACTTTAGAGTCACTGTACTATAAATCGACTGTAAAGTCATTTGATTGTCACTATATTCACTAGAAATTGACTTTGGAGTAACTATTTGTACTAGAAATTGACGGTAAAGTCATTTATAGTCACTATTATTGTCAAATTTTGATTTTAAAGCAATTTATAATCATTATTTTTTGCTAGAAATTGACTTGAAGTCAACTTACTTCACTATTATTGTCAAAAATTGACTGTAAAGTCATTGATAGTTACTATATTCTACTAGAAATTGACTTTAAAGTCATTTATAGTCACTATTATTATTAAAAATCGACTTAAAGTCATTGATAGTGACTATTTTCATTTTAAAGTCACTATTTGTACTAGAAATTGTCTTTAAAGTAATTTATAGTAACTATTTTGCTACAGATGGAATTTAAAGACCCAAACAATGGGTGTTGTAACCATATTCTCTTCTAATTTTTGATTAACATAAGTTACCCCATTACAATTTCCATAGCTTGTATTCACCTCCTTTAAATTTTACGCGTTAATTTAGTATGTAGACCACGGTAATAATCTAGATTCCGAACGAAACGACACCGCCCAAACATAAACACTCATTTTTTATGAACCAACGCCGCGCTAATAGCGAATAATTCAATTAATATGTGCATGCCAGCATCCTGCATTAGTATTAATTATATTAAAATTAAGCGGAGTCCATTAGAACTCGGGCAATAAAAAATTGGAGTTTACGACAAGATACAAATTGCCGGTGATCAAATTAAACATCCAAATTTGATAAAGACGGATTGAATTAAGTGCAGTTAGCGATAATTATCGCGCATTTGAATTCCGGACGTGTTGATTGAGTGAGTTATTATTTAAATGTATTTGTGTCGGGATTATTTATGGACGTGTCGCCTTGATTTATTCATTTGATTGAGTGAAAAAATTAAAATTTGATTAATAATTAGAACAAACGTTCTAATTGAGATATTAGAAAGGAATCAATTCAAATTGATTATTCATTTTTCATTCACAATTAAATTAATTTGCAATCGATGATATTAACATCGTGCTCCCCCACTGTATTATGTATATGTTGCACCGTAGCTTGAAATATCTTAATACAATTTTCAAATTCTTTTTATTTAATTTATTTAAATAACTGTGATCAATTCTATTATTATTAATAATTGTTGTGTGTGCTCACACATATATCTTTAATTGCAATTTCATGTAATTGCACACAAAAAATCTGCCTTTTTAAAGTACGATGCAGCTGGCATTCAGCATCCTGTTGCCCCACTATAAATGTTGCCTTAGAATGAAAAAAAAAAGATTACTGTTTTTTTTTAATATTACAGCACTTTTACTACTACTGCTACAATATCTTTATTCAAAATTATTTGTTTTACATATATTTACAATATATTATGGTATATTTGTTTCTTTCTTGCTTGCTTGAACAGGCTATCGACCTATGGTCTTTCCGCCATAGCACTTTTATTTAATCGAACTCACTATCTTTACAATTAAAAAAAAAATAAATAACAATAAATGAAATATAGGACCTGAAACCTTTTTCATTTTCTATAATTATTAAAATATAATTAGTAAACTGAAACATACTTTAATTCAACCCTGTAGGTTTTGATAAATTAATTTTTTATTTTAATTGATTTTGTAATTTTTATTATTTATTCTGTAAATACCTTTTAATAACGACTATTATAAATATATCTTATTACAGGAAATAATTAATTAAATAATTACCGTGGATTCTAGTTCATTATACATTGTTAATAATTAATTGAATAAATTATATTTTTTAAAATGTGTAATAAATATCAAAATAAATTCATTAAGAAAACAAACTGCTCGTATTTCACTCTTCCTAATTATTAATTTAAATGAGAGTGATGCGACTTTATCCTGACACGAATCTATCTATAACTAGATCAAATCCGTCTATTAAGATTCATATTGAGCGGTGCGCGCGAAAATTCTCCGCATAACGGTCCCGTTTTTTTTTACACCAATCCATTTCTGATTTTATGTTGTTCTTATGACAGAAACGTTCTATAATCCTAAAATCCTGAATAATACATATTATATTGTTGTTGAATGCGTGGTTTTGCGTTGGCATTGGAACTGACTAATTTGGTGCGGTTTTAGGACTATTAATCGCGGAATTTTGTTTTTTTAAGAATGGGGTTAGGAACACAAATAAGAAAAAAAAAGCTTAGAAAAAAAGGTTAGGATGTTTTCGTGTGGGTTACAAAATAATCAAAAAATAATACCGTATGTTATGTTTGAAAAAATCTGTAGTTTTTCGCATGTAATTTTTAAAATAATCAGTTTTTGTCTATGCGAATTATCTTACACAAAAAAAGAAAATTATAGCGACTGCATTTTTTTTTCTAAGTTTTATATGCATTTTCTGTTCAGATTTAAATATCTTTTAATTTGTAATAAATGAAAGACGACGCAAGCGTTATCCATTGCCTAATTCGAATCGTTGACGATGCCGCATGAAATTAGGCGAAAGATGGCGCTTGCGTTGTCTTTCATTTATTATGGTTAATATCAGGTTTATAACCACAACGCAAGCGCCGTCTTTCGCTAAATTCGAATCGTTAACGATGCCACATAAAATAAGGCGAAAGATGGCGCCGTTTTTCGCCTAATTCGAATCGTCGGCGATGCCACAGGAAATTAGGAGAAAGATGGCGCTTGCGTCGTCTTTCATTTATTATGGTTAATATCAGGTATATAACCACAACGCAAGCGCCATCTTTCGCCAAATTCGAATTGTTGACGGTACCACATGAAAGATGGCGCTTTGGTCGTCTTTCATTTATTATGATTAATATCAGGCATATATCGAATTTGGCCTTATTTCGCCAAATTCGAATCGTTGACGATACCACATACAATTAGGCGAAAGATGGAGCTTGCGTCGTCTTTCATTTATTATAGTTAATATCAGATATATAACCACAACGCAATCGCCGATTTTCGCCTAATTCGAATCGTTGATGATGCTACATGAAATTAGGCGAAAGATGGCGCTTGCGTCGTCTTTTATTTATTATGGTTAAAATCAGGTATATAACCACAATACAAGATCCGTTCAGTCGCCTTCATCAAGGCATTGCACATGGAACACGCTAATCAGATGAGGTTCGATAGCCATCCCTAGTTATCCATACGCTAGATGAATGCTGCTTTGAACATTTTATTAAATCTTTTAATTCAGGCAAATTATCTACGATTTTACGTTTCGGTAATTAATTATATTTCCTTAATTAATTGTTGATTGGGTAAAGAAATACGGGTGGAGCGCTTTAATTTGTTTTCTTAATATAATAATATTTAATTTATTTGTGAATAAATTCAAAATCTGGACACTTTCTTTTTTTTTTCAAAACATTGACATATTTTAAATTAAATCTATTTTAAATAACACTAATAGTACGTATTAATTGACACATCGATTTATTTAATTAACACATTTAAATGAATGCAGCATTCATTTCGGTTTTAATCGAGCGTTCCTCAAACGTAAAAACTATTTTACATATAAATTAGTTTCGGAACTTATGCAAAAATGCGCGCGGCAGATGAAATATTTCATTCGGCGAAATAAATCCGTCGAAACCATCAAAACATTCCTATTTCGACTTACAAACAATTTGGAACAAATGTGAGTCATTTTGCATTCGTGTGCGTGATTTGGGCGAGATTTGATTTATACGCGAATGATGATTATTTAATTCAATTAAAGCTGTGTAGTTTTTTTTTTAATTTAATGTGTCAAATTGTTGAGATTATCCGGTGAGTTATGCGTAATGTGTTTAAATTAAGAAAGATAAATCTTGATTTACATTAATTCCTTTTATTAATTGCTATGAATTCGCGGTACGGTTCTATAATAATAACAATAATAATATTTATTTAGCATCTTGCTATACGATAACATAGAATTATTATATATATATATATATATATATATATATCAATATTATATATATTATAAGTATTTATAAATTTCTGCCTATGCTCTACCTTGTCTCCGATGCCTCTGAGAAACTTAATTTGTGCCGATCTCTTTTAATTAGGATGAGACGTAAAAATTTCTAGATGGCTGTGTCTCTGCTAACCATTCGTGATGTGATTTGTTGCTATACTGAATATAGATATAAATCCGAGTTGACTTTATCGTACACTATGTTGGGTATTCATATTTATATATATATTTAAATATGTTTCACCACGGGTTAAGTAAGAACTTAATTAATAATATAAAATGAAAAATAGTCTAGTGGGCATTAGACTATTTTTTTTCTTGCAATCCTTCTTTTTCTCAATCTGTACCGCGGGTACTAATTCATCTTACGAAATATGCTGTTGAATATGAATCCTTAATTGAAAAGATGTTTTTTTTTTAATTAATTACAAAGCTCAATCATATCCACAATAATTCCACCAAATTCCATTCCACGAGCTGAATTATTAATTTGGTTATACCGCATTAATTACAACCATTTACATATCCCCAAATTAATCAATCATATCCTCACATGATTTTCAAGCCCAATATTACCGGCACACAAAAAATTTAAATATCCAATGAAATATGCTAAACATCCTCATCAGGACGCGCGCCGACCGACACGAAATTAATTTTCCGTGTACTACACCGCACGAGAAATCCCAAAACCTCCGAAACCTCCTTATCGTACGACAAACATCTGCATTGAAAAGAAAATTACACACCTCGAAACCCAAAGTGAAATCCGTTTGTAATTTACGAGCTCTCCTTAGGTAGGATATTAAACTTGATTAATTCCCAAACGCTCTGGGCGATCTTTAAAAAAAAAACTAGAAAAAAAAAAGAACACATCTCGTGTTATGTCTCGCCTTTTGGTGTCTACGTGACAAGTTTTTTTCTTCACGATTCGCCTCTTCGCTATTTGTTTCATTAATTAAGTACAGCGCAGACAAGGTGTAAATATTCGGGAAAGTTTATGCGCGCTTGGATCCCCGTGGGATACCTGTTTTTTAATTGTAGGTAGCTGATTGGGAAGTAATGCTTATCGTATTTTAGGTTGGTTACAAGCGCGGGAATTAACGAGTTAATAAATATGAGGAGTTATGGGAATTCCGGTGTTGAGAAAAGTTGTTTGTTGTTGCTTAAAAGGCGCGGTTTGGGGAATATTTCATTTTAATGAGTTTCTTAATTTTTTTATTTAGTTTCATGTAACAACGGGAATGATTTAGGGAAATGAGTGAATACTCACATATATTGAATACATGAATACATTTTACGATTTATTTAAAGCTAAGCGCCATCTTTTGACTAATTTTAAGTGGTATCTTTTGTAGTTTCAACAGATATTTTTATCATAAAATTGGAAAAATAGCGCCAGCGCCATCTTTTGCCTAATTTCAAATGGTAATTTTAGTAGTTTCAACAGATATTTTTATCATAAAATTATAAAAATAGCGCCAGCGCCATCTTTTGACTAATTTCAAGTGCTATCATCAGAAATTTTGTGTGTTTGAACATTTTATTTAAAAGAAGATTTTTTGTTTAATTATTTCATTCTTACACGTTTATATATTTTACCTTTGAACTTTTGATTTGTACCTAGTAAGGCCTCCGGCGTTCAGGAAGCTCCCCGACCTGGGTATGGTGACCTTGGTGAGGATGTCCCCGGAATTCTCCGTCGTCTTGATCTCCTCCGTCCGCTTGCGCAAGCTCTTCACCCTCTTGAGCCCCATATTGCCGCCCTCGCCGATCACCTGCTTGATTTCCGCAGTGATCTGCTTCTGGTGGTTGCTCTTGTAGGTGTTCCACTTGTCGCCCAGCGGGAGCTTCGGCGCCTCCCTCGACGAGCCCGTTTCCTGGTTGGGCTCCTCGTACGGCGTGATCGCGTCGAGGTCTTCGATTTGCCGGTCGCGTTTCTCCTTCTCGGGAGCCTTCGGGGCTTTCTTCGTCTTCGTGCTTTTCTTTGGTTGCTGGGTTTGGATCAAAGGGGCGGTTTCAGTCTGTAAAAAAAAAAATAATTAGAAGTTAGTTTTCATTAATTACTTCCACGCTAAATGACTTATTGTCGAGTCCATCATATTATTCTGGTGAGTCTATCATGTTACGATCGATCCTGAATTTATTTTGCCATTTTTTTTTCTCCCTGATTCGATGGTGTTAGCCATCAATCTATGACCATCTAGCATTTCTGGACCAGGCTTGAATTGCTCAAGCCGTGACGAATCTTGTTTCCTACTACGAAGAGTGGCGATGAGGATGTTTGAAGGATAAGATTTAATCAGCTACAACACTTTATTCCTCAATCTGGATAATTAATTAAAATTAAAATTAAAACACTTGGTTTGTTTTCACTAGATTCCTTCAGAATTATTATTGTTGAAAGAGCCAAGTGTTTGGTACTGGAGGATGCAAGACTCAAGAAGCGACCCTAGTTTTGAAGTTTTGTTTCAGAACTTTCGCGTCCCTGTAAATCACCTCAAGCAATAAAAAAAGTTAATCACTTACATCAACTGTTTCAATATCACTGACCACCGAAGAAGTAGAACTCCTCTTCTTCCTCGGTGGCCTCACCGGCGGGTACGTCTCCTCGTTGAAGGCGCTAGACGCAACCGACATGCACGTGACCCCGTTCCTGTTCTTCGGCTTCTTCTCTTTGGCCTTCATGTGCCCCATCAGGGACTTGTACAGCGTGGCGGCGATGACGATGGCGTCCTCGGAGGTCTGGCAGACGAAGCCGTGGCACTCGAGCTGCTTCTGGACGCCGATCTTCCGCATGACGACGGCAAACAGCGGCGAATGGGAGTCTGTATTGATGTACTTCTTCTCGCTGGTGTCCAGCGATCGGAACAGCTGCTGCTTTTCGATGTTTTCGGGGTCGGTGATGAGGGGGAGGAAGGCGTAGGAGGATTGCGGATCGTCGTGGAGGACGAACTTGACGGCCGACCAGACCGCTATCGTGGGGAAGGAGTTTAGTTGCTCTAGATCACCTGTAATTACAATAAAGGAATAGTTATGTAGACGGAAGTCTAACTTAAACGGAATAAAAATACTAGAGCTATGGGATATAAAAAGCAGTAATGCTGAATTTTGGAATAATAATGGGAAATAGGAATGAAGAAGGGGAAAAAATCAAATAATTAGAGCTATGGGATATATAAAATGGTGATGCTGAATGCTGGAATAATAATGAAAATAGGAATGAAGAAGGAAAAAAAATTAAATAATTAGAGCTATGGGATATATAAAGCGGTAATGCTGAATACTGGAATAATAATGGGAAATAGGAATGAAGAAGGGAAAAAATCAAATAATTAGAGCTATGGGATATGTAAAGTGGTAATTCTGAACGTTGGGATAGTAATGGGAAATAGGAATGAAGAAGGAAAAAAAATCAAATAATTAGAGCTATGGGATATATAAAGTGATGATGCTGAACGCTGGGATAATAATGGGAAATAAGAATGAAGAAGGAAATAAATTGAAGGAATTGATTCAAACCCAGCAATAGAAGGAATGGGTTCAAAGTAAATCAGAGTCAGAATCTACCTAAAAGGGTATACGGATTCGAGAAGAAGAAAAAGAATCAACAGAAACAAGGAATCACAGCTTCTATGAATGAATAAATTCTTTATACATAACAGAAGATATCTTGGGACTCAATATAAAGGGAGACCCACAAATACTTGGACCAATGGATACCGTTTCCCGCAAGTATATTTTCGACAGCAAGATAAAATTGGAGGTTCAAAATGAACATTTGATAAGAATCATAAAAATATTCTGTATAAAGGTGATTTACCGTAAATAAATGAATTGAAATAATAAATGGAAGACGACGATGCCATATGGAATTAGGCAAAAGATGGCGCTTGCGCCGTTTTCCATTTATTATGATAGAATTTCTTGTTTTTATGTGAAGCAATCATTTTACAATTATTGGATTTTTTTTATATATATAGAAGTGATACCTTTTTCTCCCTGATATTGAACTTTAAGACCAGACGCGGAAATCTCCAACCTGCCAGTCAGAGGCTTCTTGTGCCTGGTGTTCTTCTTGTAGGTGAAATACAGGTCTCTAAGCGGCGTCTGTAAACCAGACAAACTTGTAACCTTTTCTAGGAGGGGTACGGAGCCCAGGTAGTCGACCGAAAACGTGTGACACCCATAGCCGTTCATGGGTATCCCGTTGTCGATGGCGACGTCGGTGAACATCTTCTCGATCCTCGCCTGGACGCTGTTCTTCGTCGACGACGTGTCCGACTCGAACATGGCGTCGATCTTTTGCTTGTAGATGCTGTAGACGCTCGCTGCGTCGTCCTGCTGGGCGTTGTCTAAGAGGCGGAAGCCCGAGCCGGCGACGCTCCTCTTCGAGGAGTCGTCCTTGAGGAGGCCGCTCAAGGGCGGCGGTCTGGGTATCTCCATGGTGCACATCACCATTACTGATCCGGATTAGTGGTGGGGATCAGGATGATGGAGGTTTCACGTGCATTTTTGTGTTTGTATCTGTAAAGTGATTTAATAATATTACTAATACGTGAAAAAATACATTTTTTTTCTTCGTGTCAATTATTTTATAGATAAAATTAATTCGATGGAATATTTAAAGTTGTAAATTAGTGCAGTGCCACTTGAAAATTTATTTTTGAAAGTATAGCAAAGTTGTAGTACCAAATAAAATAATTTTAATGCTTGAATCAACAGTAAGAAAAAAGGGGACAACCGAGAAGAAAATGGATTGACCAAATTCAAGAAATAGGAATGAAGAAGGGAATAGCACTAAAAGAAAATAATGATAAGAGTCAGGGCAGAAAGACCACCGGTCGATAGCCCATGACAGATTACTAACCCATCAATATGTATTGTAAAGATAAATATTGTAATTCCGCTGTCTGAATAAAGATGTTTGTATATATATGACAAGAGTCAGGAAAAACTGGAAGGAATGACAAGAGGAATCAGATTAAGAAGCTACCGGAAAGGGCTTAAGGATTCGGGAAGGAGAAGAATCAACAGAAACAAGGAATTACAGCTTCTACGAATGAACTTTATACATACGATGAACTGAAAAGATTTTGCCAAGCTGCAAATTATCTCAAAAACCAAATTCCTGAAGATATTTAGAAAATATGGCTGCCATTTTGACTATTGTTTTTATTACATCTCAGCTCCCGTCTTCGATAGCTCAGTTACTGATTAAGTCAGGGCTTTAAAATTTTGCTGTTAATTTTAATGCGATTTAACCAAAAACATTTCCAATGTCGAAGCCAATAAATTACAAGCGTTTTGTAACATTTACACGCGCAACAACAATACAGATGGCACAATTGATAAAAAAAAAGCGATCTCATTTCCAATTCTAATTGCAGAATCACTCGACTAATAAAAGAGTCGCTGTTCACCGCGAACGGCGGCGATATTGAGCATGACAATGGCGATCTCTCCAGACGCATTATTTCCGATATGACTTATTAATAATGAAACGAACAACAATGGCAGACAGCAGAGCATTGGAGGTTTTATTGTGTACTAAAAGATTAAAATGCACTTGGGATAATTGAAGATGACGCATGTGTGAATGTGCATAATAATAATAATAATCCTTTATTAAAATCATCATGTTGAGATGAGGAAGTTTTCTAATTATGTTTGAGGATGCTTTATGAAGAATTTCCATTTGAATATTATTTTCCACTTAGAAAAATGGATATAATAAAATTGCATCAATGCTAGATTTAAACTAGAAAATTTAAAATAGAAATATAATATGGCAAAATAAATACTCTTTCTAACATATTCAAGAGTATTTGAGATTTTTTTCAGAATTTTTCGGAAGAAAAAAAAAATTAGCGAAATTTGAATATTTTCTTGCAAAAAACTGGATTTTCGTGAAAAATTCGAAACTCGCGGAATAACTTCAAATTATACCAAAATGTTCTCAATAAATGGGAGCATTAACTGTAGAAATTTTAGGAATTTAGAAGGAACAGTTTTCGCACAGCAGATGTGTAAATTGGACCTTTGAAAAACGAGCGAAAAAATTCTCCATTTTTGGAGATTTTTGCAGAGAAGCACAGAACCCTAATTTTAATGATTTTTACATTGTATATAGGTATATCCTTCCTGAATCAGATTCTTCAAGTTCCAATACTCCATCGCTTCTGTGGATTAAGTGATCTTACTTTAAACAATGTCGCGTCTAAAAGCGTCGATCGGTGCGCCTCGCTTAAACCGTTCCCATAAGATTCCATGTAAGTATGATTGCGTCAATTGAAATGGTCTTAGTAAACTAGAAATAAAAGAAAATATGGCAAAATAAATACTCTATACTCTTTCTAACATCTTCAAGAGTATTTGAGATTTTTTTCAGAATTTTTCGGAAGAAAAAAAAAATTAGCGAAATTTAAGTATTTTCTTGAAAAAAGTGGATTTTCGTGAAAAAATCCGAAACTCGCGGAATAACTTCAAATTATACCAAAATGTTCTCAATAAATGGGAGCATTAACTGTAGAAATTTTAGGAATTTAGAAGGAACAGTTTTCGCACAGTAGACGTGTAAACTGGACCTTTGAAAAATCAGCGAAAAAATTCTCCATTTTTGGTGATTTTTATAGAGAAGCACAGAACCCCAATTTTAATGATTTTCACATGGCATATAGATATATCCTTCTTGAATCATATTCTTCAAGTTCCAATACTCCATCGCTTCTGTGGATTAAGTTACCTTACTTTAAACAATGTCGCGTCCAAAAGCATCGATCGGTGCGCCACGCTTAAACCGTTCCCATATGATTCCATGTAAGTAGGATTGCGTCAATTGAAATGGTCTTAGTAAACTAGAAATAAAAGAAAATATGGCAAAATAAATACTCTATACTCTTTCTAACATCTTCAAGAGTATTTGAGATTTTTTTCAGAATTTTTCGGAAGAAAAAAAAATTCAGCGAAATTTGAGTATTTTCTTGAAAAAAAGTGGATTTTCGTGAAAAATTCGAAACTCGCGGAATAACTTCAAATTATACCAAAATGTTCTCAATAAATGGGAGCATTAACTGTAGAAATTTTAGGAATTTAGAAGGAACAGTTTTCGCACAGTAGACGTGTAAACTGGACATTTGAAAAATCAGCGAAAAAATTCTCTATTTTTGGAGATTTTTGTAGAGAAGTACAGAACCCCAATTTTAATGATTTTCACATGGCATATAGATATATCCTTGCTGAATGATATTCTTCAAGTTCCAATACTCTATCGCTTCTGTGGATTAAGTTATCTTACTTTAATCAATGTCGCGTCCAAAAGCGTCGATCGGTGCGCCTCGCTTAAACCGTTCCCATATAATTCCATGTAAGTAGGATTGCGTCAATTAAATGGTCTTAGTAAACTAGAAATAAAAGAAAATATGGCCAAATAAATACCCCACACTCTTTGTAATATCTTCAAGAGTATTTGAGATTTTTTTCAGAATTTTTCGGAAGAAAAAAAAAATTCAGCGAAATTTGAGTATAAACTAAATAGTCATTGCTGTTGGTAGAGTTACTAGGAATTTTCCAAATATACTGTCTAGATAGTGACTGTTTACCAAATTTGAAAACTCTTTGGAAATGCTTATAAAAGGGCTACAACTGCCGAAATAGTAGCTAAGGGTTTTCAAAAGGCGGAAATATTTCTCTGCAACCGTGATACATTCAGACCGCAAGGCTTTCTTCACATAACTGAGCCTGAACAGATGAGTCAGAAGATGAACTAGATCTTCCACTGCGGCGTTACACATCTATAACAACAACAGCTCAAACCGAATCGTCTTGTCAGCAATAGCGAATGATGTCACCGTCTAAAGTTCAGCTTAAACAATCAGCACAGCTTTTTACTCATAAAAAAAATAGAAAATTTGTAGGTCCATCACAAATTAGCCCTGTTCAAAAATATAATTGTGGAAAGAAGAGTATCCATTCTGGAGCAGTAATATTAATCACAGGAAGGAATTTTTCTCTTTATTGAAGTAACGTACGCTCTGTTACTTCAAAAAGAGAAAAATTCGTTGGACCATTACAAATTAGCCCTGTTCAAAAATTAAATTGTTTAAAGAAGAGCGCTCGTTCTGGAGCAGCAACACTAATCACAGGATCACCGTATAAAAGTTAGAAGAGTCGCAAGAGGAATAGCCTAAACATTGATAATCAATCCTCCCAAGTCAAGTAAACCAACCAAAAGTTCAAAAAATGACAATTCAGATGAATGAGGTTGAGCTGATTTTAGTCGCTGCCATGGTTTAGTCTGGAGAACTTAGGGGCTTCGCAGTCCGCACGTTTCTTGAAAATGACCGTTATGCCGTGACCACCCAGCAAGCCTTGCGCATCGTGATCCAGTCCCGTAATTTAATTACGAATTGGGTGCGAACATTAGAAGAAACTAGTTCCACACAAAGATGAAGGGATTTAAGAAGACCCAGAACGGTAAGGACACTCGAAAATGTAGCAAGAATAAGAGAAGCTATCTACCGTTAGATAGCTTCTCTTAGATAGCTATCTACCGTTAGATGGCCTCTCTTAGATGGCTATCTACCGTTAGATAGCTTCTCTTAGATAGCTGTCTACCGTTAGATAGCTTCTCTTAGATAGCTATCTACCGTTAGATGGCCTCTCTTAGATGGCTATCTACCGTTAGATAGCTTCTCTTAGATAGCTGTCTACCGTTAGATAGCTTCTCTTAGATAGCCGTCTACCGTTAGATAGCTTCTCTTAGATAGCTATCTACCGTTAGATAGCTTCTCTTAGATAGCTATCTACCATTAGATAGCTTCTCTTAGATGGCTATCTACCGTTAAATAGCTTCTCTTAGATAGCTATCTACCGTTAGATAGCTTCTCTTAGATAGCTATCTACCGTTAGATAGCTTCTCTTACTCTTGTTACATATCGACCGTTTGACAGCTGCTTTTACTCTTCCTACATTTTTGAGTGTTCTTTCCGTTCTGAGTCTTCCTAAACCCCTACATTTTTGTGCGGAACCTGTTTTTAACTCAACTCGCGATTAAATTACGCGGACAGAGCCGGAAGCATGCAACATCATTGCTGATCGCTCTCTAAGACGGATATTGCATGAAGATTCATTGCAAGATGATGCTTTTTCAAAAGTATTCATAATTTTCATCAGGGCATTACCCTGATTGTGAAAACCGCATGAATTGCTCCCAAGAAATTTTGAATCGGATCCATGCGAGGTCAACTTTTTTCAGTAGTGATGACGCCCTATTCCTTCTCTGTGGAGGGGTGAATAAACAAAATTTTCGATACTGGGCTGTAAATAATCCAAGAAAACTTCACGAGCAATTCACTCTCCAAAAGTCACCATGTGGTGTACGATTTCAAAATTTCTGGTGATTGGGTCTTATTTTTTGAAGAGGACAAACGAACTGTAACTCTGTAACCGTCACTGCTCGACGTTTTGCTTTCATGTTGGAAAATTTTCTTCAACATCGATTGGAAGAATTGATGAAGGAAACTGATCTGGGAGACATCTGGTTTTAGCAGGACGGGGCTATGTACTGTTCGAGTTCCCTGGGCGCCTTGTTTCTCTGAGAGGTGATGTGGAATTGCGGGCCACTCCACATCACCTCTCAGAGAAACAAGGCGCCCAGGGAACTCGAACAGTACAGAAAAAAAGTATTTGAAATTTAGGCTTTTATCCATTCCTTTTGCGTAAGGAATTAATTCAAAATATAGAGTTAAATTGATTGAGTGAGTTACGTGAAGATAAAATTGAATCGATAATAACGCACCAATATCACAGACGAAATATTTCACGGATTCCGTAAAACCCATCCCAGTGGACAGTCTGTATGTTTGTTTGTGCTAACATGCTATCTTCACGCTTTTATTTTTCTTCCGCATGTACATTTCAGACACACTAAACGCCTTTACAAACCACATGTTACAAAAAAAAAAGAAACGAATATTCCCATAATAAAAGTATGTGTATGTACCATGAGACCGTTGGTCTTCTTCTCGTCGAGAGTGTACCAGATGTAGCATGACATATGTTCTCTTTAGCAATTGGTGTTCGACTCCTCTTTATTGGCGAGCTGCTGGTAACGGTCCGCCGCTAATTGGGCTCACCACTCCGCGCACGCCATTATCTCTCTCCCCATTCATTCGCCGCACTCCTGCAAAGTAAAAATCAATCGATTAACCGTACTGCTGTTGTTCTAAGCCGAGGTAGATGGATCTCTTCGCCGACGCCGCGCCGCGCCGCGAATTTCCGCAAAACTGGAGCGAACTGTAATTGTAATTAACGCGGGACGAAAATGGTGATACGTGCCGGTTTTGAAATGTAATTACTTTATTTAATTCACCGGCAACTTGTGTTTCTTCGGGTTCTTATTCGCACGCCGGTGACTTGTTTATATTAAGGATGAAAGAAATTGTGTTAATGCCCAAGCCATGGCGAGATTAATTCAATTTCATAAGACAAATCTTCCTGAAATTGTTGGATTCAAGTTGGTTTTTTTAACTATATTAAAAATAAACGAAATATGCACAAATAAATCCCCGATATGTGTCCGATCGTGGATTTATTAAATAATCTGTCATTTGTGCATATTTCGTTAATTTTTCAATGTACTTAAATGGCTCAACTTGAATCAAACAATTTCAGGAAGATAAACCTTATCAAATTTAATTAATCTAGCCGTGGCTACTTGAATCCAACGATGAATGGCAACATTATTAATGAATTTATTAATATTAGTCTAACTGCTGTCGCGTCAAAAACGGCCAATCGAATGCTCTTATTAAAATCATGCCAATTGTTGAGGAATTGACTGAAAATGTTTACTTTTCTGAAAATTAACCAACCAACGTCCTTTCTACCAGACCCTACGAAATTTTCGTACACAGCTTCTTTTATTTTTCATTACCTTTTTCATAATCTCTTTTCTTCCCTATTTTTATTGTTTATTGTTTATTAAAGGTAAGTCCATTTAAATACATATTGCTTTACTCTTCTCTTTTCATTGAAATGAAATTTTCGATTAATTTTCCCGTTCATTTCCGAGATGCTAGTGATAAAAGTGAAAGTGAAGGGGCGAATTTCGGCGAAATGAAAAGAAATAACAAACAAACAACAGATTTACTTCTTTATTGTGTGGAGTTGCGCAAGAAAAGAAAACGCCGAGGTAATTAAACGTTCATTTTTTCTTCTTCTTCGTAAGCACAGATTGTTAGCGGAAAGTAAATGTTTTCTTTTATGTGAATGCTTTAGGACAGCGTGCACTTCCCATGGGCTGTGCAGCCGTTCCACAAAAGAAAGATCAATTATCATCGGTTTAATCTAATATGAGAAAATTGTGTCGAGTAAATACAACTACAGATGACTCATTAAACGTTTTAAGATTATATAAGATGGGCAGAAGAGATGTGATAATCGCCAGATAGAAATCATTCATTAATTTCTAGCAGAAAATTAAAAAAAAATGTTTTTTTAATATAATGTTCAGCCACCATTCAATTAGAAAACAATGGCGCTTTTCAAAAATTCATAACTATCAGTTTGGTCTTCTGAAATGTTAAAATAATGACAAAGTTTTAATTAGCAAAGTCTTATTAACAATATAAAATAGTTTTTTCATAGTGCCCCTTCAGTTTTTAGAAAATATGATTTTTTTTAAATTACATCACCCTGACACAGATTTACAATATTTTCAAAAATTCATAACTGTCAGTTCGGTCTTCTGAAATGTTAAAACAATGACATAATTGTAATTAGCATAGTCTTATTAACAATATAAAACAGTTTTTTATAGTACCCCTTCGGTTTTTGGAAAATATGATTTTTTTAAAATTACATCATCCTGACACAGATTTACAATATTTTCAAAAAATCATAACTGTCAGTTTGGTCTTCTGAAATGTCAAAATAATAACATAGTTGTAATTAGCAAAGTCTTGTTAACAATATAAAATAGTTTTTTCATAGTGCCCCTTCGGTTTTTGGAAAATATGATTTCTTTAAAATTAAATCACCCTGACACAGATTTCCAAAATTTTCAAAAATTCATAACTGTCAGTTTGGTCTTCTGAAATGTTATAATAATGACATAGTTGTAATTAGCAATGTCTTATTAACAATATAAAATAGTTTTTTCATAGTGCCCCTTCGGTTATTGGAAAATATGATTTTTTTAAAATTACATCACCCTGACACAGATTTACAATATTTTCAAAAAATCATAACTGTCAGTTTGGTCTTCTGAAATGTTAATATAATGACATAGTTGTAATTAGCAAAGTCTTATTAACAATATAAAATAGTTTTTTTTATAGTGCCCATTCGGTTTTTGGAAAATATGATTTTTTTAAAATTACATCACCCTGACACAGATTTACAATATTTTCAAAAAATCATAACTGTCAGTTTGGTCTTCTGAAATGTTAAAGTAATGACATAGTTGTAATTAGCAAAGTCTTATTAACAATATAAAATAGTTTTTTCATAGTGCCCCTTCGGTTTTTGGAAAATATGATTTTTTTAAAAATTACATCACCCTGACACAGATTTACAATATTTTCAAAAAATCATAACTGTCAGTTTGGTCTTCTGAAATGTTAAAATAATGACATAGTTGTAATTAGCAAAGACGTATTAACAATATAAAATAGTCTTTTTATAGTGCCACTTTGGTTTTTGAAAAATATGATTTTTTTTAAATTACATCACCCTGACACAGATTTCCAATATTTTCAAAAATTCATAACTGTCAGTTTGGTCTTCTGAAATGTTAAAATAATGACATAGTTGTAATTAGCAAAGTCTTATTAACAATATAAAATAGTTTTTTTATAGTGCCCCTTCGGTTTTTGGAAAATATGATTTTTTAAAAAATTACATCACCCTGACACAGATTTCCAATATTTTAAAAAAATCATAACTGTCAGTTTGGTCTTCTGAAATGTTAAAATAATGACATAGTTGTAATTAGCAATGTCTTATTAACAATATAAAATAGATTTTTTATAGTGCCCCTTCGGTTTTTGGAAAATATGATTTTTTTAATATTATATCACCCTGACGCGGATTTCCAATATTTTCAAAAAATCATAACTGTCAATTTGATCTTCTGAAATGTTAAAATAATGACATAGTTGTAATTAGCAAAGTCTTATTAACAATATAAAACAGTTTTTTCATAGTGCCTCTTCGGTTTTTGGAAAATATGATTTTTTTAAAATAACATCACCCTGACACAGATTTACAATATTTTCAAAAAATCATAACTGTCAGTTTGGTCTTCTGAAATGTTAAAATAATGACATAGTTGTAATTAGCAAAGTCTTATTAACAATATAAAATAGATTTTTTATAGTGCCCCTTCGGTTTTTGGAAAATATGATTTTTTTTAAATTACATCACCCTGACACAGATTTACAATATTTTCAAAAATTCATAAATGTCAGTTTGGTCTTGAGAAATGTTAAAATAATGACATAGTTGTAATTAGCAAAGTCTTATTAACAATATAAAACAGTTTTTTCATAGTGCCTCTTCGGTTTTTGGAAAATATGATTTTTTTTAAATTACATCACCCTGACACAGATTTACAATATTTTCAAAAAATCATAACTGTCAGTTTGGTCTTCTGAAATGTTAAAATAATGACATAGTTGTAATTAGCAAAGTCTTATTAACAATATAAAATAGATTTTTTATAGTGCCCCTTCGGTTTTTGGAAAATATGATTTTTTTTAAATTACATCACCCTGACACAGATTTTCAAAAAATCATACCTGTCAGTTTGGTCTTCTGAAATGTTAAAATAATAACATAGTTGTAATTAGCAAAGTCTTATTAACAATATAAAATAGATTTTTTATAGTGCCCCTTCGGTTTTTGGAAAATATGATTTTTTTTAAATTACATCACCCTGACACAGATTTACAATATTTTCAAAAATTCATAAATGTCAGTTTGGTCTTGAGAAATGTTAAAATAATGACATAGTTGTAATTAGCAAAGTCTTATTAACAATATAAAATAGTTTTTTTATAGTACCCCTTCGGTTTTTGGAAAATATGATTTTTTTTAAATTACATCACCCTGACACAGATTTTCAAAAAATCATACCTGTCAGTTTGGTCTTCTGAAATGTTAAAATAATGACATAGTTGTAATTAGCATAGTCTTATTAACAATATAAAATAGTTTTTTTATAGTGCCCCTTCGGTTTTTGGAAAATATGATTTTTTTTAAATTACATCACCCTGACACAGATTTCCAATATTTTCAAAAAATCATAACTGTCAGTTTGGTCTTCTGAAATGTTAAAATAATGACATAGTTGTAATTAGCAAAGTCTTATTAACAATATAAAATAGATTTTTTATAGTGCCCCTTCGGTTTTTGGAAAATATGATTTTTTTTAAATTACATCACCCTGACACAGATTTACAATATTTTCAAAAATTCATAAATGTCAGTTTGGTCTTGAGAAATGTTAAAATAATGACATAGTTGTAATTAGCAAAGTCTTATTAACAATATAAAATAGTTTTTTTATAGTACCCCTTCGGTTTTTGGAAAATATGATTTTTTTTAAATTACATCACCCTGACACAGATTTTCAAAAAATCATACCTGTCAGTTTGGTCTTCTGAAATGTTAAAATAATGACATAGTTGTAATTAGCATAGTCTTATTAACAATATAAAATAGTTTTTTTATAGTGCCCCTTCGGTTTTTGGAAAATATGATTTTTTTTAAATTACATCACCCTGACACAGATTTCCAATATTTTCAAAAATTCATAACTGTCAGTTTGGTCTTCTGAAATGTTAAAATAATGACATAGTTGTAGTTAGCAAAGTCTTATTAACAATATAAAATAGTTTTTTTATAGCGCCCTTTCGGTTTTTGGAAAATATGATTTTTTTTTAAATTACATCACCCTGACACAGATTTCCAATATTTTCAAAAAATCATAACTGTCAGTTTGGTCTTCTGAAATGTTAAAATAATGACACAGTTGTAATTAGCAAAGTCTTATTAACAATATAAAATAGTTTTTTTATAGTGACCCTTCGGTTTTTGGAAAATATGATTTTTTTTTAAATTTCATCACACTGACACAGAATATCAATATTTAAAAAAAATCATAATTGTCAGTTTGATCTTCTGAAATGTTAAAATAAGACATAGTTGTAATTAGCAAAGTCTTATTAACAATATAAAATAGTTTTTTCATAGTGTCCCTTCGGTTTTTGGAAAATATGATTTTTTTTATATTACATCACCATGACACAGATTTCCAATATTTTCAAAAAATCATAACTGTCTGTTTGGTCTTCTGAAATGTTAAAATAATGACTTAGTTGTAATTAGCAAACAATATAAAACAGTTTTTTTATCATCAAACTAAGATAATTAGTTATAAAATAGAAGTCTCTATTATTAATAATATGTTAATAGAGTGAAGAAATCTTTGCATATATTCTCGCATCGTTTGCATTGTTTTGTCAATTTATCAAGATAATTCAAATCATTCACAACAAATGCATACTTACATCGAAAGATTTAATGCGGTCTCTCAACCGATGGACATAAATGGGATTGAGGAAATGTCCGCCTAATGGCGTTGATAAATCGGCGATGTTTAGTACGCTGTTACGAGATAGACGTAACTAATTTCTAGTCGCGCTATAATGAATCACGTTTTAGAATGTTATGGAGGAATACTATCGATCCGCAGTACTAAATAATCATGAATTAGACACGACTTCCTTGACTAGATGCGGGTTGCAAGAGTTATGGGTACGTACACTTGGTAAGTAGATGCAAAATAAGGAGCCGTGCAAAAATTGCGACAACTGGAAAAGAATGTCGCTTTACCCTATGGGAATATTTACGCTAATCGTCCATTTAAGAATTCGTCATATTTATTATTAAAATTAATTAATTGTACATATATAGAAACTAATTGCATTGTTTTTATTTGATTTATTTACTCATTATCTGTCATTACTTTATAACCTTTAACTGTTGTAAATAAATAAATAAACAATTAAAAATTATAATATTGATTTGTCCAGTATCGTTGAATATATCTTATTAGCTACATTTAATTCTATGAATTTTGTTGTTTCACAAAATTTTATTTCAATTTTGAATTTCCTTTATGTAATCCAATATCTGGCGGGGTATTATCCCGTGAAGTAGTTGTTTTAATTACATTTATATAAATTCACTGTATAACATACATAAATACAACACATTTCACCTTATGAAAAAAATCATTGATTGTACAATTTCTCGTATCACATAAAATCACAATCGTTACCATTACATCTGCGATTAAATAAAACAAAAATATATTATATTGTCTCACGGAAGTGTAATCAAGCGAACTTTGCAACTTGTGTACCTCATAAAGTTAGCAAAACACGAACAGCACATTCCCATTACAGAGGAATAAACAGGCACGGCGCGACACGTTTCTGGTATCCCACAAGGCTCGCACTGGCCATATTTGCATATGGAACAAGATTTGCTCGAGTAAATAGAGATCTTGTTTTATTGAGAATGTGTCTATCGGGAATGGAAAATAAAAATAAAACGCGTATACAAGTAATACATTCAAAGACACAGATAGCGATTGCAATGATTCTGTTTTGTATTTTATTCGTTCCTGCGTTGGCTGAGAGGCTGTGAAGTAATGTTATCTGATATAGTTTCTGTTATGATGATATCGGAAAACATATGTGCATAAAATGAATTGCTCTAATGGAAATTAATGACTAGCGTGGTAGTAAAAAAAATCATTATCACTTAAAAAAAAACTTTTAACTTAGTGGATTTCGTTTAGAGTTACGTGAAGATTAATTTAATTTAAATGAAATGCAGAAAAAATAATCACTAATTGTTTTACTTGAACTTATTACTAAAAAGAGTTCTTTAATCTTTTATGCCTTGGATAAAAAAAATTGCAGCTGTTATAACGACTTTAGCGCCATTTGTTAACAGTAAAAAGAGTTTTTTAATCCTTTATGCTTTGGTTAAAAAAATTGCAGTTGCTGTTACATAACAATAACATATTGTATAATAAAAAAAATAATTAATCAATAATTATTTTTGTTTAATTTATCATAATTGGATCACTTAAATGATTTTTTTTTTAATTTTCTGTTTTGTATTTTAATAAATAAAAAGAATCGATTAAAACCAACTGTTTTCATATAGGATTAAATACGATGAAGCAATTAGATACATAAATCATCATTAAAATCAACTCTCCGCAAATGCATTGACCCAATCATAAAACTCACCACAAACGGCGAGAGTCATTCAGCAAAAACCTACCATCGGACTTTTGCACAATCGAAACATTACGTCAAGCACACTCTGCAAAAATCACCGCATCAATATAATTTCACGCATTATTTCCACAATAATGGCAATAATAAATAAAACAGATCATTTTTTTTTGTTTCGATCCGTATCGCTTTCACTCATAAATAATTCACGCGCGCGAATCGTGTAATCAATTTCGCAACCGGCGATTCCGATTCCGATTTCGCGTCCAGGAATGTGGAAAAGCCGCAATTAACGCAGCGTTCATTTAGTTTTTGATTAAACGAAGACAATGCGACGGTAGGGACGGATGTTTATCTGCTTGAATCCCATGTGGGAGAACAAACAATGAGCGTTACCGCCGGGTGAAAGTGCTTCTCGGGTGTGAATTATGAAAGTCTGGCGTAAGTTTTTTTTTTCCATTGCCGAATGGTAATTAGAGAAAAATTGTCGGTGAGTGTAATTAGTTAACCTTGCTTCTTCGGCGAGATTAACTGTGTTGGGTAATTGCGGATTTGCATATGCGGGAAATTTGAGGAAGTTGGCTTTTGTTTTGAGCTTGGTTATGTAAAGCAGACATAAACGTTGTTGGTTAAAAAGAATACAGATTTTTAATAGAGATTTTTGTATACAAGGTCTGTAAAATTGAATATATCACTGTTGATATGAGTGGTTGTGAGTTGTGTGAAGATATAAATGATTAATATAGAAAAACACTTGTAAAAACTTTTCTTCACAAATATTTATTTTTACTAAATACGTAAAAAAAACGTTCTTTTTCCAATACGACAAAGTTTAGACGAATCCCAACAATTTAGTTCACTTAAAATACCAATTATTACTATTAGTAATTAGCTTCGGCGTTCATAGGTAGTCGAATTTCAGCCTTCCACGAAGCAATATATCGCCATGTTCTTAAAAACCTTCAAGGCATCACAAGATTTAAACACAATAATCTTACACACAGCTGACTCGAGCGCAAAATGGCCGTAAATGGCTTCCATTTAGTACTTGGTCTATGGCGGCGCCACCGTCACTTGGATTCAAACGTGAAGTTAGCGTTAGCAGTCCATATTTATAGATTACAACAAATTACATATTACATGATATTTCAAGAAAAAGAGGATTTTTACTTCTCTTCTTGGTCGCTTGTTAAACCATTTAGTAGTGGAAATGAATATTACAAAAACATCGTATTTATTCAAAAAAATATCATGCTCTAAAATTTTCTTCCCGTTAATTAAAGGTTTTCTTCAATTACAATATACCTGGGGTCTTTTTGCCCTCAAATATGATTTATTTAGATTATTTATCTAAAACACATTTAAAGCAGATTAGTTTCAATACTATTCTATCTTTGTTACACTAAGAACTTATACTTGTTATCACGTTCCATATTGTACACTTATTTTAAAAAAATCAGTTATAATTAGAGGTTAGTATTATGTAGAGTTATATTCGGAGACTCATTTTTTGTTTTGTTTTTTTTATAGATCTTATATGTAATTCATTACATTTTGTTTCGTATCATATGGATTTAGATTTAATTTAGTTTTGCAATCTGTTATTGGAATGTAATTTCCGTTGATTGTATGAATAAATAAATAAATTAGTAAATTAAGACCGCTCTGCTTAATTTGGTTCCAGCACAATCTATCAGAGGAAAACAATTCTAATCATCTCAATACTTGCAACTTCTTGTGTTGCGGTTTTGCCTGATATTCAGCCGTAGCCCAACACTCCTTAACATAAGTTTGCGCGTTTGTAATGGGCGGATTGCAGCGAAACGGGAGAGACCGTGGGAAAAATATTGAGCCACGCCACATCACGCATGCGCTTTGAATATACAAACGGAGATTCGAGTGACATCCGCGGGAGGATGAACACCAGACTTCATATAGTCAACATCGCGATGATTATTGTAAATTGTAATTTCAATTTACTTTATTAACAGAATCTCCATTTCCAAATTACAATTATAATCACATATTAAAAATTTTATAAGAAAAGTGTGACACTCTAAAAAGATTACAAAACATATGTATAAAAAAAGCAAATTACCAATCACAAATTACAACAAAATAAAAATAATATGCATCAAAATATTTATTTATAAATCCCAAACAGTTCATCGTGAAAACAAAATGCAATCGGTTTATTTCTATTTTCAAGTGATAATAAATAAATTGATATAATTTAATATACAGTTTAAGTTAAATCAAGTAATAATTTCATTTAAACGGTCTTACAATCAAACAGTAACATCTTGCTTCAGCGGTATAACACAGAAGCATATTTTTGATGATTGATTACCGGAGATGAAAAACGAGTGCTTTATGATAACCCAAAACGCACTACTTGGAGATTATCACAACTTTTTTTAGCTACCTTGTATAATATTACTTTCAAATTATTTCATATGTTCTGTACATATGGAATAATTTGAAAGTTGAAAGCACTTTATTTTTATTGTGTAAATACATTTTAAGCGATAGCTGAAATAATTACTCATTAAAACTTTAGTCAAGTTTTTAAATGAAAAAATCACAACAAATTTGTTAAATTTCGTCATAAATTAGAAGATTATTTCATCATGTGTACGATTTATACTCGCAATGTGCTTATTAAAATCGGATCAATTATAACCTCAAAATTGGGACTTTAAATGCGAATTGTGACCAAACGTTAAGTTTCCTACAGATTTTGACTTCGGATTCGTTCATTTCACGCACGTTTACTCATGATTCCGTTTTCAAAATTTTAAAAATCCCCTGACACCATTCGGAAACTTTTCCGATTTTTTTTGTTTTGGAAATATATTTTATAACACTGTTGAAATAATTACATATTTAAACTTTAGTAAAGTTGTTATTTTAAATGATTTACATTTTCCCATGAGTAAATGTTAATAAATTAGTTAATTAATGCTGTAATTAAAATGCATGTCCCTTTAAAATAAACTTGTTTCAGTAAATTAACTAAATATGGCGGTGAAATAAATCTTTCAAACAGTTTTACGGATGAATAAAAGATATGAAAATCGTCAGATGGACGAAAGGAATCTTCAGTAAATGTAATTCCAAAGAACGCTCCTTGAAAAAAAAAAATTAATGCGAAATAATTAGCGTTGAAAGGCGTATAAAATAAATAACAGTAATAACGTTTAGCGAAACTGTGCACTTGCTAACCAGGAAGGAGATATATTAGAAACATCCCAACCTACGGCGCACAGTGATAAACCATCAATTTTAATCGATTAGCGCCTTTCTACAAAACGTCTCCATTAATTACAAACGCCTTACGAGCAATTTACATTTAACACGGCGTACCCTCGTGATTTATTCAAACATCACATCACCAAAGCATATAATTAACCGATCAGAATCTTCGCGATTCCACCAAACCGGCGAACGGAGAAGAAGAGGAGAGCGACAAGGAATAACGGATCGCCGAAGTGTACTTTTCCTTTCCCGATCGGACCAATCGCTGCGTTGATAACGGAATGGTTGCGATTCCTCGAGGGCACTCTGTTTCTTCTTCTTCTTCTTCCTCGACATCATCTCGTTCTTCTCCCGTGGATGGAGAAATGCAACGGGCGTTTTTTTTCTTTTCTTCTTTCATTTTTCCTCTTCTGTTTTAAAACCGACATGTGTTTCGCGCGTCCGTCTCCGTTACACGCACGTAATTTTTCCAAGTGGAGCAATTTTCACGGATCGCGATTCGCGTACGCATACGGCATTTCCGTCCGTGAAATTAACTTAAGTTAAAAGAAAACAAAAAAAAAAAGAAAAATGTGATGGAGGCGTCATGCTGGGATGAAGAAATTAAGAAACGTGAAGAAGAGACGCCAGCTTTTTTTCTCAAAGTTTTTTTTTATGAAATTGCCGAATAATTCAGAAATTTTATGCTAAAAATCTTGAACAAAAAATAAAAGACTTTATCATTAGTGGGAAAATAGGCGGTTTAAGGGTGCTCATAAACAATCAAAAACTGCCAATGCCCTTCGAATCGTTCAAAATGGGGAAAATAAGATCTGGATTGAGACTTTTGCACTGTGCTATAGATTATTCATGAAAAATATTTAATTCAAAGAAATAATCTAGATAGATTAGAACAAAACCAAAAAGATAACAGATTAAATTCAAATAACATTAGAGACAATTCAACATCTGATGTAATTAATTTATCTAACATAACTTTCTCCAATGATGAATTAAAAATTTTATCACTACATCCAAATTACTGTTTTGATTTAAAAATAATGATTTAAAAATTATCGTTGGAGAATGTGAACTAAATTTATTAAATATGAAAAAAGAATGCAATTATGAAAAATCATAAAATAATTTAGTTTCTCTTCTAATTCGACTAATTTCAAAATAATAAAGTCAATTAAACAGAAATCAGCTGAAAATTCGATAGTTTTTACAAAAACTGACAAATCTAACACAGCTGTGATATTAACAAAAGAATTATATATTCAAAAAGTGAATAATTTCATTAATCAAGAAAATATAATTAATTTAAAAAAAGATCCAACAAGTGTCCCTTTAATAAACATTTTAATCAAATGAATTGAAAGAAATTGATTGTATTTTAATAATTAGAAAAAGTGCAAAAGAGAAGGACGAAAAGGATGACCATATTGTCCATCACCTTTAATCATCTCATTAACGAGCGGCGGTTCGAGATAAAACCACTCGGACCAATCAGATAGGCCGGCGATGACTCATGCGAACCGGGTTTTTTTTTATCAGATCAACAAAACAGACGAAAGAAAATATTCGTATTTATATTATTCAGTGATTGTAAATTAACGCGTGTGCTTTAATTTTTGTATACTCTTCAGTTATAATTTCCAAAGTGTTTTTAATTACCTCCGCGGAGAGAATGACATTAATTGTGTAAGTAATAAATTAATTTGTTTATATTTAAAGATAGATGAAAATTAATTTTCAATTCCTTGTAATAATAAATATAGTAGTTTTTCACGGGATTTTTAATATTTTGAAAGCGGAAACCTTTCCATAAAAAAATGAATAAATTATTAAGAATCTACCATTAAAATAAATTTAAAAAAAAAAATGCGTAAAATAGAATTTTTGACTAGTTTCGCGTCATTAGCCCAATTTCAGAATAATTATAATTTTGATTTCGAAAGGGCCCAGTAGCCAAGGCCATTAAATAATAAGAAGTATAATAAATAATTTTGATTACATAAATTAAATCTGTATAGATTTCTGTAGTGTCATTGCTCCTAAGAATAATTAAATTCGAATTTATTCATCGAGCTTTATTGATGGTCTTGACTGGCATTAACGAAAATAAATAAGGACAGAAAAAAGGATTGAATAAATCCCTTTTTCTGTCCTTTCTATCATTTCTGTCCTTTCGGTCACAGTTATTTAAATAAATTAAATAAAAAGAATTTGAAAATAATTAATTAATTAATAAATTATTTTCCCTTCAGCTACTGTGACATTATGAATTATGTTACATAAGCACTTAAAAAAATAATAGACATTTGCTGTTGCATAACAATAACATATTGTATAATGCAACAATTTTGAATCGAAAATATTTAATGCAAAAAAAAAAACAAAAAAAGGTCATAATGTCACAGTAGCTAAAGGGAAAATAATTTATTAATTAATTATTTTTAAATCTTTTTATTTATTAATTTAAATAAGGAAATTTAAAATAAATAAAAGAACCTGTTGTGAACACTACTAAAATTATGTCATTTATATTACAATAGATAATGTAATATAAATGAATTTTTTTTATTCTTGGATAGCCTTCTCACCAGACACTTAAAGAAATATTCTAAAAACTTAAATTTCTGTATGTTTTACACACATAAGAATTCTCGCAGAAAGTTATGCGAGAATTATAAATAAAAATTTCGCTATAATTCTACATATAAAAATATACTTCTTTAAATTATTGATAATAGAGGCTTCTACTTCGTTATACAATGTTTTAAGTTTTAATAAAAACTTGTCATTATCATTGATAATGAAGATCCTAAATGATAATAGAAAGAACGTAGACTATTTAGTTTTCCTGAAAATTGTTCTTTTGAACCATTTTTGGACACTTAAAATGGTCCGCGAAATTAACATAGGGCCTTATGGAAACGGTTTAGTAGGAACCCGCCAATTGGTCGTTTTAAATGTATCTGCGGTTAACGAAAAATTATTAAGTTTACAAACAAGATAGAAGGATGAGGTTTTCACCATTTGATTCTTAAAGAATCCAGCTATATTCCAATAAAAAAATATATGCCTGAGCCAGCTGTGATCGCCAGAAAAATGATGCAAAAATGGGATAAAATTTCGAACATTTTTCAAAGTCTCATTTTACGAGCCAATTGACTCAAAACTAATTACTCAATCTTTTTAAAATTCACACAGCGTATGCTCCCATTCTTTAGCTACATTTTGGTATAAAATGAAGCCATTTGGCGATTTTCGGATTTTTGTCGAAATTTCACTTTTTTCCGTACATACACCCCTTACGATTTCTTCAAATTTCGATGAAAATTTTTTTCTCCCCAAAAATTCTGAAAAAAATTATGAAGATCCTTAATGATAATAGAAAGAACGTAGGCTATTTAGTTTTCCGGAAAATAGTTCTTTTGAACCATTTTTGGACACTTAAATAGGTCCGCGAAATTAACATAGGGCCTTATGGAAACGGTTTAGTAGGAACCCGCCAATTGGTCGTTTTAAATGTATCTGCGGTTAAAGCAAAATGATTAAGTTTACAGACAAGATAGAAGGACGAGCTTTTCACCATTCGATTCTTAAAGAATCCAGCTATATTCTCATAAAAAATATATTTGTCTAAACCAGCTCTGATCGCCAGAAAAATTATGCAAAAACGGGATAAAATTTCGAACATTTTTCAAAGTCTCATTTTACGAGCGAATTGACTCAAAACTAATTACTCAATCTTTTTAAAATTCACACAGAGTATGCTCCCATGCTTTAGCTACATTTTGGTATAAAATGAAGCCATTTGGCGATTTTCGGATTTTCGCCGAAATTTCACTTTTTTCCATACATACCCCTGACGATTTTTTCAAATTTCGATGAAAATTTTTTTCTCCCCAAAAATTCTGAAAAAAATTATGAAGATTCTAAATGATAATAGAAAGAACGTAGGCTATTTAGTTTTCCGCAAAATAGTTCTTTTGGACCATTTTTGACACTTAAATTGATCCGCGAAATTAACATAGGGCCTTATGGAAACGGTTTAGTAGAAACCCGCCAATTGGTCGTTTTAAATGTATCTGCGGTTAAAGCAAAATTATTAAGTTTACAGACAAGATAGAAGGATGAGCTTTTCACAGTTCGATTCTTAAAGAATCCAGCTATATTTTCATAAAAAATATATTTGTCTAAACCAGCTCTGACCGCCAGAAAAAAGATGCAAAAACGGGATGAAATTTCGAACATTTTTCAAAGTCTCATTTTACGAGCGAATTGACTCAAAACTAATTGCTCAATCTTTTTAAAATTCACACAGCTTATGCTCTCATGCTTTAGCTACATTTTGGTATAAAATGAAGCCATTTAGCGATTTTCGGATTTTCGCCGAAATTTCACTTTTTTCCATACATACCCCTTACGATTTTTTCAAATTTCGATAAAAAAATTTTTCTCCCCAAAAATTCTGAAAAAAATGATGAAGATCCTAAATGATAATAGAAAGAACGTAGACTATTTAGTTTTCCGGAAAATAGTTCTTTTGGACCATTTTTGGACACTTAAATTGATCCGCGAAATTAACATAGGGTCTTATGGAAACGGTTTAGTAGGATCCCGCCAATTGGTTGTTTTAAATGTATCTGCGGTTAAAACAAAATTATTAAGTTTATGGACAAGATAGAAGGATGAGCTTTTCACCATTCGATTCTTAAAGAATCCAGCTATATTTTTATAAAAAATATATTTGTCTAAACCAGCTCTGATCGCCAGAAAAATCATGCAAAAACGGGATAAAATTTCGAACATTTTTCAAAGTCTCATTTTACGAGCGAATTGACTCAAAACTAATTACTCAATCTTTTTAAAATTCATGCAGCATGTGCTCCCATTCTTTAGCTACATTTTGGTATAAAATGAAGCCATTTGTCGATTTTCGGATTTTCGCTGAAATTTCACTTTTTTCCATACATACCCCTTACGATTTCTTCAAATTTCGATGAAAATTTTTTTCTCCCCAAAAATTCTGAAAAAAATTATGAAGATCCTAAATGATAATAGAAAGAACGTAGACTATTTAGTTTTCCGTAAAATAGTTTTTTTGAACCATTTTTGGACACTTAAAATGGTCCGCGAAATTAACATAGGGCCTTATGGAAACGGTTTAGTAGGAACCCGCCAATTGGTCGTTTTAAATGTATCTGCGGTTAAAGCAAAATTATTAAGTTTACAGACAAGATAGAAGGATGAGGTTTTCACCATTCGATTCTTAAAGAATCCAGCTATATTCTCATAAAAAAATATATGTCTGAGCCAGCTGTGATCGCCAGAAAAATGATGCAAAAACGGGATAAAATTTCGAACATTTTTCAAAGTCTCATTTTACGAGCGAAATGACTCAAAACTAATTACCCAATCTTTTTAAAATTCACACAGCTTATGCTCCCATGCTTTAGCTACATTTTGGTATAAAATGAAGCTATTTGGCGATTTTCGGATTTTCGCCGAAAATTCACTTTTTTGCATACATACCCCTTACGATTTTTTCAAATTTCGATGAAATTTTTTTTCTCCCCAAAAATTGTGAAAAAAATTATGAAGATCCTTAATGATAATAGAAAGAACGTAGGCTATTTAGTTTTCCGAAAAATAGTTCTTTTGAACCATTTTTGGACACTTAAATAGGTCCGCGAAATTAACATAGGGCCTTATGGAAACGGTTTAGTAGGAACCCGCCAATTGGTCGTTTTAAATGTATCTGCGGTTAAAGCAAATTTATTAAGTTTACAGACAAGATAGAAGGATGAGCTTTTCACCGTTCGATTCTTAAAGAATCCAGCTATATTTTCATAAAAAATATATATGTCTGAGCAAGCTGTGATCGCCAGAAAAAAGATGCAAAAACGGGATAAAATTTCGAACATTTTTCAAAGTCTCATTTTACGAGCGGATTGACTCAAAACTAATTACCCAATCTTTTTAAAATTCACACAGCGTATGCTCCCATTCTTTAGCTACATTTTGGTATAAAATGAAGCTATTTGGCGATTTTCGGATTTTCGCCGAAAATTCACTTTTTTGCATACATACCCCTTACGATTTTTTCAAATTTCGATGAAAATTTTTTTCTCCCCAAAAATTCTGAAAAAAATTATGAAGATCCTTAATGATAATAGAAAGAACTTAGGCTATTTAGTTTTCCGGAAAATTGTTCTTTTGAACCATTTTTGGACACTTAAATAGGTCCGTGAAATTAACATAGGGCCTTATGGAAACGGTTTAGTAAGATCCCGCCAATTGGTCGTTTTAAATGTATCTGCGGTTAAAGCAAAATTATTAAGTTTACAGGCAAGATAGAAGGACGAGCTTTTCACCATTCGATTCTTAAAGAATCCAGCTATATTCTCATAAAAAATATATATGTCTGAGCCAGCTGTGATCGCCAGAAAAAAGATGCAAAATCGGGATAAAATTTCGAACATTTTTCAAAGTCTCATTTTACGAGCGAATTGACTCAAAACTAATCACCCAATCTTTTTAAAATTCACACAGCGTATGCTCCCATGCTTTAGCTACATTTTGGTATAAAATGAAGCCATTTGGAGATTTTCGGATTTTCGCCGAAATTTCACTTTTTTCCATACATACCCCTTACGATTTTTTCAAATTTCGATGAAAATTTTTTTCTCCCCAAAAATTCTGAAAAAAATGATGAAGATCCTTAATGATAATAGAAAGAACGTAGACTATTTAGTTTTCCGGAAAATTGTTCTTTTGAACCATTTTTGGACTTCCCTTAAAATGACCAAGTGTATTAATTTCAATTAAATATTCTGAATTACATAAAGAAAAAACGTTTCACCACGGGTTAACTGAGAAGTAAATTAAGAATTCATTTAGATATAAAAAATCATCAAGTGATTAATGAGAAATTAGCTAAAGATAAAAAGCTTGCATTTCAAGATATTTACAACTTTTACAAATAATATCTCACTAAAAAAAATAAAATAAATATTTATGGGCAAAAAGACCTCTGGTCGATAGCCCAGACAGACTAACACCTACATATACTGTAATTATTTATATTGTTATATTATTAAAATTATCTATATAGTCTGAATAAAGATATTTATATATATATATATATATATATATATATATATTTAAACATATTCGTTTGTATTAAATGGACGTGATCACTGTTCGTTTCTGCTCATAAACCTTACAACAGTCACCTTATTCAATTCAAATAAACCAACCAGGTTTTGCATGCATGTACAATACTGTTTGCACATGGTTAATCGCCATTGTAAATATTGCTTCTTCGCGTACACGAGGTGTAAACAAGGAGATATCAAATTATTTATTGCTGCGTATTGTCGTTAATTTACGACTTGGGAATATTTATTGCGGATGCCCGCTGTTTCTACAAGGATAATCTTACACTCGGATAGAAAACTTGCGAAAAGGAATAAGAATAGCTTCTCGAAAAATGGAAATTTATTAGAAGTAGCATTGAGAATTTAAAGTAGATGATTAACGAAATAATGTGATTAAATGAAGCGAAAAAGACGTTTAGAAAGCTTGTTTAAAACTCATTGGTGAGGTTTATAATTTCAACTGAATAAATGGAAGGATATTTTATATATATTATATTATATTATATTATATTATATTATATTATATTATATTATATTATATTATATTATATTATATTATATTATATTATATTATATTATATTATATTATATTATATTATATTATATTATATTATATTATATTATATTATATTATATTATATTATATTATATTATATTATATTATTTTATTTGTTTTATCTTCCATTCTTATGTGTTTATGTTTTATTTGGGTTCTCCGCATCTTTATGTAACCTAATGAGAAGTTATCTGACTTCTAAACAAAAAAATAAGTTGTAAGGCGATTTTTGTAATTTCCATTGCTAAGTTTTACAATCCCAGCGCTATGCACTTCTCCCAGAATAAACGTCTGTATACGCTACTGATTTGTAATTAATAAAAATATAAACTGTTTCCTTCCCGGAGTGCCTATTAACGTAATACACACAATTTGTTTCCAAAACGAACGGCAAATTCAACAAACATCAGAAACTGGTTGATCGCATCCGCGCGGCCATTCTTCTAATTGAATTTACCTGTATCCATTATTTAATTGGAATCGTGAGCGCGCTTAGTGGTAAATACAATTATGCGGAAGATGGGCGAGCCGAGATGAATTCCGCATTTTTTCGGAATTGCACGGATGTCATTTCGGCGGTCACGCGACGCTGGAGATACGATACATACCCGAGGAGATCGAAAAGCGCCTGCTCAATTGGGTCATCCTGTATACGTCAGGTAAATAGACCGAGGCGAGAAAAGATTGCTAATTGCTCGGGTTCTTTCTCGCATTGTGTGTTAGTTGGAAACATGGAATGCGATTTTTGCATGTATGTGGTGATTTAACGAGTAGGAAAAAATTAGAGCGAAATGTATTGATTTGTTATCATGAAGAAACTTGTGGAATAAAATGAAATAATATGCTTCTCAGCAGGGATATCTTAATTTTTTTTATATATTAATAGAAAATAGATTCTTCATTTTAAAAAGTATATCAAGAGAATAGTAATAAAAGTGGTAAAAAACATTGTAATAGTCTCATTTAAATTTGATATGGATTACCACGCAGTAACGGTCGAAACCATCGTGATATCAAGAGAGTAACTATCTCGAGAGCCCATTAAGACCATTTCTTATAAATATACGTCTTGCTGTCTGTGTAAATGCGCTAAAGCTTAAACGACTGAATCTATTGACATGGAAAAGAATAATTAAGCCTTCTATAATTCCAAAAGAGCTGAAAATACCTAATATTGAGCCTTGAGGGATACCAGAGGTAGGAAAGTATGTCTTAGACTTGAAATTGACGCATATGTTTCACGTTTAATCAAATAGGAAGCTATCAAGAGTAGAGCATTCGAAATATGAGAATTATGGTCGTCTTTCAATTGATGCTATTGGCGATATCTTTGAGCTTTGGATCGTACAGTTGGTTAAATACACTGGAGCTCGAAAAGTAATGCAATACCCAGAAAGGACAATCTTTTAAGTGTTTTTTGTATTACATTTATGTTCAGTTTTTATATCAGAACAAACAATTACAATTTGGTACAAAAAATACCGAAAATAAAGTGTTGGCCCGTCGCAGTTGTTGCAGCACTATCTAACTCAGCGAGGTATATATAGAATCAAGTGTTCGATGTCTTCTTGTGGCACTGGTACCGCTTGCCACAAGAAGACATCGACTACTTGATTCTATATATACTATATTACCTGTTGAACACAAATGCGCAATTGATCCAAAGTCCTTGGAGGCTGTGGAAATCGTTCTAATACTATCCCATACATCTATTGCAGGACAATCTAAAACCTCTACGCCAGAATTTTGTATAAAGTCCTTGATTTGACGAGCCGGGTTGTAAAAAGGCGTTTGGGATAGTCTCAATGTATATTGCAAGAGGTTGTAGAACTTCAGCGATGTATCGTTGTGTTGTTAAACTACCCCTAATGAAAACCAAGGGGGATCTTATTTGAAGACATATAGCGTCATATACCATGATGCCAGTTGTATTGGCTGCGTGACATTCTAAGGCAAACTCTACATTTTCCATTCCCCGCGAAATCGACGATATAATTTAATTTAACAACTTAAAAAGTTTATAAGGCGCGAGCTGTATTGATGAGAAATAAATACCGAAATGCGTGTCTGCAGATTACATTAAGTTTATTTGTTATTTGCATTAAATATTTACGAATCAAAAAATGTTCCATTAAAAATTTAATTTATTTTTTTATTTGTTGTGTTTATGTAAAAAGGCTCGCCTGTCAATGAATAATTATTATTATTTTTATTATTATAAAATTATTTATAATGCAACAGAAAATTTTTATTACGTAGTTGAATTTATGGTATTTTTCCGAGAAGTAGTTGTTTTAATCGAGGTTTGTTCTTTTAAAGTACTTAAAGTAAGTGAAAAAGTTGTAATAGCTAAAGAAAAATTAATTGATTAATTGAGTAAATTAATTATTTTCAAATTATTTACATCTTATTTGATTCTATAAACTAAAAAAAATTAACGTACTTACGTAGCGCAAGTGAAAAGTCACAGAGCTAAATGTGGAAATAATTTATTAATTATTTTCAAATCATTTTTATTTAACATAAAAAAATGCATTATTCTTTTAAAACAACATTTCGCACTGGTAATATTATTGAATTGTATTGAACATGAGATGTATGATAAATGAAAAATGATCACTTATAGGGTAAAGTAAGTTTAATAGACACATTATCATTTTCATTGTAAAAGAATAACAATATCAATAATTAACAAAAGCACTTTCATTATTGATTTTAATTGTTTGGAAACCGTCGTGAAATCGGCTTTAGAATCCGATTAAGCCGGCGTTATTAGCCTCACAAATTCACTAACCTAAATACCCCTCTGGCCATACAGCCCAGCCAAATTAATAAATAAATAAATAATTAAAAAGTGAATCCCCGCAATTCACAGTACAAGAAACGAGAGGGAAACAAATAAAGCAAAAGAAGGAAGGAATCGAACAATAACAATTTCCCCCCAGCGTTCTCTTGTTAGATGCCATGTGTTGCGCGAGCGCACATAATTTGAAAGTAGAAAACTCCTTTTAGCCGTTAAAGACCTCACAGTAAAAACTTTAGACGATAAATGGCGGAAATCTCACACCGGCCTTCGGGATTGTAGAATTCGTTAAGTGCGCCGAGGAATTAACGGCGCTCCGCGATTTTCATGATCGCCCATAGAGCATATGGTACATCATCAGCGGATCGTTCTTTCTTCTCCGGCGCAATTGTTGGACTCGGTTCGATTTACCGTTAAACGGCAATCATGGTAATTAGACGGATTGCGAACTGTCAACGTGTACGCGCCCAGACCAAGTGCCGAAAAGAATACCGCACGGCTAATTGCCGCTACACGAAAGAGGCCTTTAATTAACCGAAAATGGTTAGTTCTTCTACAGCTAGTGAGCGAGATGAGTAGTATGTTCTACAGCGCCGGCACGAGAGATAAACACTCTCTTCTACAGCTATCGCACGAGATGAGGACTCTTTTGAGAATGGACGTTGATTAATGTTTGGTATTAATTATTAATAAAAGGTCCTCGAGGTTGGGGTTAATGAATTGATTGTAATGACGTCCGAGACGTGTGGAATTAATCGCGTTTGGTGCAGTAATAAGTTGCCGTACACGCATCCTCATTACTCGTACCACAAACTGGCTGAATAAGCTCAATTACTTGCAAACACGAACGCTAATTCGAAACATAAACTCTATTTACTTAGATAATTGTCATATTTATTTTAACAAACTATATAAGTATTACTGTTATTAACTCTTTAACTGGTAACATGATAGTCGTTTTAAGAACCCATCTATTAGCAAACTATTCGATAATGTAATTAAAAATAAAGAGGAAATAATTTATTGATTATTTTCAAATTGTTTTTATTTACATTTAATGAAACGTTCAGTCACCATTCATCTAGCGTAAGTGATGGCCATTTCTTATCAGACTAGTGTGTTCCATGTGCAATGCCTTGATGAAGGCGACTGAACGGAAATTGTGTTGGAGTTATATACCCGATATTAATCATAATAAATTAAAGACGACGCAAACGCCACCTTTTGCCTAATTTATTTAAATAAATGTGACCAAGTGAATAAATCTCGTTTTTCTATTATAATTAAAAATCATTTGATTCATAGTTACAATAAATCATAGGTTAAATGGCAACGTGATATCCATTTTAATAACCAATTTATTCTTAAGCTATTATTGTAAATAATATACACAAATGACAAAGCTTCTTCTAAAGTTGTGTTCAGCAATGGCTGAAGTTACGAAAATACCTTGCTAGCCTTGATAACAAACTTAGAACTAGCTGAAATTATACATAAAAAATATTCTTTGTAATAACACAATACTTTATGACTTAAATAATCACACGTATGAATGGACTTTTGATTTAGCATTTATGAGCGATAACGAATTTACAAGAATAATTAACTTACAATCCCTTTAAGTCAATAATTCTTGTAAATTCTATAAATCTATTTTACTCCTTACCAGAAAGATATTTTCATTTTGTTTGTTGTCCCAATCAGGTTGATTGTTTCCACTTTTGTCTCTTTTTACCTGAACCACTTCGGACTTCCCTAGAAAATCTAAAATCTAAATCTATAAAAGCTCTTGCTATCGTCTACACTAAACTCTATCATCCAAAAGCTCGAATTCTTCTTAAAATTGTTTGCAATCCTTGCAAATCAAAAATTCTCGTTAACTGCTCGTTAACTTTCACAAAGTAATATCTGCTATTTAAGAGCTTTCATAAGTAGATTAAAGCTTGAAATACTGACACTAAGCTCTGTTGGCCTGGATTTTTCATTGGTTGATTATTGCTCACTATGCTCTATTAATTAAAAGTTCTTATAGGTTTGTTATAACTAGCAGACTGAACACTAAGCTCTACCTGTTAAGAGCTTTTACAGGTTGTCTTGTCACTAAACTCTCCCTGTCAACACTTAAGCTCTACCAGTTAAGAGCTTTTACAGGTTGTCTTGACACTAAACTTTGTCTGTCAAGAGCTTTTATAAGCTCGCAATCCTGACACTATACTCTACCAGTCAGGATTGTTGTGTTTTTCGCTTGCAAACTAGAACTATGCTCTATTAATCAAAAGTTCTTATAGATTTCTTATAACTAGCAGACTGAACACTAAGCTCTATCAGTTAAGAGCTTTTACAGGTTATCTTGACACTAAACTCTCCTTGTCAAGAGCTTTTATAAGCTCGCAATCTTGACACTATGCTCTACAAATCAGGACTGTTGTGTTTTTCGCTTGCAAACTAGAACTATGCTCTATTAATCAAAAGTTCTTATAGATTTGTTATAACTAGCAGACTGAACACTAAGCTCTACCAGTTAAGAGCTTTTACAGGTTTTCTTGACACTAAACTCTCCTTGTCAAGAGCTTTTATAAGCTCGCAATCCTGACACTATGCTCTCCCAATCAGGACTGTTGTGTTTTTCGCTTGCAAACTAGAACTATGCTCTATTAATCAAAAGTTCTTATAGATTTGTTATAACTAGCAGACTCAACACTAAGCTCTACCAGTTAAGAGCTTTTACAAGTTATCTTGACACTAAACTCTCTCTGTCAAGAGCTTTTATAAGTTCGCAATCCTGACACTATGCTCTACCAGTCAGGACTGTTGTGTTTTTCGCTTGCAAACTAGAACTATGCTCTATTAATCAAAAGTTCTTATAGATTTTTTATAACTAGCAGACTGAACACTAAGCTCTACCAGCTAAGAGCTTTTACAGGTTGTCTTGACACTAAACTCTATCTGTCAAGAGCTTTTGTAAACTCGCAATCCTGACACTATTCTCCACCTAACCTAACTCTCCACCTAAGCTCGTTAACTTTCACAAAGTAATATCTGCTATTCAAGAGTTTTCATAAGTAGATTAAAGCTTGCAATGCTGACACTAAGCTCTGTTGGCCTGGATTTTTCATTGGTTGATTATTGCTCACTATGCTCTATTAATCAAAAGTTCTTGTTATAACTAGCAGACTGAACACTAAGCTCTACCTGTTAAGAGCTTTTACAGGTTTTCTTAACACTAAACTCTCTCCATCAAGAGCTTTTATAAGCTTGCAATCCTGAAACTATGCTCTCCCAATCAGGACTGTTGTGTTTTTCGCTTGAAAACTAGAACTATGCTCTATTAATCAAAAGTTCTTATAGATTTGTTATAACTAGCAGTCTGAACACTAAACTCTACCTGTTAAGAGCTTTTACAGGTTTTCTTGACAGGAAACTCTCTCTGTCAAGAGCTTTTATAAGCTTGCAATCCTGACACTATGCTCTCCCAATCAGGACTTTTATAGTCTCGTTATCTGCGAGCGATAACTTGACACTACGCTTATTAGGTTAAGAATTCTTGTAAGCTCGCTATCGCTCTTAAATTTTACAATAAAATCATTAAGTCGTGGAATCTTGTAAGACCGCTCACAAACTTGTAACTAATTTCTATCAGTCAAGAACTTTTATAGGATTGCTATTGCTCACAAATATAAGACTGACCTTTTTTTGTAAACTCGCTATCGCTCGCAAACTTGACAGTAAGCTTGTTAAGTTAAAAATCCGTGGACTGAACTTTTTCAGTAAAAAAATTGTAAAGCTTATTAAGTTATAAATCCGTGTAAGCTCGTTGTCGCTCGCAAGTTTGACACTAAGTCAAAAATTTTTAAATGTCTTGTAAGCTTGCTATAGCTCGCAAATTTGATACTAAACTCTTTAAGTTAAAAAAAAACTTTGAAAGCTCGCTGTCGCTCGGAAATATGAGACAAAAGGCGTCGCTCGCAAATCTAATAATAAGCTTTGGTTATCGCTCGCAAGTTTGACACTAAGTCAAAAATTTTTAAATGTCTTGTAAGCTCGCTATAGCTCGCAAATTTAATACTAAGCCCTCTAAGTAAAAAAAAAAAACCTTGAAAGCTCGCTGTCGCTCGGAAATATGAGATAAAGCCGTCGCTCGCAAATATAATAATAAGCTTCGGTTGTCACTCGCAAGTTTGACACTAAGTCGAGAATTTTTAAATTTCTTGTAAGCTAGCTATAGCTCGCAAATTTGATACTAAGCTCTTTAAGTAAAAAAAAACCTTGAAAGCTCGCTGTCGCTCGGAAATATGAGATAAAGCCGTCGCTCGCAAATATAATAATAAGCTTTGGTTGTCGCTCGCAAGTCATGAATTTTTAAATTTCTTGTAAACTGTCGCTCGCAAAACTGACACTAATTCTAAGTATTGATCACTTTTTTTCTCTGTAAACTTAATAATGTAAGCCAAGTGCAGAATATCCATATTGCTGCATGTATTTATAATTCAATCGATTTTTAATAATAATAACTTTATTGCCTAACACCCATTACAGGACAATTACAGGATAAGAAAATAAGAATACAGAATTTGTAAAGTTACTTAGTTAATATAAGAACTAATACCTATTTAAGAATTAATTAGTTTACATTAAGAAAAACCGCAAAAAAAAAACACAACAATGTAAAATTATAATTTATTGATTTATTTATTATTTATTGATTTTTCAGTTATGTTAATAATATTTTAATTTATTGTTTTTGAGAGAGAGAAAAAAAACAGGAATTTTAAATTATGTTATCTAAAATAAATGAAATCTTTCCATTTTCGACTACAAAATTCCCGACTGATTTATACTTCCTGCACACGAACAAAACGCATATTTACGGCGGGATTAAAGTATGTTAACTGTCGAATTTGAATAAATAATAGACACACTTTATAATCCCAAACAAATTGGTGATTTATTCCCTACGAATAAACAGCGAATCAAATATATCAAATTCATTTTTTTTTTGTTGTCGCCGATAATGATATTTATGTATTCGAAATAATTATTTTCATTCTCTGTGTGTTTCTTTCTGTTTCGATTTGCATAATAATTGAGCTATCATTTCGGACGTTGTTTGTTCGGGATAGGCACATGCAAATTACAGTCGAAAGCAGGAAAATTAGTCGCCTGTGCGCTCGTGAAAGTGCCTCGGGACAAGACCGACACGCTCGGCGGTTCTGACCATTTCGATTTCTAAAAATGGCAACAGTTTTCTGTGTTCGGGTCTAATTTTGATTAATATAAACATTTATGTGTGAGATTCGATGTCATTTTTATTAAATAATTTAATCAATATTAATATTAATATTTAAAGAAATGTTCAATCACCATTCATTTAGCGTATGTAGTTATTCATACGCTAGATGAATTAATCCTTAATTAATGATCATGAGTTATATATGAATATGTGTAGGGATACGCGTATCCCTGTAACCTGACAATAAAGCAAAGCCAGCTTTTTTTTTCAAGAAAGAATCATAACAAAATATTCTCGTATCAAAAATTGTTGCATTATACGATTATTTATTGATATAAATTCTTCTATTGAATATGGTTCATATCCCATTAAAAATTTGATTTGATTTACTGCTTCAATTCAATTATTAATAATATTTATTTATTTATTTACCCCTACACCACCATTATGGTAGATGGGGATTTTAGATTATATATATATATTTATTTATTTATTTATTTATTTATTTAACGGAATATACCATTTTTACAAATATAATACATACATGTAAAATGCAATAAATTTATATGTATTACTAACTAATTTTAAATACAATAGTAAAACACACTTTGAACGCAAATATAAACGCATAAGAAGAAAAAAAATATTAACAGTCACTAACAACTAGATTACAACAATGGCATTTATTAACTATTAAAAAAATATCTTTGATTAAGTCCTCACATAACACGTGGAGAAACATATTGATTTTTATTTTATTTTCACACTAGTTTCGACTCAAATACCAAATAAATGGGTTTTGAGTTCATGCAAAGTGTTAGTATCAATAATAACACACGAGTTTTTTTCCTTACTTCACTTTTTATTTAACACGTTTAACAGTTATTATTGATAATGACCACTTTGTGGTCGAAATGTACATCTAACGTATTAAAAAAAAAGTATTAAATGAAATATGAGTATTATAATATTGCGCAAATAATTTATTTGTTACATTTTTTGTCGTTTCTTTTTTTTAATATTTTCCACTTAAGCCAATGTACATTGCTGCGGCGCAATAACTACCATGGAGTGAAAAAAAGACAAACATGTGGAATTGTGGAGTTCTGTACCACCAGAAGTGATTTTTTCACAACCTCAGAGGGAAATAATAGCATGCATAATAATTGGTTTTCCTATTGAAACGAATGTAAATTGAAAATAACAGTCAATTTAAATGATTTTTTTTTTAAATACCAAACGTTAATAAATATTTTATATTTAAAAAATCAAACACACATTATATTATTTTATAAATGATTAAATCAAATTAGATTAGCAATTTAGTGCAGCGAAATATCTAATCTACTTTTTTCATGTCCGAATCTCGAATATACATCATTCCTTTTTTTTGGTTTCATGCGTTTTTTCGTTTCTTCGCTTTGAGCCCAACATGTGCAGAATTGAGGACGGGCGGGACTGTATTAGATTAAAATAACACATGTTGAACTACAAACTCGTGTAGGATAAAAAACCCGCCTCGCTCTTGTTGTTTCGCACTTGTAAAAAAATCAAACCAGAAGCTGTGCACAAATTATTAGGTATGGAACAATGTAAAAAAAGTAGTTAATGGTTTTAATATTTAAACATTGGTAGTTCATATTGTATGAAATAAATATGAATTAAAAAATCAACAGATTGAATTGAATAACTTTAAATTCTCGACTAGTTTTCAAGAGAATTTAAATTTTCAATCTCTCTTTCAAGAGAACTTAAAATTACTCTCCTCTTGTCATTAAATAGGAAAGGTAGGTCTAATAAAAGTTAAATCCGATATTAAAATTAAGTTTCCTTATACAATGAAATTTTGTCTATGTTTAATACGTGTTATTTTCAATTATTAAAAGTATACAATTTTCTATAAAAAAAAACTATTGTACATACAGACTGTTCCACCGAAAACGCAAAATTAAATGTATATGAACTTCAAATAGATTGTATTGAAACTTTTACCATTTATTTAAATCAGTATATTCTTCTTAATGAAAATATTTTCAAGATTCTAACGCTTCCGGTTATAATGGAAGTCGATATCAACTTCCTTATTTTAAATGGAACACTAAAATTTTTATTGTTGATTTGAATTCTATATATGATTTTATAACAAAAACCATTAGCTCTTAATATACCTAAAATTAACTATTTTTGAGATATCTGGATATTTATAAAAAAATGTGACTGAATATCAGCCCATTGTTTTGTTTTTTATACATTTATTGTATAATTAATTGCCTAAATATTTCTAACAAAAATAATAAAAAAAATATACAGTGTAGCTCAAACTAATTGTGGAGTCGAATAAATTTCAAATGGCCAAATCTTGATTTTTTAAGTGCCTATGAATAGTACTACAAATATTCCAGTTTTCATTTCTATGACTTTATTCTACTTTGGATATCATATTTTAAATTGATGTCTAAAAAATTAATATATTTTATTATTTATTCAATGACCCTTTCTATCCATATGGGTGTAGGGTTTAAAAAATTAATATGTTATATAAATATTGAAAGATCTTATAAACAGTTAGGTTTAGAATTTTGTAATAAAAACATACGTATTTTATTTTTATTTTATTTTTTTTTTAAATGCAATTGGAAATGGGCTAGCTCAAACGATGAACTTTACTATGAATGGGATGATATTATTGGTGGCATCAATCGCCCTAAGATATAATATAGATATAATAAAAATTTGAAATAAAAAGTATAGCGTTCCATTTAAAATAGCAAAGTTTTGAATCCGGTATGACCGGAAGTGGCAGAATTTTGAAAATATTTTGATTAAAAAGAACACACCTTTTTACATCAACTGCAAAAAATGCATTACAATCCAACTATAGGAAATCTATATAGTCGTAATGTGATTTCTCTTCTGAGACACCAACCATAGAAAATTTAAATATATTCAATGTTTAATTCTCTTGGAAATGAGCTCATAACCCGAAACTAGTCGATAATTTAAAGTTATTCAACTCAATTTGTATTTTATTTATTTTATTAGTAGATTTTTAATAACCTATTCATATTCAATGTTTTGCTTGAAAATTTCGGTTTTTGAAAAATAGAATATTAAAATGCCAAAACTTCCTTATTTACGATTTCTTCGTAATGGTCTATTATAACATTTTTATTACAACTACATTTTTTTTATCAAATACTGATAAAATACATAGGGTGCTCCATTTAAAAAATGCTTGTTAATAACTTGAAATCGCGATGTTCTTTTGTTTTTCTGATTGGTCGTATTTGGTTTATTTACAGAAGTACATTTAATCGAAATTTTATTTGTCATCAAAGTATAACTTTAAAATATAATTAGCCATCGAAATAAACAATATAATTTGTGAAATATTTGTCATCATTTTAAAAAAAAAACAATTTTACAAAATTGTTTTTCTTTCATAGTCATTTATTTTTCCTGAATTATCCTAATAATACCTAATAATAATTGGTATCTCTCATTTTTTTCATTGTTATTCTTACAATTCTGTCAATAATATTCTTCTAATTTAATATTATTCTAATGTTAGTTTTATTGGCAATCCTATCCTGATCCTATATTCCGCATACATTTGTTATAGACATAAAAAAACAAAAGAGAATATTGGTAAATGATAATCGTGTGAAAGTAAATATAAGATATCTATAGAATACTCAGAAAAGGGCAATTAATGAGTTTTAAGATTTTTTTTATTACTAATTTTCACTAGTTTCCAATCCTGAAATAATATTCAAGAAAGGATGAATTTCATAAGAACATATATAAAACTTATAAAATAAATTTTATAAGTAGAATAAACACTCACGTTGAATCTCTGTTGTTTTTAACTTACTTTTCATAACATCTACTTTTTAAAGATTTTAATTTTACATTCTTCTTCAATTCCGTCATAGATTTTAAGCGACAATTCTAAAAGTTTATCATTGATTAGTAGAGCGTAATTTTGTTTTTGATAATTTAAGTCCAATAGAAGAGATAAAAATTAACATTGAAATTTTGACAAGTTATTTCACTCTTAAAACGTGAAAAATGCATAATAAATATTAATTTGAAAATATAGATGAATAGTGGCTGAACATTTCTTTAAATGTGAAAAACATATGTTTGGCTGGTTTATCTTCAATAAACTATTTATTTAATCAACCAACCTGTGGTGAAACATATTCAAGGTTAATAGATCCGTAAATGTTGTCATTTCTGGCCATTCTTCTTCTGCGAAACTTAAGAGCTGAGAAATTTCTACCGGAAGCAGTATCTTTCGTTTTTCTCTTTTTATGAACGGATGGTTTAATTTTTGTTTGATTATAGCAATCTAGATTAACTGTTTCGCCAGTTTTTAGAAGTACCTGGTTCTACCAAACATAAGGCTTGTCTTCTTTCTGAAGCAATTAGGCTTTTGAGTGAAATAAAAGCGGGACACAAGAGCTGAAACTACATGAATGTTTTTCCTCAATATTTCTTATTATTTTCTATAAAACATATATACACTAAAATACATCTTACATTCTACAAAAACTTTTGATTAAGCACAGTGGGCGATAATCAACCAATGGAAACTGTTGGCTTCGAGACTTCGCAAAGCGTCAGTTTTGCGAGCTTTAACGATGTTGAATGGAAGATATTAATTTGAGTTGATGTAAGAGCTTGACCAAGTGACTTCCTTTCGTTACGTTGGATTAAAATTATCAAAATATTAATAATATTTTTAATTTGATTCTCATTGAAAATTTTCTGAAGCATATCATCTCTTCATCAATTCTTAAAATGAATACATAATTCCTTAATTAATGATTATGAGTTTTATATGTATAGCTAATTGTCGAACTGTGTAGGCTTTCATGACTGATTAGAAATGTTGATTTCTGGGCTATTCGTGGTCTGTTGGAGTTCAATCCAAAAGTTTCTTTGATAATAAACTTTTTATTTAACCAACCAACCTGTGGTGAAACATATTCAAGGTTAATAGATCCGTAAATGTTGTAATTTCTGGCCATTCTTCGCCCAGTATGCTGAACTTAAGAGCTGAGAAATTTCTGGCGAGAGCATGTCTTCGATGATTATAGCTAATTGTGTTTTCTTACATTTTTAAAAATAGGTGAATTCCTAAAATAAAGACAATAATAATTACAGTTCTTTTTTATTGTAATTCTATAATGTATACAACCCCTACACCACCATTATGGTAGATGGGGATTTTAGATTATATATATATATATAATGTATACAGTTTTGTGTGTCATTTAATAACACAATAAAAACCTATAACGCACGCTTCTTCATTATAAAACACACATCTTCCATAACAAGAAGATTACACACTATTAACATGCCTTATCTCATAATCACTAGTTTGCGCGTTTAATGATACAGACACACGACTTCTTCATGTTCCATTGTCTCGTGCGAAATAACCGGCGATGCCTGTTTTTTTTTTTCATACATCTTCTTTTTCGAAAAATTTCTCCGCGAGCACGCGTCTTAATCTCCGCAACAATTACTCCGAAGCGCCGGAGTGATTATTAAACAATTAGCGCGATCGTGACTGTAACTCCTTCATCTCTGCTACTCGTTTTTTTTTTCTCTCTATTTTTCCTTCATTACTTAGTCGGTCACCAGGTATACCCACTTCCATATTTTCCTCATTGTTACGCCGCTTGTACGAAGAAAGCCTCTCTGTTCTTCTTGTGATTATTATTAAAATGAGTCGAAAGTCGAACTGCACGAGTGTTTCTAGAAGATTGAAAAAAAATGAGCGCGCGCGCAACTTGGATTTGAACAGCAATTAACATTTTTTTTTCCCGGAATGGTGTTTTTAATGGATTTTCTAAAAAATTTGCATTCGATGTCTTCTGGGTTCTCGTCGTGTTACCGATGATTGATGGCGGTAATTCCGTTTAGAACACCCATTCGAGTTTCTAATCTTGTAAATTGTTTATTTATTGTTGTTCCGGACGGTTTTGTCTAATCTGCGGAGATTGTGGATATAAATGGCCAATAAAGATTTATAAACGCCTGTTTTATTGCGAAGTACAAAAGACTTCGTTTATAAACTATAATGTTTTTACTTTATTTTAGTGTACATGTATTTTTTAAAATAATATGTTATTATATATAGAAAACAATATTCATTCACTTGGTCACAGTTATTTAAATATATTAAATAAAAATGATTTGAACATAATTAATAAATTATTTCCACAATTATATTGAGTAACGTTCCTTTTGTTGTTTTTACATTAAATTTTTCTCGGATCAAAATTTGTTGCATTATACGATATTTTATTGATATGCAACAGCAGGTGTACATTATGTAATTCAATGTTGTTTTAATGTGCATTTGTTTAACGTACCTACGTAACGTAAGTCAAAAGTTTACAGAGCTAAATGTGGAAATAATTTATTAATTATTTTCAAATCATTTTTATTTAATATATATTTAATTACTTCTAAATCAATTTTCACATAGTGTAATTTTGAAGTTTTATTCTTATTAGGAAGTAGTTGTTTTTAATAGATATTCGTTCTATGCTTAAACAGAGTGGTCTAAAAAGGTGTGATAATCTTCACTGCCTATCTTGACTAGGTTATATAGTTTCATTATTTATTTACATGTTTATTTATTCAATATTTTTTATTATTGCAAGTACCACTGAGATTAACGTACCGCTCTTAATTTTGAACTGTCGAACCACTTGGGATAAAGTTGACTTATTTGTGTATTTATTATTTGTGATGATTTATATAAATGCTTATCATTTTGTAGAAAGGAGATTTCCGTAAAATAAATTAAATTATATTAAATAATATTAATTTCACCATTCATCAATTCATTTGCGCAAACAATCAGAACAGTTCAGCTAGCTAGCATAGATTTTTCTTTAACTTCATCATACATTCACGACAGGGCAGAAAGACCTCTGGTCGATAGCCCAGACAGACTAACACTTACATGTATTGTAAATATTTATATTGTTATATTTGTTAAAATTATCTATATAGTCTGAATAAAGATATATATATATATATATATATATATTCTAGTGACGTATGTATGTAAAACATTATTGTTAAAAGACTAATGTCGTTTAATTAAATAAATAAATAAATATATAATATTAATTATTATGTTATTATCGATTATTAATATTAAAAAAATATTTTATTTTATTAATTTATTTATTTATTACTAATTAATTAAAAAAATAATAAATTATTATAAAATTTTGATACCGCCAAGGTTAAATATTGGCATACTGAAGCCAATATTTAACCTTGAATCAAAATTTGATGATCCAGTTGGATTTTTTATTTTAATGTATTAACGGAATTTCCAGTTTATTAATGACGATTTTAACACTTTTTAAGCTTTATTTTATTACTAGCTTGCCTTTTATACGACTATAACATCATCTATATATTAGAAAAATATTATTGACATCGTTGAATATCTGTTATGGAATTCCAATAATGACTTCATCACACTATATACACATATTTTTCTAATAGTTGATTTTGAATATCTATTATAATTTTTTATATATAAAAATCTTTATTAACAATTAAGTTTACAATAAGGTAACAAACATTGATTATGTATATCACACAAAAATTAATTGATTGTTAAATGGCTATCGACCTTTCTGCCTATATTTTTTTATTATTAAAGAAACGTACTATTACAATGAATTAATTTTTCACTTAATCCGTGGTGAAACATATATAATCAAAGTGTATTAAATGCATTTTTTTATTATTATATTATTAAATATTTTCTAAACTATACATAATAAATTAAAGACGACGCAAGCGCCATCTTTTGCCTAATTTCAAATGGCATCGTCAAGGATTTGGGTCACTAGTTATCCATACGTTAGATGAATGGTGGCTTAACGTTTCATTAAATCTTAATTTATTAGTGTAATTTTACATATTTAATGTTTGCTTAAACAGGACAAGTTCGCCTTCCTTTAGTGGACGAAACAATGATTCTCGGTCGTCTACCTTGTAGACCCAAATCGTTGACGATGCCACTTTAAATTAGGCAAAAGGTGGCGCTTGCGTCGTCTTTAATTAATTATGATTAATTTTACATACTTAATTATTATTAACAATACATTTATTTAACGATATTGCGAAATGGCTGTAGTCCCTCAGCCTTCCTTATTTATATATTCACATTACTACAACTCAAGTTTACAGTATTTTAATAAAACTTTGATATTGATGTATATCTGTGTGAAACATCTGTAGTATCAATAAATAATGCTTTAACAACATTTTAAATATTTCTTGGATCTTAAAGATTGTATACGTTTTTTTTTTTATTATTACATTTATTTCGTTATAATTGCAATATTAAAAGATTAACTCAGAGAAAGCAACTTATATTTTATAACTTGGTTGGAGGTAATGCCCCTAGAAGTTGTGCAATAAAAATAAATAACCCGCTTTTACTTTCTTTTTCCTTTAATTAAAATTACCAACTGAAGTGATTATCAAGAAATTGCTATTTATTTTAATTAAATACTATTTCCGAATATTTAGTTTAATTAATTCAATTTACGATTCCGTTCATGTCACGAATATTCCCAATTGAATTCTATACTGCAACAATATCTTTATTCAAAGTAAATTGTTTCACATATATTTACAATACATTAGGCGGAAAGACCACTGGTCGATAGCCAATTGGCAAACTCTTACAGTATGTATTGTAATATTTTGTGTTGTAGTACGTTCGTCAATATAGATTATGTATATACAGAGAGTTTTTTTTATCAGTATATATTAGGGGAAATGTATACCTGCAAAAAACGCGAGTCAAACGCATTGAGCCGATTAATGTGTGTATGTTTAGTTGGCTATTTGGCATATGTGTGTTCAGTTGCGTGTTATAGGCAACTAAACACACATACACTAATGCATTTGACGCGTATTTTGCAGGTATACATAGGGGAAATGTATACTGATAAAAAAAGCTCTCTGTATATATACAATACATTATTGCATATTTGTTTCTTTTTTGCTCGCTAGAACAGGCTATCGACCTATGGTATTTCCGCCAATGGGTTACTATTCTTGGTTTAAGTTGAATGCATAGAAAATATATAGGAGAAGAGGGTAATTGATGGATTTTTGAATTTGGGGAGGGATGCATATTTTTTTAAGTAAATCAAAAAATCAAAATTATTATTATTGCACGCGAATCTTTCGGCAAGAATCTGAATTCGTTTGCCAATGGGGCTATTCTATATTTTATTAGTTATTTGAGAATTTCTGTATGAATAGAATTGTTATTACAAACATTAAATTGATTGAGTTACGTGAAGATCAAATTATTATTATTTTTTATTCCTTTCTACCGTTTGATCAAATTAATTCGATGAATAAAGCATAATCTAAATAAAAGTGTGAAGAAAGGTTATTAGTGCTTTATTCGTCGAATTACAAACATTATTTTGATAATCTGTTCATTTATTTAAAAAATAAATTATAATATTTCTGAATATATAACTATTAATTTATCTAATTTACAATTTGTGTTCATATAAAGACAATTTTCAATATTTTTATTACTACTATAATATCTTTATTGAAAAAAAAGGAATGCAATAATAAAAGTTTTTATTTTATTGAATATTTGAGAATTTCTTTAATAAAATTAAATAAAATGAAACAAAGATGATTGACACATTTGCAGTTATTTAAATTACAATGAAATTAAACAAGCATAATTTCTGGCAATGATCAATAAAATTCGATCAATCCCTTTTTCTTTAATAAGTTTATGAATTGAATTATTATTAATAAAATATTCTAGATGACTTTCAAAAATTATTATTCATACATCACGCTCATAAGACAATTCGCTCCAAATATAAATATATTCAAATCTTTACTGCGCAGAATCGATTTCTAATAAATTTAAGTTGTAATGCTCGTCAATGTCTACATATATCTAATATGTCTTTGTTAATATTAAGTTTAAGTTTTTTCAATATTTTTGTAAAAAAGGTGTCTCCGTTGAATAAATAAATAAATAAATAAATAAATAAATAGATAAATAAATAACGCATTGGTAATATCTCGAAATGTCGGGAAATATATATTCCCTTGGTGATTTTAATCACCGATAATAAGTTTGATTAATAAAAATGATTTCAATAAATACGTGTAATTTCTTTAGATGTTAATATTTAATGCGTTATAAATAAGTTTCAATTTTCATTTTTAAATAACTTTCACGCGTACACTATTTCAATTTTATACCCCTCTAGGTTTCACGGATATGGATGGAGAAATCTTATTCATTCAATAAGAATTAAATTAGATTTCTCATGCATCCTATTAAATATTTTCATGTTTTATTTTCCTCTACAATTATTTGAATGCTCGTATTATTATTATTATTATTATTTCGATATTTATTCCAGTGTGAATTGATAGTGATAATCGAAAAAGAAAACGTAATTTTCGTTTTACGAATATAAAATTGCTTATATAATTTGTCATTTTTTAAATAACTTTCTCGCCTATACAATTTCGACATTAAATGCTTCCAAGTTTCATGGATATAATTAAAAATATTATTATTTCTCACTGAGAAGTAGAGAGGAATATATAACTATGTTATATAAGACTAAATAAATTAAATATTTCTCGTTCAATGAAAATATTTCTCACGCATCAAGAAAACTCTTGAATAAAACGCCGTAAACTTTTATTTACTGTATGTTTATTTGCACCAAATGTACATTTCAATCACAACGTGATTATTATTAGAGGATATTCAATATAATTGTATATCCATTGATAATGATGTGATTATTATTAAAGGATATTCAATATAAATGTATATCCATTGATAATGATGTGATTATTATTAAAGGATATTCAATATAATTGTATATCAATTGATAATGATGTGATTATTATTAAAGGATATTCAATATAAATGTATATCCATTGATAATGATGTGATTATTATTAAAGGATATTCAATATAATTGTATATCCATTGATAATGATGTGATATTTATTAAAGGATATTCAATATAAATGTATATCCATTGATAATGATGTGATATTTATTAAAGGATATTCAATATAAATGTATATACATTGATAATGATGTGATTTTTATCGAAGGATATACAGTATAAATATACAATTACAATAATCAACAGGGAACACAGATCCCGGTGAAGACAGTAAGTAATTTTTTTTACCAACTAAGGGCTTACATGGCAGAACTATACTGATGAGGCAAGAATCCCGAAACACGTGTCTACGGATATCTTTGTAATTATTATTTATGATTACAATTATTACAAGATTTTTTTTTTGGGAAACATGCATTTAATTTTATTTGCTGGATTTTCAAAAAAATAATTGCTAAACGTAAACTACACACGCTGCAATATTATTCGCGTTATTGGTGAAATAAGTAAGGATTTGTCAAAAATTAACAGAAAATAATTATTTAAAAAAAATGTAGTCCTTTTTTAATTGATCTCAATAATAGGATATTTAAAATAATTTTTATTTAGGGTTCTTTAGTCTATCTTTATAAATAACAATTTAGGAAAAATAACAATATTTGGGATTGTTTAGTCTATCTATAAATAACAATTTAGAAAATATAACATTATTTGGGATTCTTCTTTAATCTATAAATAATAATTTAGAGAAAAAAAAACAACATTATTTAGGCTTCTTCTTTAATCTAGTTTTATGAGTAATATTTAGCTAAAAAAAGAACATTTTTGGGCTTCTTTTTTAATCTATAAATAATAATTTAGAGAAAATAACAACAACATTATTTGAGCTTCTTCTTTAATCTGGTTTTATGAATGATATTTAGCAAAAAAAGAACATTTTTGGGCTTATTCTTTAATCTATAAATAATAATTTAGAAAAAGAAAAAACAACATTATTTAGGCTTCTTCTTTAATCTAGTTTTATAAATGATATTTAGCAAAAAAAAGAACATTTTTGGGCTTCTTCTTTAATCTAATTTTATGAATGATATTTAGCAAAAAATAACATTTTTGGGCTTCTTTAATCTATAAATAATAATTTAGAGAAAAAAAAACAACATTATTTGGGCTTCTTTTTAAATCCATCTTTATAAATGGAATTAAAACAAATCATTATTTTCGGTTCTAGGATTTGATTAATTTGGTTCAAACTAACACTAGTTTTAACTAATGGCCAGCGGTTTCAACCGTTGCGAATCGCCGGACACACTACTTACGTGTTAATAATTCCTACTCCTCATACAACTCGCACACACGAAAAAAAAAAATATATATATATATAACTCAATCACTTAACCACCACAATTTCAAAAAAATAAATAAAACACTTCGCCAAGATCTTTAAAAATAAACACCGTGTTGTAATCGGAAAAAAAAGTGGAAATATCCGCGATGGTTAACCGCGACTGACCGCAACCACTCGCCTTTTGGCACTGCCGAAGGAGGCGCCGAAGAAGAGGGAGAGAGACTGAAGATTGTTGCGAAGAAGAGGAGCTGGAACGTGCCGATGCCACGGACTTCGGTCGCACCTGAGTAATCGCTGCGTGCGCCTACACTTTGCACGAAATGTACACAAATACATAGGAATAAAAAAAAGAAAGGTATTCAAATTGATTACGTTTACGCCGGCGAGGATGTCGGTGTGGTGGAGTAGGAAGAAATGCGGTAATTAATTTGAATGGTAATTGAAGAAAATTGGAATAATTAATGTAATGTCTGCGTTTTATTGGGATACTTAAAGAAGCTTGTACCAAAGATGATGAAATATTAGTATACTAGTTACTCTATGCTTGTACAGTTTTAATTATATATTTAGTGGCTATGCTTCTAGATGGAGTCCATATTGGAGCTCTCCAGGACATAATTGCGGGGTTGATCACTCAACTTTCAATTTTCTAAATCTTCAAGAAAGAAATCAGCAAGAAGGTTTAGACTTCTTGCTGATTTGTCTGCATAAATTCATATCCTTTATTTTGTTCTATTCATACTGGAGCTTTCTAGGTCATAATTGCGGGGTTGATCAATCCCCTTTCAATTTTCTAAACGTTCAAGAAAGAAATCAGCAGAAGGTTTAGACTTCTTGCTGATTTGTCTTCATAAATTCTTATCCTTTGTTTTGTTCATTTCATACTGGAGCTCTCTAAGTCATAATTGACTTCAATTTTCTAAACTTTCTTGCTGATTTGTTGCCATAAATTCCCATCCTTTATTTTCTTCTGTCCATACTGGAGCTCTCTAAGTCATAATTGCGGGGTTGATTGCTCCCCATTCAATTTTCTAAACTTTCTTGCTGATTTGTCTCCATAAATTCCCATTTTTTGTTTTGTTCTGCCATTTTTTTTTAATTCCAATTCCACTTAAATCCTCTTGAAGCCATTTTGATTTCGGTCTTCCTCTTCTCTCCTTTTCAATTATAATATTGAATATATAGTTGTCTTTGGCCCTGCCTTCCAGACATGTCCACTCGTTTTTTTTTATTTTGCTAACTATATCTCTTCCTATTTCCTTTTCTAGTTTCAATTTCAGTTTTTAATCATAATAAATGAAAGATGACGCAAGCGCCATCTTTCGCCTAATTATTATTATTAATTTACTACCTTTTATTTTTACTCCTATCCCAAAAGATATTCACATTTTTTCTATTTTGTAGGCTTTTCTACTTCGTTATACACGTTTAAGTATGATAATTAAAAAAACTTCTCATTCTGCTTGTTGTCCCAATCAAGTTGATTGCTTCCACTTTTGTCTCTTTTTACCTGAACCATTTTGGACTTCCCTTTTAATTATATATGCTTTTAAAAAAAGAAATAAAAATTCTCTTGATTTGTTTTACGATAACATTTCTTTTAAAACTAGTTGAGTTTCGGCTATTGACTTTATCAATAAAAAAAAATTGACAATATTGTATTCTTGATAATGGCAAGAACCGAAACAAGATTAAATTAAAATTGACAATATTTTATTGGACCTTATAATAATAATAATAATAATATAAGCTTTATTGTTCAACAGGAAACCCAATTACAGAACAAAACGAGATATTAATAGAAAAATATACATAAATACAAATGAAATAAGAGTAATTTTTTTTTTTAATTAACGCTTGAGGATTTTACTTGATGAAATTCCATAATTCTTGTTTTATTTACAAATAGTATCTTATATTTTATTGAATAATTCAAATGAATTTGAATAATATGTAGTTTTGAACAAACATTAACCTCATTGAAAACACTCAAATTACTCATAATTTATACTCGATATGAGAATAAGAAACGCCTTGAATAATTTTCCTCTTTTATTATTTTGATTTATTTATTTTTTTCATCCTCGTATCGTTACTCTTCTCGTGTCCACCACAGTTAACAACTCTAATTAATGATAAACCCGACAAGTCGTAAATACGCCATCCCTTTTTTAGAATCGTTGTATAAGATCGGAATTAATGAGGCCGAACGCTCCCAAACGGACCAGATCTACGGCGGCGGAAATGATGCTAATTGCGCCGGTTTATCGCGATGCGAATGAAATTTGCGCACGGCTGACATTTCAAATCGAGCGAATGGCTTTATGGACTGGGATCAATTAAAATGTTAGATTTAAATGGAAAAAAAAGAAGACATCACTTGAGCAATTAATTATAAAGCGAGAATTTAAAAAAGTGGAAAACATCACTTGAGAAATTAATGATAAAGCGAGAATTTAAAAAAGGGGAAAACATCACTTGAGGAATTAATGATAATGCGAGAATTTAAAAGAATGGTGGAAGACATCACTTGAGCAATTAATGATGTGATGTACGAGAGTTTAAAAGGATTGTGGTGGATTGAAAATAGTTGGAATTAATTTATGGATTGGATTAATTTGTAGGTTTTTGTTGGAAAAGATTGATGGCCTAATTTTAAGGAAAAGTAAACTTTGAGTTATTATAAATTAAATATCAGAAAGCGCAATGTTTCCTTTTTTTGTAAATAAAACACTTTTTACTTTGTTTAACCACTGTATTTTGCACTTAATTATATGACTATAGTTTTTTTTGCGTAATTTGGATGAAATTATATATCGAATATGTCTTTGTTAATATTAAGTTTAAGTTTTTTCAATATTTTTGTAAAAAAGGTGTCTCCGTTGAATAAATAAATAAATAAATAAAAAAAAATGTTCAGTCCTCAAAGCAGACAAACGAAATTGCTGTTCCTCCACTGAGAGGAAAGAATACATTTATTTATTTGTTTCTTAACAGACAAAAATATCTTACTACAAAGAACATAATTAACCCTTAAATATATAATTTCGTTTTAGCGTCAACGTTTACAGCGTCAACCAGTAAACAGTGAAATCTTAATTAAGTGTTTTAATTATTAAAGATTGTAATAATGTAAATATTGTGATGTAACTTAATAAATCTTAGAAATTTTATATTTTCTACACATAAAACAAATTGGTCGTGGAATCTCCGGTTGATAACCGATTTATATTTGTATGCTGTTCGACTTGTATGCGTATTTCATTAAATCATTAATGAGAATCAAATAGAAGATATTTTCAAATTAAATATTAAAATGAGATGAATAGAGGATATAATGGGAAACACTTTATCGAATGCTGAAGTTTAATTAATATCTAAATATTTATAAGCAATAAATTAATGTAATCCATGATCAATAGTAATGTGTTATCCATTTCCAACGAATTAATCTCTCCAGCAGTTGTTTTCTCCAGATTGTCACAGACCATACGTTGTTTCCGCCTTTATTTATAAATCTTGCTTTATAAAAAAAATCTGTCTTTTGTAAATTTATATTTTTAATGCGAAATATTAACAGATATTCAAAAAAGCATTAATCACGCACCGTTATTCTTAATTAATTCCTTCTTTAATGCTTCCCTAAATTACAATCTGTTTCATTTCATTGTATTTCTGTGTGTGTGTGTATAATATCCGTTACGTTAATATTTTTAATTATCACCACCGGCGGAGAATACGTAAGATTATCTCCGGTATAAATCTCGGAAAGCAAGCAAGCGAACATTTAATGTCGCTTTCCGACAGATGGCCGTCACAGTGAACCACATTTTTACATCCATTAGAATATCCACGTTCCATTTTTTTTTTGTCATCGCGCTGTTTATTTATTTACGCTCCTTTTTCCAGGTTCGCATTCATCAAACAGCATATGCGATGATGACGCAACATTTGGCGCATTGGAAGACTCTTCCCGGTTAACAGTAAGTACCGCGGGTGTCTGGATTCTTTGATGATGATGATGGCGATAGTAATGATGATGGCGCAATCTTTGTGATTTACGATATCTCGGAGTGTTGTACGGTAACAACCGTAAAACGAGCTTTTTTTTATGGGGACGCGGCGCGGGTAGTGATGGCAACGATACATCGATATATTAAATATATCGATATTTTTTCAAATATATCGATATATAAATATCGATGTAATAGTTTCGATATATCGCAAAATATATCGATATTTTTGTGTAAATACCTATATCAAAAAACTAATTAATTGCAAATTGCACGCACCACAATTTGGCGAAACTTCAATCTAGTTTGTTTTATCACTCGTTAAATTTCTCAGCACCATCTAGCGTCGAGAAGCGCAAATAACTTATTAGGTACCTGTATTTGATACAATAGGTACCCGAATTATCGGCTATAATTGGGATTCCTTTGAATTACTTGAACGGAATCCAGTTCTTCCCCGAAAATTTTTGTCGGGGAATACCCGTTCGAAGTTTATAAATACACCTCAACAAAAAAATTTTCTGCAGTCTGCAAAGAGCTTTGAAAGTGTTTGCTGTGAATAAATAATAGTGTGATTGTTCAAAAGTTTAGTGAAGTTGAAAATAAAATAATCTTGATTTATTACATAAATTTAAAGTGACTGATTGTTGGTCCTGAAAATATGGCTCCTCCGAGAAGTAACATTTGGAAACATTTTCAAAAAGTTACTCCCAATACTGCTAAATGCAATTTGTGTGCCAAGGTGCTGAAGACTTCGGGCAATACAACAAATTTGAAAACACATTTAAAACAAAAACACTCCTCCATCTTACAACATTTAACTGAGGAGAAAAAGGAGACTGATGAACCAAAGAAGAAAAAACGTCCATCCCAACCCGAAAGTCGAATGGATGTAGAAACGGCTGGGACTAGTAGTTCACTACATCAAGATGAGGTATGACTAATAGAACCGCAATTGTTAATGAATTTATTAGTTAATATTATTTCTAGAAAAATCTGATTGCTTCACAAGAATTTGATGATGATGTTCATTCATCAACTTCAACAATGACGGTTTCTGAATATGATGTTGAACCAAGCACAAGTACAGAAAAATCAAGCTCATTATACAAGCAAGCTACAATTGTGTCTACCTTCAAAACAATTTCATCTTTCAAAGGTAAAGCAAAAGTTTATAGTACTTGCATGAATGCATCATTTGTTTTTATTTTTAGATGGTGGCTCTAAAAATGTGAAACTAACGGAAGCATTAATAAAATTTATTGTTCAGGATAATTTGCCATTCAATATTGTAGAGGGTAAAGGTTTTCTGTCTTTGATGAAACAAGTGGCACCTTTATACAAAGTACCAACCAGAAACACCATCAAAAATAATGTTGATAGAAAGTTCGAAGTGATTTCAACAGCATTTAAAAATATATTGAAAAAATCGAAGTATTTCACAATTACGACGGATATATGGACTGCCGATATGCAGACCAAAAGTTTTATGGGCATCACTGTCCACTTTGTACATGACATGAAGTTAACATCAGCGACAATAGGTATTGTTGAATTATCAGAGTCTCACACGGCAGACTATATTGCTTTAGAATTAGGCAAAGCTCTTCAAAATTGGGGAATTGATCCTAATGATGTTGTTGCTGTAGTGACGGACAATGCAGCCAATATGGTCAAAGCTATGCATGACAAATTTGGGAAAAACCGACACATCCCATGCTTCGCACATACCCTCAATTTGGTGTGTGAAAATTCAATTACAAACACAGAAGGTTTGAGTATTATTATTGACAAGATACGATCAATAGTAGTATGGTTCAAAAGAAGCGTTAAGGCTAGTGATCAATTAAGAAAAATACAAATCGATGCAGGAACGATAGAAGGAAACATTAAAAAAATGATTTTGGATGTCAAAACTCGCTGGAACTCCACATATTACATGATAGAGAGATTTCTACTAATGTCATCTATGGTCAGCAATATTTTGTTTTCCGATGTTAATGCTCCAAATATGATTACTGCAGCCGAAGTTGAGCATTTACGAGAAATATGCAAACTTTTGAAGCCACTAGAAAGGATGACAGTAGAGATAAGTGGCGAAAATTACCCCACAATAAGTAAAGTAATACCAATGATTGGTTGTCTGATAAACCAGTACAACAATTATTCGCCCCAGTATGAAGTAGGTAAACACTTGAAAACATCATTATTAAAAGAAATCGAAAAGAGGTTTGGTGCTATTGAGAAATCTTATATACCAGCTGTTTCCACAATATTGGATTCTCGATTTAAACAAATAAACTTCAGGGATCCTCAAGTCCTGGGCACAGTGATGCGACACATCAAAAGTGAGATCGCGACTTTCCAAAGCACTTCTTCATCATCAGAATCTTCTGATTCGGATACTGAAGAACCGGAATTTGATATATGGGCGCACCATAAAAAATTAGCGCACACTAAAAAAAGTGGGCAAGGGAAATTACATAAAGATAGTGAACTCAATCAATATTTAAGTTTGCCAGTTAGAAACTTGAAAGACGATCCCTTGGACACCTGGAGCGAAATGAAATTGGTATATCCCAACTTATTTAAAGTGGCGGCAAAATATTTTTGTGTTGTAGCAACGTCGGTCCCCAGCGAGAGGCTATTTTCAAAAGCCGGAGCAACAGCTACTAAAAGTCGTAACCGTCTCACGGGAAGTAGGCTTTCCAAATTATTATTTTTGAGCTCTTTGCCTGATAACTTGCATTTGTGGAACTGATGTATTCACCTAATGCACAAAATCACAAATGCAGGCAAACAGTCTTGTTCCTGTAAGACATTTAATTGTAAACTTGACTAAATTGTAATAAAAAATACATTTTAATTTTTTTTTTGTAAAAACATGCAATTTTGTAGAACACTTTTAACTTGTACTTACTTAATCAAAAAATACACTTATTTTTTTTTAATGTATTACCTTTCAATATTTCCTCAGTACCTACTTTACGTTTCAAAAACTTTAGATTCGATTGATTTGAATATAATAAAAAAATATATCGATATTTTTCATGATATCGATATTTTTGTTTAGATATATCGCATGTATCGATATATAGCTTTCGATATATCATATGATGATTATATCGATATATTTATATTTTTTGCCATCCCTAGGCGCGGGCGCTGCTGTCGTCGGTGTAACTGTCGCCGTTTTATTGTTGCCAGAAAATGTGGTTTTTGGGTGTAATTTTCGGAAAAGTGGCGCGAGGTGTTTCTGTTGAGCGTGGCGTGCTCCCGAAGATGAGGTGTAATAAGGAAATGCTTATAAAAAAAAGCGGAAATGAACAAGAAAGTACCAACAAATTTAATAACCTTGTGGACAAAGATTCAAGCATTTTTCAGTGTTAGAAGAAAAAAACATATTCTAAATTTGTTACTTGCTACCAATGTTCAAATTTGCTAAAATTTACACAATCGTTACTTCCGTTCATTGAGAACATTTTTGTGTAATTTCGAATTTCTTTTTTTTTTCCAGCAAAATTCATTTTTTTCCATGCTGACTCCATAGAGAATATTTAAAATTCAATACTACTACAATATCTTTATTCAAAGTTATTTGTTTTACATATATTATGGTATATTTGTTTCTTTCTTGCTTGCTTGCCTGAACAGGCTATCGACCTATGGTCTTTCCGCCTAAAATTCAATATTTTTTTATTATTATTAAATATGTGAAATAAATCAGGAATATTATTGAAGATGTTAGAAAGAGCGTAAAATATGCATTCATCCAGAAAAAAATCATTTCCGGTTCAACAAACCGATTTCAATTGAAAATAAGCTCAATTTACATGCCTGCTGTACGAAAACTATTGGTTATACACAGCTTAAATTTATACAGTTCATGCCCCCATTCATTGGGAACATTTTGGTATTATTTTATGTTAATCCGATACTTTTGAATTTTTCACCAAAATTCAATTTTTTCGTAAAATATTCAAATTTCGATGAATTTTTTTTTCCTCCGAAAAAATCTGAAAAAATTCTCAAAGACTCTTAAAGGTATTAGGAACAGCGTGGAACATTTATTTTTCCAGAAAAAAATCATTTCCGGTTCATCAAAGCCATTTGAATTGATGAGTTCCATTTACATGGAGTCTTATGGAAACAGTTTAAGCGAGTCGTGCCGATCGACCCTTTTCGGCGCGGTGTTAATTAAAACAAGATAACTTTTTTCACAGATGCAATAGAATATTGGAATTTAAGCAATAGGATTCTTGAAGGATTTGTCTATAATTTAACGTGAAAATAATTAAAATACAGGTTTTTTACTATTCTACAAAAATTTTCAAAATTGGTCAATTTTTTCGCACATTTTTCAAAGGCCCGATTTACATGCCTGCTGTACGAAAACTATTGGCTATGCATAGCTTAAATTTATACAGTTTAAGCTCCCATTCATTGGGAACATTTTGGTATAATTTCATGTTAATCCGAGAGTTTTGAATTTTTCACCAAAATTCAATTTTTTCGATGAAATTTTTTTTCCTCCGAAAAAATCTGAAAAAAATCTCAAAGACTCTTAAAGATGTTAGAAACAGCATGGAACATTTATTTTTCCATAACAAAAAATATTTCCGGTTCATCAAAGCCATTTGAATTGATGGGTTCCATTTACATGGAGTCTTATGAAAACGGTTTAAGCGAGTCGCGCCGATCGACCCTTTTCGGCGCTGTGTTAATTAAAACAAGATAACTTTTTTCACAGATGCGATAGAATATTAGAATTTAATGTATAAGATTCTTGAAGGATTTATCTATAATTTAACCTGAAACTAATTGAAATACAGGTTTTGTACTAGTCTACAAAAATTTTCAAAAATGGTCGTTTTTTTCGCACATTTTTCAAAGGCCCGATTTACATGCCTTCTGTACGAAAATTATTGGTTACGCATAGCTTAAATTTATACAGTTGAAGCTCCCATTCATTGGGAAGATTTTGGTATAATTTCATGTTAATCCGAGACTTTTGAATTTTTCACCAAAATTCAATTTTTTCGATGCATACCCTTTAAAAATATTCAAATTTCGATGAAATTTTTTTTCCTCCGAAAAAATCTGAAAAAAATCTCAAAGACTCTTAAAGATGTTAGAAACAGTGTGGAATATTTATTTTTCCAGAAAAAAATCATTTCCGGTTCGTCAAAGCCATTTGAATTGATGAGTTCCATTTACATGGAGTCTTATGGAAACAGTTTAAGCGAGTCGCGCCGATCGACCCTTTTCGGCGTGGTGTTAACTAAAACAAGATAACTTTTTTCACAGATGCGATAGAATATTGGAATTTAAGGTATACGATTCTTGAAGGATTTATCTATAATTCTACATGAAAATAATTAAAATACAGGTTTTGTACTAATCTACAAAAATTTTCAAAGATGGTCAATTTTTCCGCTCATTTTTCAAAGGCTCGAATCACACGCCTGCTGCTTGAAAACTATTGGCTATACATAGCTTAAATGTATACAGTTAAAGCTCCCATTCATTGGGAACATTTTGGTATAATTTCATGTTAATCCGAGACTTTTGATTTTTTCACCAAAATTCAATATTTTCGATGCATATACCCTTTGAAAATATTCAAATTTCGATGAAATTTTTTTTCCTCCGAAAAAATCTGAAAAAATTCTCAAAGACTCTTAAAGATGTTAGAAACAGCGTGGAACATTTATTTTTCCAGAAAAAAATCATTTCCGGTTCGTCAAAGCCATTTGACACATGGAGTCTTATGGAAACGGTTTAAGCGAGTCGCGCCGATCGACCCTTTTCGGCGCGGCGTTGATTAAAACAAGATAACTTTCTTCACAGATGCGATAGAATATTGAAATTTAAAGTATTAGATTCTAGAAGGATTTATTTACAAATCAACGTAAAAATCATTAAAATGCAAGTTTTGTGCTTTTCTACAAAAATTCCCAAAGTTGGACAATTTTTCCGCTCATTTCTCAAAGGCCCAAATCACACGCCTGCTGTACAAAAATTGTTAGTTCAATGTTGTTAAAATTTATACAGTCGATGCTTCCATTCATGGAGAGCATTTTGGTATAATTTGGAATTATTTCGCGATTTTCAAAATTTTCAACAAAATTCGAAATTTTGGAAAATGTTCAAATTTAAATTTTTAAGAGCGTCTAAGTAACAATTGCTATTATCTTATTACCTGAAGTATAAATAAGCTAAAGATGCAGTTAACGAATGAATGTTTATATATTTTTTTAATATTTTTGTGTCAGGAAAAAACAATTTAAAAAATATATTGTATGGCCGCAATTTATTATTTTTTTTTTTTTAGAATATCTAGACGTCAAGTATGAGCAATTCCAAAAAAATATATTTAATTGCAGCAATTATATATTTACATAATACATTTAATTTATTATTATCCATAAAACTAATATCCTTTATAATTCTAACTTGTTTCTCATTGATCACTTGATGAAATACGAATATTAAAAATATCAAGTCATAAATAATAAATAAGTAGAGATTATTTGTTACTTGTCAGGTACAAACTAATGTATTGTATTGCAGCATTTTTTTTTTTTTAGAATTTTATGGTATTAGGTGTCCTACACCTTTATTGGTTAAATAAATAAATGGTATTAGATACAAACAATTTCTTTTTTTTTAATTTGTTACTTGTAAAATAATGATTGATTAATTAAATGGTGTTGGGTACAAACAAATTCAAAAATATATTGTACATCGCAAAAAAATTTTGTTCAAACTATAACTTCTTCACTTGGGTTTAAATTAACCTAATAATCCTTTTTGTGTATATATATATATATATATATAAACCCAAGTGAAAAAGTTATAGTTTGAGAAATTTTTGATATATATATATATATATATTGACACAACTAATACTTTATTACAAACTTATTTATTATTTTAAACATTTTATATTTTCTTGGAATAGCCATAAATGGCAAATGGCAATACGTACAAATTGCAATTATTCTGTCATTCAACTCTGCTTACCAGCACAATCATATAAAATCGATATTGCTCTTACATTCTCCCATTACTTCGGGGAATCGGCGACGGAGCTGGAAAATTCATTATCCCGTATTGGAAGTACCGTTTAATGGCTATCGTTTAATTTCACGTGAACAACGCGAGCGGCGATGCCATCATTGCGCCTCTGCAACATGCTCAGACACGAATTCCAGCAACCAATCAAATAGAGATATCCTTTTTATTGTCAATAATAAAAATTATTTGTTTCCGACAAAATAAACAATATAAGGAATGGAGAAGCTAAGTGGGACGCAGTAAATTCAATAATCCGAGGATTATAAAAAGGAGCTCGTTGTGGGTTGCACAACAACCGAAAAGAAGAGACAATATAATGATAATTGTCGTAAATTTTGTTGCCTTTAGCTATTTTGTTGATTTTTTTTTTTTTAGAATGCCTATAGGCGAGAGGTCATTGAAATAAACGAATGCTTATCATCGATTGGGTTGTTATGCTGTAAAAATAATAATAATTATAATTTTACAGCATAACCACCCAAAAGACCAATAAATTATTGTAATAAACCAGAAACAAAAACGGACAATTGAAATAAATGAATGCTTATCATCTTCTTGATTCACATTTAATGAAATGTTCAGCCACCATTCATCTAGCGTATGGATAACTGGTGATGGCCATTTCTTGTTGGCTGAACATTTCATTAAATGTGATTTTCCTTGTTTTCATAAACAGGACAAATTCGCCTTCCTTTAGTGGACGAAACAATGATTCTCGGTCGTCTACCTTGTAGACCCAAATCGTTAACGATGCCACTTGAAATTAGGCAAAAGGTGGCGCTTGCGTCGTCTTTAATTTACTATGATTAATATCGGGTATATAACCATCGTTAACGATGCCTCTTGAAATTAGACAAAAGATGGCGCTTGCGTCGTCTTTAATTTATTATGATTAATATCGGGTATATAACCATCGTTGACGATGCCACTTGAAATTAGACAAAAGGTGGCGCTTGCGTCGTCTTTAATTTATTATGATCTTCTTGATTATTTTGCTGTAAAAAATAATTATTATTTTTACACCATTATAACCCAAACGATGGTTAGCATTCGTTTATTTATTAATTTTACGATATCTACCAATAAATTATATTATTATTATTATTAATTAAACCACAAACAAAAAAAGGTCATTGAAATAAACGAATGATTATCATCGATTGGGTTATTATGCTGTAAAAATAATAATAGTAATTTTTTTGCACCTGTAAAAATAATAATTGTTTCTTTTATTTTATTTTTATTTTTACAGCATAACAACCCAAACGATGATAAGCATTCGTTTATGTCAATGACCTTTTTTTGTTTCTGGTTTAATTACAATAATTTATTGGTCTGTATCGTAAAATTAAATATGCAGGTGTGGTGTTAAATTTTCGTTATGAAAATAATTGGATTCGATAATTATAGGCTGGGGCTCGTTAAAAATATAGATGGAGTGTAACCTAATCCAAATTTTTAATTGCTCAGTTATTGGTCATTAATCGGATATAAACTAAAGTAATATTGTGGAAGAATAATTTAGTTAAAATTAGCGTTTATTGTTATAAATAAAGTTGTTTGAATCACCATAAAAATTTCTCCTTGATCATATATTCAATGGAAAATCTCTTGATTGCACTTAATTTAAGTAATAATTGCTTTGACTAATTTTAATAAATGAAACACTTTTTGTTACTTCGAGTGTTGTTATAAAAAACGAAGCAAAGGAAGGACGAAAACCGATTAACAAATGAGGCTCAGAGATTTAAAATTATTGTCAAGGAAATTGTGATACAATTTATGTTTTGTAAATACAACAAAAAAAAATGCTGGGCATTGCTGCATTAAAAAAAAATATGAAACCACAAACTACTTGTTGCTAACAAGCAGAAGCTAATAAAGCTTTATTTACATTAAAATGAATTTTCATATATATATATATATATTTAATGTTTTTTTTTTCGTTTTTGCATAAATAAATAAAATCGATGCATATTATAATTTACGTTTCGGCTAATTTAATTCGCAATAAAACCGACCTTGCTAATGAACGAAAATCGGCAGATGCAAGCGTGCGAGTTGGATATGCATCGCAATCGAAAGTAGACTCGGAAAAGGCCCGATTTCGGGGCGATTTTGTTTCGATGCGAGCACGGTGAAAGTCGTCCCCGAAGTAATATGGAACACGGACGAGTAAATGTAAATAAATTCCTCTTGTTTGCGCTTCTTGCGCTGGTGTTTTTGATTATTTTTTATGTCAATTAAATCAATTTCATTTAACCCATATCTATCCTTCGATATACTTAATTTAAATGCATTTGCGAAAAGGATAAATTAAACCCGAGCCGTTTAAAATCAAACGGTTTGCTCTTCGTTTGATATTTTATTTCCCAGTTGTAATAATATGCTTGGCTTTATTTTATGGTATGCAACCTAATTTAAATAATATAATAAAATCCGCGACAAATCGAAGTTATACAACTCATCTTTTATATTGCAATGGTCGCAATGTAAATATCATGTCCACAAATGCAAATGAAGTAATTACGTATAAAATAATGTTAACACAATAAAAGGAAAATTATTTCCATTGCATTGCATAATTTCTGGAGTAACTGTAAGTTGTATGTAAGCAGAGATGATTTATTATTTCCTTAGCCTTTCTTGCTAAAACAGGATAAAAATGTATGGTAATGGTAAATTAATAAACATTTATAATTATAAGTTATGCACTGTCAGATTTATTGAACTGAAACTCCACATGTTAATGGCGATTAAACCATTCTCATATTTTCGAATAATCTCAAATTTCACGAAAAATCCGAAAATCTCAAAAAAATTTAAAATTTTACCAAAATGCTCAGAATGAATGAAAGAATAATCTGTGTTAATTTTACACTCAGGAAATAAATAGTTTCTGAGCAACAGACGCTCAAAGTCATACATGTGAATTCTTGAAAAAAATATATTTCATTTTTGTGATTTTTTTCTCGCAACCACAAAAGATGCACATAAATGAATTTTTATGTGAAGTATAGCTACAACTTTCCTCTGTTTAATACTTCAATCGGGAACTTTCTATTCCATATATATATTAAGAAATCTGCATTTAAATGAAACCCTACATGTTAGTGGCGATTAAACCATTCTCATATTTTCGAATAATCTCAAATTTCACAAAAAATCCGAAAATCTCAAAAAAAATTAAAATTTTACCAAAATGCTCAGAATGAATGAAAGAATAATCTGTGTTAATTTTACACTCAGGAAATAAATAGTTTCTGAGCAACAGACGCTCAAAGTCATACATGTGAATTCTTGAAAAAAATATATTTCATTTTTGTGATTTTTTTCTCACAACCACAAACGATGCAGATAAATGATTTTTTATGTGAGGTATAGTTACAATATTCCTCTGTTTAATACTTCAATCGGGAACTTTCTATTCCATACACATATTAAGAAATCTGCATTGAAATGAAACATGCCACATGTTAGTGGCGATTAAACCATTCTCATATTTTCGAATAATCTCAAATTTCACGAAAAATCCAAAAATCTCAAAAAAACTTAAAATTCTACCAAAATGCTCAGAATTAATGAAGGAATAATCTGTGTTAATTTTACACTCAGGAAATAAATAGTTTTTGAGTAAGAGACGCTCAAAATCATAACATGTGAGTTTTTAAAAAAAGTGTATTTCGTTTTTGTGATTTTTTTTCTCACGACCACAAAAGATGCAGATAAATGATTTTTTATGTGAAGTATAGTTACAACATTCCTCTGTTTAATACTTCGATCGGGAACTTTTTATTCCATATACATATTAAGAAATCTGCATTGAACTGAAAAAATAACGATCAGACCGTTCTTACTTCAACCGTTCTTATAAGGCTCCATGTAAATTTGGCAAAAAATTCAAAAATCTCCAAATAAATTAAAATTATACCAAAATGTTCAGAATGAATGGGGGAATAATCTCAGTTAATTTTATTCCCAGGAAATAAATAGGTGTTGTACAGCTGATGCTCAAAATCAACACTTGTAAATTCTTCGAGAAATATTTTTCGACTTTGTGATATTTTTGTGCCGAACGAAAAAAATTTTCATAAATAAGATTTTATGTGGTTTTTAGCCACAATATATCTCTATCTAATGCTTCAATTTTCAACTTTCTATCCCATGCGTATATTGAGAAATCTTCATTTGACTGAAACCCTACTCATTAGTGTGAATTCAACCGCCCTCACCTTGACGGTTCCCATAAGGCTCCATGTAAATTTCGCTGTCGATATTGACTTGCATTCAAAATAGGAAAAAATATATTTTTCTTGAAAAATAACTAGCCCGCGCTTTTCTTCTTTGGGTCAAGATGTGAGATTTTTTTTAGTTTTTTTTTTTTTTTTGTTTTTGGGAAAAAATAATCTCAAATTTCACGAAAAATACGAAAATCTCAAAATAACTTCAATTTTTACCAAAATATTCAGAACGAATGGAAGAATATAACGTAAGTCAGAATGTTACAAGATGAAATAATGTATTAATACATAATAAAGTCATAATAAATTAAAGACGACGCAAGCGCCACCTTTTGCCTAATTTCAAGTGGCATCGTCAACGATTTGGGTCTACAAGGTAGACGACCGAGAATCATTGTTTCGTCCACTAAAGGAAGGCGAACTTGTCATGTTTAAGCAAACAAGGAAAACAAAATTCACATTTAATAAAGTATTATTATCATTAATTCACAAGGGATAAATAAATCAAACGCATACAATTAAATGATTTAATTTAAAAAATAAAAAATCAAGTAATAATGGCACTTAACACAAATATAATTCCATTTTAAATAAAGTGAATATTATTACATCTCGTCGTCGCTCTTTTACATCTTTGTCCGCGAAACTAACAAACAAAAAATATGGTAATAACTAATTACATGATACATGTTCAAACACGTCGAAATAAACAGGCTCGCTTTAAAGATTCTAGCCTTTCATCTAAACATTAAATTAATAAAATTATTCATTTATTTACATATATAATCATTAATTAAGACATGCGTAAACGTAAACTATTGTAGACCGTCCCAAAATAAAAACAAAAATAAAATAAACAAAAAAAAATATATAGAAACAGAGTCGTACGAGGATAAAAAAATATGTATTGAAGGATTAAGAAAGGAAAGGAAAGTGGGATTCAAGTTTTATACAAGTATTAAAATTATTGATTTATTAAAATAGTTCAGGCTTTTTTTCTTATTCTGATTAATTGAATTTTCATTAAATTTTAATAAGAATACCAGATTTTTTTACATTTGCTTAAATTTCCAACAAGAGATTATCTTTGCATTATTTTTTTTTTTAATAATTTTACTATGTTTCTTTCTCTATCTTGTAATTGGTTTCCTTTTATTTTATAAGTTCGTATTTTGTATGCTCAATATATGTAAACATATTTTGAATGTAGAAATGGTGAATCCGTAAATAAATGAAATTAACTAGTTTGCCAGAATTTTTGGATTTGGATTTTTTGTTTCCATTAATATTTAACAATTCACTTCAATGCTTGAAATTTCATTAACTTTTAGCAAGAATTATTTTGCATTTGCTTAAACTTCCAACAACAATTTTTACCTTTGCGTTAATTTTGAATAAGTTTCATTTTTTATGTTTTTGCATTTAGATTTTTTATTTCCATTAATATTTAATAAATTTACTTGAATATTAGCATTTTCATTAACCTACAGAAAAAAAATCCTGACTTTTTCATTTGTATAAGCTCCCAACTAGAATAATTTTTGCATTTGGATTTTAATATTATCGTTTCCATTAATTTTAATAAATATACTTTAAAATTCGTATTTTCATTAACTCTAGAAGTTAATGAAAATATGAATTTTAAAGTATTTTAAAGTAAGAATGGCTGAATATTTTAATTTGGATTGAATATTAATTAGTTTATCATTTTACCAGAATCTTTGCAATTATATCAATTTCTGGCAAGTTTATTAGAAACTACTGCAAATGCATAAATTAATTGTTAAAGAATCCAGCTACATTTTCACCAGAAACCATCTGTCTAGTTCATCTGTGGTCGCAAAAAAATTGCAATATATTAAATAAAAATGATTTGAAAATAATTAATAAATAATTTCCACATTTAGCTCTGTGACTTTTGACTTACGCTACGTAAGTACGTTAACGTAGTCAACGGTCACAAAGCTAAATGTGGAAATAATTTATTAATTATTTTCAAATCATTTTTATTTAATATATTTAAATAACTGTGACCAAGTGAATGAATAATACTCTTTTCTATTTATAAAAAAAAATTGCAAAATCGAGATTAAATTTCGCCCAAAGCGGGAACGGTTTAGTGGGGAATTGGTAGATTTAAACGTACCCGCGCTTGTATCAAAATTACTAAGTTAACGGAAAACTCAGAAGATCGAGCTTTTTTATATTCGATTCTTAAAGAATCCAGCTACATTTTCACCAAAAATCATCTGTCTAGCTCATCTGTGGTTGCCAGAAAAAAATCGCAAAAACGAGATAAAATTTCGCCCACTTTACAAAGGCCAATTTTGCGAGCAAACTGACTCGAAACTAAATATTCAATCTCGTTAAAATTCTCACAGCTTATGCTCCCATTATTTAGCTGCATTTTGGTATAATATGAAGTCATTCGGTGATTTTTACATTTTCGCCAAAAATCTACTTATTTCAAATTTCGGTATTTTTTTTTTTTTTTTCTCAAATAAAATCTGAAAAAATTCTCAAAGATCCTTGCTGATAGTAGAAAGAAAATAGACTAATTACTTTTCAGAAAAATAATCATTTTCAACCATTTTTAGCTACATAAATAGCTTCGCGAAATTAACGTGGGGACTTATGAGAACGGTTTAGTGGGAACCCGTCAATTGGCCGTTTTGAATGTACCCGCGGTTGGATCAAAATTACTAAGTTCACAGACAACTCAGAAGATCGAGCTTTACAGCATTCGATTCTTAAAGAATTCAGCTATATTTTCACCAGAAATCATCTGTGTAGCTCATCTGTGGTCGCCAGAAAAAAATCGCAAAAACGAGATAAAATTTCGCCCACTTTACAAAGGCCAATTTTGCGAGCGAACTGACTCGAAACTAAATACTCAATCTCGTTAAAATTCTCACAGCTTACGCTCCCATTCTTTAGCTGCGTTTTGGTATAATATGAAGTTATTTGGTGATTTTTGCATTTTCGCCGAAAATCTACTTTTTTCCTCGATTTTTTTTTTCACATTTCTGTAATACTTTTTCTCTCAAAAAAAAATGAAAAAAATCTCAAACAGTCTTCATTATAGCAGAAAGAAAGTGGAGTATTTACTTTTCAGAAAAAAATAGTCATTTTCAACCATTTTTACTTTACAATTTGTAAATGATGTAAATATTGTGATATAAGAGATATAAAGCGTTGGAAGTTATGGTTAGTCTTGATTATAGTGAGTAATCAGTTGGGGAATTGATCGAATTTTACTGATTATTGCCAGAAATTTTCCTAGTTTAATTTTTCAATCAATCTCTTTTCCAACTACAAAATTCAATTTTTCGGATAAAGGAATTGACCGTATGTTGCCGAACATTGCTTAAAACTTTCCCTGTTTAATTTTTCCATCAATCTTTTCCAACTATAAAATTCCTCTTTTTTTTTCTGAAAAAATGAATTGATCGAATTTTACTGTTCACTGCCAGAATTTTTCCTTGTTTAATTTTATTGTAATATAAATAACTGCAAATGTGCGAATCATATCTGTTTTATTTTATCTATACAAGTCTGTCTGTGCTATCGACTAGAGGTCTTCCTGCCCAGAAACAATTAATGAAACTGAATTATTTTCTTCCTTTACTACTGAACAATTTATTTCTGATTATAGTAAGAAATTACCTCAAAATTGTAGTTACGTTTTATGAAATAGTTATTGAAACAATTTAAGATGTTTTATTGTAGTAAAAAATATTAATTCTGCTAAATAATTCAAGCAGTATTATTTTTGCATTTCCATTAATTTCCAGTAAACTTATTAGAAATTGAATAGAATGCAAAAAACACAAACAAATTTAAAAAAAATGTATGCAAACGCAAAAATGCAGGCAAACTTATTAACAGAGAAATATAACGCAAAAATTCAGATATACTTATTAGCAAAAATAATATATATGTATACAATCATTCAGATCTCAGTTGATAGCCTGAATACAAAAATAATACAAAGGCAAATGCAAACGCTACTATTTTTTTAATAATATAAATATTTTTTGAATCATAAAAAAATGGGTTAGTAACTATATAATTGATAAAAAAGCACTAATAACCTTTCTTCACACTTTTATTTTTAATTTGGAATTAAAAATAAAAAATAAAAGTGTTCACACATTTTTTTAATTTTTTTTTCATTCACACTTTTATTTTTAATTTGGAATTAAAAATAAAAGTGTGAAGAAAGGTTATTAGTGTTTTTTATCAATTACATTTGATCTTCACGTAACTCACCCAATCAATTTAGTAACTATATATATATTTGATTCGAATGGTTCATTTTATAACTTTTGTGTTTTTGATTCAATTAATTCCACTCTTGTTGAAAAAAAACATGTATTAACAAAGTTTATTAGCAACTTTTCCTTATTTAAAATTTGCATATTTTTATAAAGATTAATAAAAATTCTATGGTTGAGGCTGTTACTTGATGAAACTCCATTATAAAGAATTTTACAAGTAAAACGCTGGACTGTTTTTAAGTTTCACAGATTTATTGTAGAAAACACTGCTAAAGAAACAATTGTAGCAGTATTTTTCTACAATAAAATAAATAAATACTGCTACAATTTCTGTAGCGGTATTTCTTTCTTTCTTAATCTTATCCTCTTTTACCCGTATTGGGTGTCGAGGTTTGTAGCGGTATTTTCTACAACAAATTTGTGAAACTTAAAAACAATCCAAAGTTTCACTTTTTACTATCAGTATGACTAAACATTGCTTTTTACATAGAGGAAATAAAATAATTAAAAAATATATATAAGACAGAAAGAAAGAAAAAAAAACAATTCTAGCATAGATATAAATATATATAAAACGACTATATGTATATATATATATATAAAAATATATAATATTTATATAAATTATGTTTATATACACTCTACGTATTAGTAATAATAACATTTGGTACATAATTATATTAAAACATTTGAGTATATCTAAAAAAAATACAATTCTTCCTCTTCTTCTTCATTCTTACACGTATATTTATATGTTTTCAATAATCTCCCCTCTTCATTTTCTTCTTCACGTATATACAAGCTGGTTCGTTCGGGTATATACAGTTCTAATTTTATCCTTTTTAGCTTCGAACAAGAAAAAAGAATCGCTTGAGCAATTGTTAGTTTAATTATTTGTTTTAAATAAGTAGTAATGGTTAATTTTCTTACGTCGAAATCATGCAAACGAAAACATAGAGAATTTATTTCTGTTTTATTAACATGTTTAGCCCAATTATTTAGATATACACTTTTTTATACCCTTTTTTTATTTTACCTTTACTTTAAAATTTAAAAAAAATGTATAAAAAGGTTGCAATAAACAAACCTGATTTAATCAACGTTAAGTGATTTTCTGTTGTTTTTTTTAATTACTATTGTATGTCAGTTTATGCTGATTAAAAATTTTAATTTCTCTTTTGTATTAATATAAACACGCGAAGAGAAAATTGGGTATAATTTACTTTCGCGTATTGATGAATATTATTCGTCGTGGATTAAACGTAAATAACAAACGGAGAACTCGTAAAATTAGTTCTTGCATATTTAAAATGCATTCGCAAATTAGACACTAAAGATATTTAAATAGACTTCTACTTTTATGATTTCGCTTTCTTTGATGTTGGCTTCAGTAATAGCTGCATGAGTTCGTTCGATGTGCGGTAATTCGTTTTAGTCTTCTTGACCTGCAAAAGAAATAATAAAAATTAATATACGCAAATATATTTATTAAGAACATAAACAACTCCTCGGTTATCCCAGCAAGCAAAACGTGCAAAATGTAGAAAATATGCTTTAAATGAAAAAGTCTAATTCATATCCTTCTGCTCGTCACTCAATTCTTTCAACCGAATGAATTAATAAAAAAAAAGACCATAAATCTTTCTGTCAAACTTTTCTTATCAATTTTTGCTTCGATAATTATTCACGTATTAATTAAATTTCAATTTTCCCTTATGATGACACTGTTGTCTTTCTTTTGCTGTGGCAATCGCCCGCAGGGCAAATGAACGCACACGCAGTCATCTGACGAGTGCGTCCCATTCGCATCTCTCGATTTCTCGAATTCCCGCGTCGATCTTCGAAACCGAGTCATGTGTGTCCGTTGACCCGCAATCGCGTCATGCCAACAGCCATTTTCAACATCGGCCATTCGTGCTATTTATTTATTACTAAATGCAAAGAGAAATTTCCCAATTCGACAATAAAGTTAATTATAAAATACGGATTCTCTTTTATTGTTTTAAATCTCTCTATTATTTTCTTCTATTGTAATAAAAAGAAGGATCGATTTTTTTTTTATTTATTTATTTACCTTCTTACAAATCTATTATTATTTTCAAATCATTTTTATTTAATATATTTAAATGGCTGTGACCAAATGAATGAATAATACTCTTTTCTATTTATATATATATATTCTTGTCCGTGAATACTTTCACTTTCCAACGCGAGATCGAATTAAGATTAAACAATAACTGAATTCAATCTTCAATCTCGTATTGTACAATAACGGGTGATCATTAGGCGAGATAATGGGACAAAGCACGGGATGTTTATGGCGATGATGAAGATATGCAAACGCGCTTACTTATCTCCTGTGTCCTCTTCCATTCATCCCATTCATGACCATGGGCGCCGGAGGTCCGCCCCTGGCCTCGTACATTCCCCTCGGCACTTCCGACCGTTCGATCTCGTCACCGGACAGATCCAGGTCCTGCACCATCTGCATTATCTCCCGCTCTTTCTTCATGTCTTCCCTGTCCTCGACCACCTTAAAATGCAATTTTTAAATTAAAAACAGTACGAATTAATGTAATTTATGTAATTCAATGTCCAGCATTGGTATTTGCCCGGAAAGTAGTTGTTTTTTAATATGCAACAGCAGGTGTAATTTATGTAATTCAATGTCCAGCATGGGTATTTGCCCGGAAAGTAGTTGTTTTTTTTTATATGCAACAGCAGGTGTACTTTATATAATTCAATATCCAGCATGGGTATTTACCCGGAAAGTAGTTGTTTAACGTACTTACGTAACGTAAGTCAAAATGTCACAGAGCTAAATGTGGAAATAATTTATTTTCAAATCATTTTTATTTAATTCATTTTTGTAATATTTATTTAATTTATAAATAATTCCATTTATACAAATCACGATCGTTACCTTCTGTATCAATTAATTGTCATTATCCCGTGTGATCGAAACACATGTGGGAAACGTAACTCCTGTGTTTTCTCTTCTTATTAAGATATAGCAGACCGTGTAATAATAAAAAAATACCATTGATTAGAATCGCGCTCGCAATTTATGCTCTCTGACCTTGAGCACGCATACTGCAACTACATACGTGTGCAACTATTTATCTTTGCGGTGATTATGTGGTGATAATACTGAGAAGGTCATCAATTATGATAATTTGAATAAAAAAAATAACGTGAGTAGTTGATTTTTAAATGATTGATTCGTTTTCGTTCAAAAAAAAAACGGAGATGAAACCTATGATGTTGTTTCTGAATCTAAACCAAAACTGATTCAGAAACGAATAATGTTGTTTCTGAATATAAAAAAAAGAGATTCTCAGTTTTTGTTTTTAAGAGAAAAAAAAACAGAGACAGAAACCTATGATGTTGTTTTTGAATCTAAACAAAAACTGATTTAGAAAGGAATAATGTTGTTTCTGAATATAAAAAAAATAGATTCTCAGTTTTCGTTTAAAAAAAAAACAGTGACAGAAACCTATGATGTTTCTGAATCTAAACAAAAACTGATTTAGATACGTATAATGTTGTTTCTGAATATAAAAATAAATCAGAAATGTATGATATTGTTTTTGAATCTTTTTTTTTTTCTCAAATGAAAAATTCGGGGATGCTATTTTGTATGGATAACGTTCAGCATAACACGATCGTTATCTGTGAAGTATCCTAATTCGAGTGGATTTTCTATAAATTATAATAAATCCAAATCTTCTTAGACTGTGATTATGAACGTAACAGATACGTTATATTTTACGTTTTCTCTTACAGAATTTCACCGATTATTTTTTTTTTTTTTAATTTTTAAACTCTTTTATTAGTCAAAGAAATTAAACAACAATATGAAAGAACGAAACACATACATTTAAACATTTATTTGATTTTATATAATAATGCTCGTTAGATTTTCATTCAAATCTATTTTATTCAACAAATGTGACTTTTATTCTTATATTTTTAAGCTTCTCGAACGAAAATAAAAAAAAATATTTATTATTTTCATTCAAATATTTTTTTTGCAGCAAATGTGACTTTTATTCTTAGCCTCTTAGGCTTCTCAAATGAATATTGCAATTATTTATTATATATACAACTTTATCATATTAGTTGTATAATGCAGCATTTTAAATTATTTATTTATTTATTTACGGAAGTCCATTTACAATAATATAATACAGATACGACTTATGGCTAGTAATCTAAAACTAAACTAAAAGTAAATTATTTTGAGATTGTCATTTCATAGGCTATGGATCCTAGGTCTTTCTCCCAATTATTTATAATTTCCATTAAAATTTTATTTCATTTCATTTCATTTCATTTCATTTCATTTCATTTCATTTCATTTCATTTCATTTCATTTCATTTTATTTTATTTTATTTTATTTTATTTTATTTTATTTTATTTTATTTTATTTTATTTATATATTTATTTTTTCAACAAATGTAACGTTTATTATTATGCTTAGATAACGGGGCAAATGCGCATCTTTCACCACAAAAATGTCATATTCTACTTAAGCTTAAGAATAAACAGCACTACACAAATATCAACAACTTTTGAAGCAATAATATTGTAAATTTCGTCTCACAAACATCTAGATTTTTTATATGCAATATGATTTTTATTCTTAGGTTTAGATAAAAGGGCACATGTCGCAGCTCTCGCCACACAAACGTTAAATTCTACTTAAAGTAGCCTAAGAATAAAATGCGCGTTGAATCACAAACTACACAAACATCAAATTCGACTTAGAGCAGCCTAAAGATATAAATATTGTAACTTTTTTTCCACAGAAACGTCAAGTTTTTTTTATATAAGAACTACGATTACTTTAGCATAGATAGCGGGGTCAAGGTCGCAGCTCTCACCACACAAAAATATCAATTTCTACTTAAAGTAATCTAGGAATAAAAGTCATGGTATAACTCTCACCACCCAAACGTCAAGATTTTTTTTATAAGAGCTTTGATATAGTGTTTATTCTTAGGCTCAGATAACGGGTAAATGTCGCAGTTCTCACCACATAAATGTCAAGTTCCACTTAAAATAGTCTAATAAACGTAATATCGTATTTCTCACAGTAAAAATGACAAAATTTGATAATAAGAAGTGCGGTGTGATTTTTATTTGTTAGTATTGAATGGTAAAAACCAAGGTTTAAAATCTTATCTTTATTTATAAAAAAAATATTAAAAAAAATTATAAAGTATAATCAAGATAGAAAAATCTATAATTCTCAGCCAAGTAATCAGACAATGCTAGTGAAAATCTGTTTTCATATTTCACTTGGAATATCGGCATTGACTGAAATTGTAAATATAAATAGAAAACAGTATTCATTCACTTGGTTACAGTTATTTAAATAAATTAAATAAAAATTATTTGAAAATAATTAATAAATTATTATATTAATTATTTTCAAATCATTTTTATGAAAATTTAAAACTTTCAGATTAGAGTATGTAATAATTCGAACAAAAATCAACAATAAAATATCATGTATTATTAATGATTTTTGTTCGAACTATTTAATAGAATGAATCAAATTTCAAAGCCTACTAAGACATTTTTTTAGAATACTACATAGATTCAATTTTGTTCAACCAGCATCATCTAGTTTTTGAATAATTGCTGAAGGCCATTTCGGACCTCAGTGTGTGTCAAGTGATAAAAACAGTTTATTGTTTTATTTTCACAGTGTCTTCATAAAAATTACTCACGTCATGTCCATTAGGTATAGGCGTGGCGAATTTCAGATTAGCCAGACTACCGTAACTCCTCGACCTGTGCTCCTGGCGTATCGAATACGAAAAAGCCCGTTCGTTCAAGTGCCCCTTCTTCCTGTAAATCCCCGTGTTGTAGGGACTCTCGTCCAAATTGGGATCGTCCAGACCGTTCATGCTCTGCGCCATCTTCTTGTTCAGCTTCGCCTTTTCCTTTTTCTTGGTCGACTTCCCCGCCGACTCCATCGTGGCGTACTGCTGCATCAGGTACGCCTCGTGGGGGAAGTTGACCGGCTGATAACTGGCTATCGGCGACAAGGCCCGACTGCTGGGCATGTAGATCGGTTCCTCCATCGCCATTTGTTGCTTCGATTTCTTCTTGCTGCTTTTGGGCATCGTGCCGGGGATGATGACGGGCGCGACGGGCACGAGGGGAGGTGGAATCGGTCGGGCCGGTATGAGCATTTTTCCTCGGGGACGGTGGCTGAAGGTGTTGCCGTATTGTTTGAAGAATTTCGGGTTGGGGAGGGTTTGGTGAGGGTGGTGGGCCATTATGTAGATCGGTTGTTGCTGCTGCTGTTGTTGCTGGTGGAGCGCCATCGGGTTGTTACGTTGCTTCAGCATCGTTCCTTTAATAAATAATTATTTTTAATAAAATTTTACCTTTTGGCGGAAATACCATTGCTCGATAGACAATTTACTCAACTGAATTTATAATAATTAATTGAAATGGCTGTTAATTTTTGAAAGTTCTCTTTTTATCCTTGCGCAAGGGCCAATACTCTGTATACGTTCCAGTTTTAGTATATGTACCGCCGAAGCGAATACTTTAAAAAAAAACGCTACACGTGTTTCGCCATACTGTGACTTCCTCAACCGAAGAAATAATGAATGACGAATGACAACTTCTACTAAAAGAAGGCGCTTTTAGTAGACGAAACAAGGATTCTGAATCCTCTAACTTGTAGAATCAAATATATTAATTGCGCTTTGAGCTATCTAAATTTGTTAATTTACCGGAAACGCTATTCGCCTTCCCGTTCATCAACGGGTACAGATCCTCCTTGGAGCCGCCCAGCAGCTTCTTGTTCCTCTTCTTATTCTTCTCCTTTACGGGAGGCGGCGGCACCGCCACCGGTTGCGATATCTGCCTGGGCCTGGAGGGTCTGCTGATCGTCGACGTCGAGTACACGTCGTAGATGCCGTCGAGGTTGTCCTGGGAGCCGGCCCACACCTTGTGGTTCTCGTCGCCGTTGTAAATACTAATGTCGTCCTTCGAATTACCGATCGTGTTTATCGTCATCGTCGAGCCGGAAGTCGACCGGGTCATCTTCCATTCTTCCACCTAAAAAGGGAAAATTAAATTGTGATTTTAATTGCCAGTTTATTTTTCATAGATTTACGAACAAGTGACACAGAAATGTGTCAAACAAACCGCAAAGAAATTATCACCAATTAGGTTGCTATAAAACATCTGATTTTAGTAGTATGATGAAGGTTTTTTATTTTAGATTAAGAACATGTTAAACCATCGCGTAAACCATTATTTGAATTTATTTGAAATATTGAAAATTATTAAACAAGTAATGTCATGATTTAATATGACACATAAAATTAACATCTGATTACCAAGCTCTCAAGAATTCGGTAATTAAAGTCACAAAGTGTTAAAGCATGACTGCATCTGTTTGAAGAGAATATACCATAAATTCAGTGATCTTACAAAAACAATATTTAATTAAAGTCACATAATGTTAAAACATGACTGTATCGGTTCGAAGAGAATATACCATAAATTTAGTGATCTTACAAAAACAATATTTAATTAAAGTCACAAAGTGTTAAAGCATGACTGCGTCTGTTCGAAGAGAATATACCATAAATTTAGTGATTTTACAAAAACAATATTTTCGCAATGTTTCACCAAGTGATAGGCGTGAGACACGTTTCTAACTCTTTGTCTCTTCGATGCACCTTCGCTTTAACCTATTCCCATATTCAAGATATAAATTAAAAATAAATCCGTCCTTTAAATATTTATATCTCACTTTATCTTTCGATGTCCTATCCGAAGCTATGGTGCCGTATATGCTGCCGTTGGTGTCGACCTGTTTCGCGTAGGACGAGTCCGCGTATGCGTGAAAACAGCACCTCACCAGAGCATTGGCGGCCACTTCCCTTTTGCAGATGAAGGCGTGGCACTCTAGGACTTTGATGCCCGTCGTCCTCCGCAGGATAGCGGCGAACAGGGGCGGGTGGACGGGGTTGGGCGCCCTCGCGAACGGCGAGTCGAGGGGGAGAAACCGCGGGCTCGGATTGTGCAGCGTATTTTTTTCTGGGACTAGAACATATCTGAAACAAAACAAAACAAAAGATAAAATAAATAAATTCCTCACTCAACCCGCTGCAAAACATTTTTAATTAATAATTAATAAAAACAGTTTTAATTAATAATTAATAAAAATGTTTGCGCATTACATATTTGTATTTTTGTTTTGTTTATTATCCATATTAAATCTTTATTTTTTTTTTGAATAATGATAGAAAATTAAAATACTTGTTATTTTCTATTTCACAGATCTGTAAAAAAAAAATCTGTGAAACACAAAAAACAATCAAGTATTTTAATTTTCTATCATTATTCAAAAAAAAAATAAAGATTTAATATAGATAATAAACAAAACAAAAATGAAAATATGTAATGCGCACACAATTTTCAAAAAAATCTGTTATGTTTTTGCGGCACAAATTGCCAATGTCGTCGAAGCGCCCGAAAAACTTCAAATTCAATTAAAAATCTGTTCGTCAATGGACGTCCAGGGAAATTTTAGACGTGTAGCGCTGCAGCGCAAAGCGCTTGATGCTCCCTGAACACGCTTTCGAGGTCAAAGATGCTCACGAAAATACGCACTGCTTGAAAAGCCATCCAGCGGAAAAAATATATGCTTTACCGCTTGATAAAGCGCTGCAGCGCCACACATAAAGCGACACCGCTTGATAAAGCGCTGCAGCGCCACACATAAACCGACTAATTGATTTTATAAATTGATTTTATGTCATTAAAACCTACTATTTTTACTATAAATTGACTTTAAAGTCATTTATAGTCACTAATTTTGCTGGAAATTTACTTAAAGGTCATTTATAGTCACTATTATTGTCATAAATTGACTTTAAAGTAACTATTATAGTCAAAAATTTACTTAATAATCATTAATAGTCACTATGCTTGCTAGAAATTGACTTTAAAGTCATTTATGGTCACTAATTTTGCTAGAAATTTACTTAAAGGTCATTTATAGTCACTATTATTGTCATAAATTGACTTTAAAATAACTATTATAGTCAAAAATTTACTTAATAATCATTAATAGTCACTATGCTTGCTAGAAATTGACTTTAAAGTCATTTATAGTCATTAATTTTGCTAGAAATTTACTTAAAGGACATTTATAGTCACTATTATTGTCATAAATTGACTTTAAAATAACTATTATAGTCAAAAATTTACTTAATAATCATTAATAGTCACTACGCTTGCTAGAAATTGACTTTAAAGTCATTTATAGTCACTAATTTTTCTAGAAATTTACTTAAAGGTCATTTATAGTCACTATTATTGTCATAAATTGACTTTAAAGTAACTATTATAGTCAAAAATTTACTTAATAATCATTAATAGTCTCTATGCTTGCTAGAAATTGACTTTAAAGTCATTTATAGTCACTAATTTTGCTAGAAATTTACTTAAAGGTCATTTATAGTCACTATTATTATCATAAATTGACTTTAAAGTAACTATTATAGTCAAAAATTTACTTAATAATCATTAATAGTCACTATGCTTGCTAGAAATTGACTTTAAAGTCATTTATAGTCACTAATTTTGCTAGAAATTTACTTAAAGGTCATTTATAGTCACTATTATTGTCATAAATTGACTTTAAAGTAACTATTATAGTCAAAAATTTACTTAATAATCATTAATAGTCACTATGCTTGCTAGAAATTGACTTTAAAGTCATTTATAGTCACTAATTTTGCTAGAAATTTACTTAAAGGTCATTTATAGTCACTATTATTATCATAAATTGACTTTAAAGTAACTATTATAGTCAAAAATTTACTTAATAATCATTAATAGTCACTATGCTTGCTAGAAATTGACTTTAAAGTCATTTATAGTCACTAATTTTGCTAGAAATTTACTTAAAGGTCATTTATAGTCACTATTATTGTCATAAATTGACTTTAAAGTAACTATTATAGTCAAAAATTTACTTAATAATCATTAATAGTCACTATGCTTGCTAGAAATTGACTTTAAAGTCATTTATAGTCACTAATTTTGCTAGAAATTTACTTAAAGGTCATTTATAGTCACTATTATTATCATAAATTGACTTTAAAGTAACTATTATAGTCAAAAATTTACTTAATAATCATTAATAGTCACTATGCTTGCTAGAAATTGACTTTAAAGTCATTTATAGTTACTAATTTTGCTAGAAATTTACTTAAAGGTCATTTATAGTCACTATTATTGTCATAAATTGACTTTAAAGTAACTATTATAGTCAAAAATTTGCTTAATAATCATTAATAGTCACTATGCTTGCTAGAAATTGACTTTAAAGTTATTTATAGTCACTAATTTTGCTAGAAATTTACTTAAAGGTCATTTATAGTCACTATTATTGTCATAAATTCACTTTAAAGTAACTATTATAGTCAAAAATTTACTTAATAATCATTAATAGTCACTATGCTTGCTAGAAATTGACTTTAAAGTCATTTATAGTTACTAATTTTGCTAGAAATTTACTTAAAGGTCATTTATAGTCACTATTATTGTCATAAATTGACTTTAAAGTAACTATTATAGTCAAAAATTTGCTTAATAATCATTAATAGTCACTATGCTTGCTAGAAATTGACTTTAAAGTCATTTATAATCATTATTTTTGCTATACATTGACTTTGTAGACAACTTACTTTACTATTATTATCAAATATTCACTTTAAAGTCATTGACAGTCACTATTCTCATCAGAAATTGACTTTAGAGTCACTATTTGTAATATAAATTGACTTTAAAGTCATTTATTGTCACTATTTTCACCAGAAATTGACTTTAGAGTCACTATTTGTACTATAAATTGACTGTACAGTCATTGATTATCATTATTTTTACTAGAAATTGACTTTAGAGTCACTAGTTGTACTAGAAATTGACTGTAAAGTCATTTATAGTCACTATTATTGTCAAATTTTGATTTTAAAGTAATTTATAATCATTATTTTTTGCTAGAAATTGACTTTGAAGTCAACTTACTTCACTATTATTGTCAAAAATTGACTGTAAAATCATTGATAGTTACTATATTCACTAGAAATTGACTTTAAAGTCATTTATAGTCACTATTTTCATTTTAAAGTCACTATTTCTACCAGAAATTGTCTCTAAAGTAATTTATAGTAACTATTTAGCTACAGATGGAATTTAAAGTCACTATTTTCACTATAAATTGACTTTAAAGTAACTCTATGTCACATTTTTGCCGCCTTGCCGATTTAGTTAATGTTTAATGTTCAACATTATTATTCAAAATATTTAATTTACTTTAAAAAAATCATCGATTAATTTAATTTGATTTTGAAAGAATAATTTTATAGCGATAATTTTTCTTATTGAATAACAGCTAAATTTTAGTTAGAGTGGGTTTTTACAGCTGTTATTTATTATTATTATTTTTTTTTTTTCGAGGAATAATAAGTTTGCAGGGCTGATTTTTGACAGAGGTTGTAATTTTCCAGATACGTTTGACAGCGTAGTTTTCTAAAGTAGTGATTTTCCACGAGACATTTTTTAGGATTTTTCTGATCAGCTCAATTGGCTCGATCTGTTTGATCCTTCTAAACAGCGCCACCATATCGATATTTCTGATCAGCTCGATCTTTCTAAATAGCTCAAACGACTCGATACTTAAATTGATCGATTATTCTTTGAAATGATCGATATTGCCCATCACTAATTAAAATACAAAAAAAAACTTGGTTTCAATTTTGTTTAGTAAATCATGCTTTGATAAGTATGAACCCATCAAACGTGAGTGAAAATTTTCAATTCCTGCTTAATCTTGTTGTTGTTTTTTTTTTGCTGCGTAATTTAAATTTCTAACGATTTATTACAAAGAAAATCAAGGTTGGTCGGCCATAACCATAAAAACGGTACAAGATAAGTATCCTTTACTTTTTTTTTTATTATCGGCCGCAAACGCAATAAATTGTGCATCAATTATATCCCGGCTAATTTTGGTCACAATAAATTGCAGCGGCGCGAAAATCACCGTGTTTAAATCAATTATGGCGGGTTTGTTTACGAAATGAAAGTTAATCCGCCGGTCTATTTTCCGCCATCTTTTAATTATCTTTCTCCGAAGTGCGGTCTTTATCGTAGGATAATTAGAAATTGCGTGCAAATGTATGGACTTTCAGGTTGTCTTGGATCTTTATAATTGGGGAATGTTTATATTTACATGCGTTATTAATTATGATTTTTTATTTTTATTTTGACCCTACACCCATATGGGTAGAAAGGTCATTGAATATATATATATATATATATATATATATATTCAATGATATATATTTATATATTTATATATTTATATATATATATATATATATATATATATATATATATATTGACTATCAGTAATTTAGTGATTAAAATCGTTAGGTGTTAAAGCAGAATTCCAATTAACTTTTAACTAAAAAAAACAATTTTTGCAAAACAAAATATAATTATTATGAAATTGCCTCTTTGCAAGTTTCTTTTCTCCTTCTTTCTGTCTTTCTTCCTATATTCTATTTCACTGTGCAAAAATAAGGAACATATTTTGAATTTCTTAGGAAATCGAAAAGTAGAAACTTATTGTTATTATTATTATAATAATTTGTTTACAGGTAATTATAAAAAATTTCGAAGTCGACCCTGACAACGCCATATACAACAGCGCGACATAACGGCCGAACTTTCATAATTTCCGAACGCACTTAGCATAAATCCGACGGTTGAATAAAAATCACGTAACCCCCGAAAATTAACAAAACCGATCGCCCTAAAACCCATTAACGCGCTCTCCGCTTACTTTCCCGATCACATAACGCTCCTCTTTTTGCGATAATGAACTTTCTGAATATGCAATTAACTGTCGCGTTATGCAATTTACGATTATTTTTTATATATTTTTACTCTTTCGGCCTGTGTGCGTGATTTTTTTTATGAAATCCGCCGCCGGACATTCTACGGTACATTTCGTTTATGTAACTAACGCGCTAATCACTGTAATAAGTAAGCACACAGTCACAAGACGGTGACGATGGGGGAATTGGAAGAACCGTTGTCGACTGTCTAATAATTCTAATCAAAACATCCTAAAAACCGTAACCGATATCTGTCACGTGTTCAGCGGAGCGTGTTCGTTTTTTTTGCTTCTTCGTTTGTTACGGTTTGAGTTGTAAAAATAATTACGTATTTGAGAATTGTTTATTTCTGGAGATATAGCTACTATGAATGCACCCTTAGAATATTGTTTGAATTCCATCTGCGACGCTCTGCAGTTACTATTATTGTAGTCTTGGAATATTCAAGAGTTGTCTATTGTTTCAAGTTCATCTACGAGGCTATTATTAGTGCTTCCTTAGAAAAATAATTATTATTATTAATTATTAATTTCTCGAATGGCTTTCTCATTTATCACTTGATGAAAGGATTTTTTTAATTAAATTAACATTTTACAATTTTCGAATTTGCAGAATTCGTCCATTTTGACTTTATGTGAAAATAATTTGAAAACTACGGATGGGGTAATTTTTGTTTTTTACATATTCTGAAAGAGGAAGCTTCAATGAGTATCCTCACGCAGTTTCACAAAGATATCTTACAAATTATAATTATTGTGATTTTTACAATTTCGAATTTGCATTAAATTGTAATAAAACTCGTCCATTTTGACTTTATGTGAAAATAACTTGAAAACTATGGATGGGGTAATTTTTGTTTTTCACATATTCTGAAAGAGGAAGCTTCAATGAGTATCCTCACGCAGTTTTACAAAGATATCTTACAAATTATAATTATTGTGATTTTTACAATTTCGAATTTGCAGAAAATTGTAATAAAATTCATCCATTTTGACTTTAAATGAAAATAACTTGAAAACTACGAATGGGGTAATTTTTGTTTTTCGCATATTCTGAAAGAGGAAGTTTCAATGAGTATCCTCACGCAGTTTCACAAAGATATCTTACAAATTATAATTATTGTGATTTTTACAATTTCGAATTTGCATTAAATTGTAATAAAATTCATCCATTTTGACTTTAAATGAAAATAACTTGAAAACTACGAATGGGGTAATTTTTGTTTTTCACATATTCTGAAAGGGGAAGCTTCAATTAGTATCCTCACGCAGTTTCACAAAGATATCTTACAAATTATAATTATTGTGATTTTTACAATTTCGAATTTGCATTAAATTGTAATAAAATTCGTCCATTTTGACTTTAAGTGAAAATAACTTGAAAACTACGAATGGGGTAATTTTTGTTTTTTGCATATTCTGAAAGAGGAAGCTTCAATGAGTATCCTCACGCAGTTTCACAAAGATATCTTACAAATTATAATTATTGTGATTTTTACAATTTCGAATTTGCAGAAAATTGTAATAAAATTCATCCGTTTTGACTTTAAATGAAAATAACTTGAAAACTACGGATGGGGTAATTTTTGTTTTTTGTATATTCTTAAAGAGGAAGCTTCAATGAGTATCCTCACGCAGTTTTACAAAGATATCTTACAAATTATAATTATTGTGATTTTTACAATTTCGAATTTGCAGAAAATTGTAATAAAATTCATCCATTTTGACTTTAAATGAAAATAACTTGAAAACTACGAATGGGGTAATTTTTGTTTTTCGCATATTCTGAAAGAGGAAGTTTCAATGAGTATCCTCACGCAGTTTCACAAAGATATCTTACAAATTATAATTATTGTGATTTTTACAATTTCGAATTTGCATTAAATTGTAATAAAATTCATCCATTTTGACTTTAAATGAAAATAACTTGAAAACTACGAATGGGGTAATTTTTGTTTTTCACATATTCTGAAAGGGGAAGCTTCAATTAGTATCCTCACGCAGTTTCACAAAGATATCTTACAAATTATAATTATTGTGATTTTTACAATTTCGAATTTGCATTAAATTGTAATAAAATTCGTCCATTTTGACTTTAAGTGAAAATAACTTGAAAACTACGAATGGGGTAATTTTTGTTTTTTGCATATTCTGAAAGAGGAAGCTTCAATGAGTATCCTCACGCAGTTTCACAAAGATATCTTACAAATTATAATTATTGTGATTTTTACAATTTCGAATTTGCAGAAAATTGTAATAAAATTCATCCGTTTTGACTTTAAATGAAAATAACTTGAAAACTACGGATGGGGTAATTTTTGTTTTTTGTATATTCTTAAAGAGGAAGCTTCAATGAGTATCCTCACGCAGTTTCACAAAGATATCTTACACATTATAATTATTGTGATTTTTACAATTTCGAATTTGCAGAAAATTGTAATAAAATTCGTCCATTTTGATTTTAAATGAAAATAACTTGAAAACTACGAATGGGGTAATTTTTGTTTTTTGCATATTCTGAAAGAGAAAGCTTCAATGAGTATCCTCACGCAGTTTCACAAAGATATCTTACAAATTATAATTATTGTGATTTTTACAATTTCGAATTTGCATTAAATTGTAATAAAATTCGTCCATTTTGACTTTAAGTGAAAATAACTTGAAAACTACGAATGGGGTAATTTTTGTTTTTTGCATATTCTTAAAGAGGAAGCTTCAATGAGTATCCTCACGCAGTTTCACAAAGATATCTTACAAATTATAATTATTATGATTTTTACAATTTCGAATTTGCAGAAAATTGTAATAAAATTCGTCCATTTTGATTTTATGTGAAAATAACTTTAAAACTATGGATGGGGTAACTTTTGTTTTTTGCATATTCTGAAAGAGGAAGCTTCAATGAGTATCCTCACGCAGTTTCGCAAAGATATCTTACAAATTATAATTATTGTGATTTTTACAATTTCGAATTTGCATTAAATTGTAATAAAATTCATCCATTTTGACTTTAAATGAAATTAACTTGAAAACTACGAATGGGGTAATTTTTGTTTTTCACATATTCTGAAAGGGGAAGCTTCAATGAGTATCCTCACGCAGTTTCACAAAGATATCTTACAAATTATAATTATTATGATTTTTACAATTTCGAATTTGCATTAAATTGTAATAAAATTCGTCCATTTTGACTTTATGTGAAAATAACTTGAAAACTACGAATGGGGTAATTTTTGTTTTTCACATTTTCTGAAAGAGGAAGCTTCAATGAGTATCCTCATGTAGTTTCATAACGATATCTTACAAATTAGAATTATTGTGATTTTTACAATTTCGAATTTGCAGAAAATTGTAATAAAATTCGTCCATTTTGACTTTATGTGAAAATAATTTGAAAACTACGAATGGGGTAATTTTTGTTTTTCACATATTCTGAAAGAGGAAGCTTCAATGAGTATCCTCACGCAGTTTCACAAAGATATCTTACAAATTATAATTATTGTGATTTTTACAATTTCGAATTTGCATTAAATTGTAATAAAATTCGTCCATTTTGACTTTATGTGAAAATAACTTGAAAACTACGGATGGGGTAATTTTTGTTTTTTGCATATTCTTAAAGAGGAAGCTTCAATAAGTATCCTCATGTAGTTTCACAAAGATATCTTACAAATTATAATTATTGTGATTTTTACAATTTCGAATTTGCAGAAAATTGTAGTAAAATTCATCCATTTTGACTTTAAATGAAAATAACTTGAAAATTACGAATGGGGTAATTTTTGTTTTTTGCATATTCTGAAAGAGGAAGCTTCAATGAGTATCCTCACGCAGTTTCACAAAGATATCTTACAAATTATAATTATTGTGATTTTTACAATTTCGAATTTGCAGAAAATTGTAATAAAATTCATCCATTTTGACTTTAAATGAAAATAACTTGAAAACTACAAATGGGGTAATTTTTGTTTTTTGCATATTCTTAAAGAGGAAGCTTCAATGAGTATCCTCACGCAGTTTCACAAAGATATCTTACAAATTATAATTATTATTATTTTTACAATTTCGAATTTGCATTAAATTGTAATAAAATTCGTCCATTTTGACTTTAAGTGAAAATAACTTGAAAACTACGAATGGGGTAATTTTTGTTTTTTGCATATTCTTAAAGAGGAAGCTTCAATGAGTATCCTCACGCAGTTTCACAAAGATATCTTACAAATTATAATTATTGTGATTTTTACAATTTCGAATTTGAGGAAAATTGTAATAAAATTCGTCCATTTTGATTTTAAGTGAAAATAACTTGAAAACTACGAATGGGGTAATTTTTGTTTTTTGCATATTCTGAAAGAGGAAGCTTCAATGAGTATCCTCATGTAGTTTCATAACGATATCTTACAAATTATAATTATTGTGATTTTTACAATTTCGAATTTGCAGAAAATTGTAATAAAATTCGTCCATTTTGATTTAAATGAAAATAACTTGAAAACTACGAATGGGGTAATTTTTGTTTTTTACATATTCTGAAAGAGGAAGCTTCAATGAGTATCTTCACGCAGTTTCACAAAGATATCTTACAAATTATAATTATTGTGATTTTTACAATTTCGAATTTGCAGAAAATTGTAATAAAATTCATCCATTTTGACTTTAAATGAAAATAACTTGAAAACTACGAATGGGGTAATTTTTGTTTTTTGCATATTCTGAAAGAGGAAGCTTCAATGAGTATCCTCACGCAGTTTCACAAAGATATCTTACAAATTATAATTATTATGATTTTTACAATTTCGAATTTGCAGAAAATTGTAATAAAATTCATCCATTTTGACTTTATGTGAAAATAACTTGAAAACTATGGATGGGGTAATTTTTGTTTTTCACATATTCTGAAAGAGGAAGCTTCAATGAGTATCCTCACGCAGTTTCACAAAGATATCTTACAAATTATAATTATTGTGATTTTTACAATTTCGAATTTGCATTAAATTGTAATAAAATTCGTCCATTTTGACTTTATGTGAAAATAACTTGAAAACTACGGATGGAGTAATTTTTGTTTTTTGCATATTCTGAAAGAGGAAGCTTCAATGAGTATCCTCACGCAGTTTCACAAAGATATCTTACAAATTATAATTATTGTGATTTTTACAATTTCGAATTTGCAGAAAATTGTAATAAAATTCGTCCATTTTGACTTTATCTGAAAATAACTTGAAAACTATGGATGGGGTAATTTTTGTTTTTCACATATTCTGAAAGAGGAAGCTTCAATGAGTATCCTCACGCAGTTTTACAAAGATATCTTACAAATTATTATTATTGTGATTTTTACAATTTCGAATTTGCAGAAAATTGTAATAAAATTCGTCCATTTTGACTCTATGTGAAAATAACTTGAAAACTACGGATGGGGTAATTTTTGTTTTTCACATATTCTGAAAGAGGAAGTTTCAATGAGTATCCTCACGTAGTTTCACAAAGATATCTTACCAATTATTATTATTGTGATTTTTACAATTTCGAATTTGCAGAAAATTGAGTATTTCTGAATTGTTATTAAATAACAATAAAATTGAGTTTATTAATCAATATTAATATTATTAATAACATTAAGAAAATTGTCATAAACTTCATTTTGCAGTGACAAAAAAGGTCGAAAAGATCGACTTTGCCCATCTCTATTTACAAGACTCTAAAGGTACTATTAGTAAGAGTACACACTTTGAGTATTCAAGAGTTGCATTTTATTTCAAGTTCATCAGCCAGACTATATCGCAAATATTAGCGCACCCTTAGAATATGCAAGAAATACATTTCGATATTATCAATAACTAAGCTCTACATGAAAATAAAAGTCCTTGCCTCACTTTTATTTTCATGTACATTTCGAAAAGTGTAAATTGAATAACTGTCACCAAGTGAATAAATCCTTTTTTTAATTATTTTGATAAATAAGACAACTTTTATCATCATACAAAAAATTTCGAAGAAACAACAATAGGAATTCGTCTTTCGTTTATTAAGAAAAGGAATCCCGCAAACTTAAAAGAGGAACAAAAAAGGGTGGTATTCAAGAACAGAGTAAACGAGAAATGTTATTTTTATTACATCTCTCTAAGCCATTTATTGTGTGGTCCTAAAATGTATACCTGGAGTTACCTTTCAAGAAAAACGTTTATCTCCCGGCGATATATATATATCTTTGTATCGTAATTCCCATTTAAGTGGAATCCGAGAATTCCGCGAATTCCGTCTACCGGGCTTCCTATTCATCTTCGTTCCTTTGTTGGGGATTTGTTTGTTGTTGAATTTTATGGCATGAAATACCTGTATTAATATAAATCACCGGAATAATAAATACCTGTATTGTCGAATGGGGAAAATACGGCGTAAAGAGCACGTAGTTTTCTATTGTTGATAACAAAAGGGAATTATTTATGATGTAGAAAAATGTGTGAACTTACAAACTTATAAATAGCTATCGACCTTATGTCTTTCAGTCATTTTATTATTATTTAACCTTAAACAACCAAATTCGTCGCGTTCTTTACTTTTTATATCCATTCAACTTCCTGTTAATATCCACACTCGATCTAATCGTTTTCGATCGTAGTAATTATAGTTTACAGCACAGTCAATAAATGCTCATAATCGAACCGAAATGAAATAGCGTTTAAACACTGTAAGAATTTCAATTGAAAGACAACAAACTCCGCCGTAAACTTTCCATCTGTAACGGTAATTTAAAAGTTTTGTGAGTAATACGATTGCATTTAATGTCCGATTCGATCTGGAGCATGCTCCAAGGTCGGAGGTCCGGCATTCCGGACCGTTTTACCGTTCTAAATCGGCGACTGGCGTTCCCACTGAATCCTCTTATCATCAACAATATCAAATGGATTTCTTTTAACGTTATTTTGAAAACTATTACAGATTTAGCGAACTAAGTTTTTCATACTTTATTAATAGCAAACCTGTAAATAATAAGACAAAATATTAGATGAAAATATGCCAAACTAAGAAATTATCTTAGTTTGGCTATAAGACGTAGTAGCATGCATATTTCATCTAGTTTGAATATTTTGTCTTTTTTTTAATGCTGGTTTACATCTCTGTTTGTTTGTATCTTATGGCCAAACTAAGAAATTATCTTAGTTTGGCCATTAAACGTAGCATGCATATTTATGGCCAAACTAAGAAATTATCTTAGTTTGGCTATAAGATGTAGCATGCATATTTCATCTAGTTTTAATATTTTGTCTTATTTTTTTTAATGCTGGTTTAAATCGCTGTTTGTTTGTATCTTATAGTACAACAACAAGTATAGCTAAATATAAAGACTTTACGGTAAAAAAATCATAGAATCACAGCATTTCTGAGGGTTGCCGCAATCTTTATCAATAGTATCGATTCAAAATGAAACCCCTAACCTAATATAAAGTAGTTTTACGGTAAAGATTCATGGATATTGAGGATTTCAAAAGTTCTGAGGGTTACTACAAGCTTTATCAATTTAAAATTCAACTCCAAACCTAACATAAATTAGTTTATGATGAAGATTCATGGAACCACAATATGCATATTGAAGATTCAAAATGTTTTGGAGGTTTATCCAGCATTATCTATTCAAACCCAACATAAATTAGTTTATGGTGAAAACTCAAGGAACCACAACATGCATATTGCAGTTCTGAGGGTTACTAGAAGCTTTACCGAGCATCATCGATTCAAAAGCAACTCTAAACCTAACAAAAAGTGATTGGTTTAAAATTAGAAATAATATTCACTTGGTTTTGTTTTACGTAATATATATATTTTTACTATAAGATATTATATATTAAGCTAATTATTCATAATGTTTTACCAAGTGATTAATGAGAAGAAAATAACAGAAATAACAAAAAGTAGTTTACGAATTACGGTAAAGATACAGCATTCATATTAAAGATTCGAAAAGTTCTGCTGGTTTATGCAAGCCTTTACCTGATTGCAGCACAATAGTGCAGACTCTCGATGGGGAAGAACCTGGTGATTTTCTTGTGGTTCTCGTCGACGTTCTCTAGGAGGATGCCGTTCGACCAAACGCTGAGCCAGCTGTCGATGCCCCTGGCGCCGGTGGCGCCCTGGTCAGGATAGAGCTCCTGCAGGGGCTCCTGGATGCCCTGCAGGCCGTCCTTGGTCTGCTGGGGCACCGAGCTGCCCAGATAGAGCACGCGACACCTGCAGATCGGCGTCGATTCCGACATCGTCACCTCCCGTCAATTGTTGCGGAGTTTTGAATTTTTTTGTCACAGGGAGGCGAGGTTCAGCTCACGGTCGAGTTTGGCATCGTTTATTTTTTTTGTATCTGAAATTAATGAAAACAATAAATAAATTGAGAGTTTGAAATTAATAAATTTTAAAAGGTAAAAGAGTAAATTTTATCATTCTTTATATTATTAAGATTTTATTGGATCATTTTGGAATTGAACGAACCAATTTTGGATTTTATTTATTAGACTTTTGTAAATAAAATGTATATTGTAAAATGGAGCAGACACCTCCTTAAATCGTTATTTTTTTATTTTCATTGGGGCAAAACAAAGTAATTAAAAAACTCAACCTGTTTAGTTCGAGTGCGAGTTTGGGCGATTTTTGGAATCGGAATTGAGTAATAATAGATTGCGGTAACGCCCGGCACGTTTTAATTGCCGTGACGAAACGAACGGGCGCACAATCGGCGCCATATCGGCATTTCACGTGACCAACATGAGGAATAATAATAATAATAAAAAAACAACAAGTAAATATTCCTAATTGTGCTGAAAGGTTAGTCGTGACATCGGCCGATCAATTATCGCCCGCTTCTTTCGTAAATACCACGTTCCAATTTGTCCGCTCTTATCCGTGCGTTATCCACGTATTTTAACATTCGTTTTGTTATGAGCATATTAAACACGATTTTCTTCAATAATAACGCAAAAGTTATATTAAATAAAATAAATTTAAATAACTGTGACCAAGTGAATGAATACTGTTTTCTATTTATATTTAACACAACAGTTTTTTCCTTACTTCATTTTTTATTTAACATGTTAGATGTACATTTCGACACACAAAGTGGTCTTTATCAATAACAACTAAAAAAAACGATCTTCTTGTTGGGTTTAATTAATCCCTTATCAATTTTTAAAAATGGAATTCCATGTAGACGTCTCATGTCGCTTTAATTATACACCTTGTCTTTAAAAAAATATTTTTAAAATTCATTTAGAACTATTTTTTAAAAAAAGTTAAGCAGTATCAATGAGTTTAGACCCATGAAACGCGTCTTAAATCGTGTATATAACTTATATAAAGAGATATACAATCATCAAAAAAAAGTCAAATATTTTCCGAATTTCTAATAGATATTTTCGTTTTAATGAAAGAAATACCCTTTTTACAAACTATATGTATATATTGTATATTTATTTATTTATTTATTTATTTAACGGATGTCCATTTAAGTAGATATATACATGTCTTAAATCTAAAATAAAATATGAATACAAATACAATTCAAATATACTTCTTTCTTCTCATTTATATACATATATAAACAGTAATCTATAACAATGTTAAGTCGTCACAATGAGTTTTAAACTACGAAACTTATCTTAAATCGAGCATGAACCTAATAAAAAATCATACAAATAAGTAAAATAAACATATCAAATAAAAAAAAATGATTTGAAAATAATTAATAAATTATTTCCAAATTTAGCTCTGTGACTTTTGGCGCAAAAATAATTTATTAATTATTTTCAAATCATTTTTTTATTTGATATATTTAAATAATTGTGACCAAGTGAGAATGAATACTCTTTTCTATATATATATATAACAATCTTTATTAACAATTAAGTTTACAATAAGGTAACAAACATTGATTATGTATATCACACAAAGATTAATTAATTGTTAAATGGCTATCGACCAGAGGTCTTCCTGCCTGAGTTTTAAATAAACTGTCTTTGATTTGTTGATTGTTAAGGCTTTCACTTGGTTATACATTTTGAGTTTATTGAATAAAACACTTTTTCACTTTGTTTGTATAACATGCATAGAGAATCATTATCAAACTAAGAGTTTGATAATGATGCTCTATGCTTCGAAACTATAGTCACTAAAATAAAATAACAAGTTATACAAACAAAGTGAAAAAGTGTTTTATTTAATAAACTGTCTTTGTCTTAACATGTGAAAAAACGGGTCATGATTGATAATGTTGTCTTATAAGTACTCTTTTCTATTTATAAGTAAAATGAATTTTTAAAAAAATCAACAACACATCATTCAACTATTTCTTTTATTTTTGCTTAATTTTAATTGCTGACTTAGTTCAGATTTGTTTTGATGATATTAATCGAGCACCTGTTGCGCCAGCTGCCAGCAAAGAACTCGACCAGAAGGTCTAAATGGAATCAAACGAAAGAAAGATCCTTGAAAAGCGCAACCAATTAATTCTGCGCTCGTAAATCATCGGATGCGCATTGAGACGCAAGGAAGATTAATTTAATTCCAATGGTTTAAACTTGCTTTCCTCTTTTTGGTACCACAGTGAATAACAAAACTGTCATTTGATTTCTCTTGACGTGTATTCTGTATTCAGCGTGAGATTTGATACTGTTGAAAGCATGTTTTGATTAGGTTTAAATATGAAATCTTATTGTATGTTAGTTGTCGATTTTTGGTTTAATTTAATTGAAAATTTGTGGAAATAATTCCACATCTTTTGTTTTTTAATATAATTTCAAATTTCTAATATTGATTTCTCTTGATGTGTATTCCATATTCAGCCTGACATTTGATACTATTGAAAGCTTATTAAATAAAAATGATTTTAAAATAATTAATAAATTCTATTAATTTCTATTCTATTGAAAGCTTGTTTTAATTCGGTTCCAATCTAAAGTCTTGTTGCTTGCTGCTTAGGTATCGATATTTGTTTTGATTTAATTGAAAGGTTGTAAAATTTAACAATTACCATTCAATCATATCGCCACCGATGTTTATCAGTGATGCAAACGTTGGCTCGGAAAGCGAAATCGGCGCTAGCGTTTTAAAAACCCGAAGAGCGAGTCACCAACCGTGGCGCGACGAATTTATGCAACGGAATTCCGAAAACGCCGCTTCCGCATCGAAACGGAACAATAAAACAACGGGTATATTACAGACGGAAAATTATTAATCTTTAATAAGACAATGCATATTCATAACGGATTCTTTTCGAGACAATCACCATTATCATGCAAATCTTGAAGAAGAAGAAAAAAAAGAGTGTGACAATTAATTTGTAAGGATAATAACGGAGCATTGGTTTTATTAAAACAATTGAAGGTGTAACTGTGGTTTTGAAGAAATCACAACTTGGGCTGTTTCATTGGATTTAAAAATAATATTTATTTCGATTCTGAGATTAATTACAATTTTTAATTACAAATAAAAATTACTGTTATTATTCCTTAGGCAGAAAAACCGACGGTCGATAGCCATTTTCTGAGGTCTAACAATGTGTAAATGATTGTATTTATATGTATTATAAAATTATATAATGTAATACTCATTAATCTCTTAGTGAAACATGATTGAATATATTCATATTAATTCAATTGTTTTGTTTCAATAATATTTATATTAAGATCTTCACAATTAACTTTGCTACGCTTATTTCGAAACACAATATCCTTATCAGGTTGCAATGCAATGGATTCATTATGTTTTATTTCCTAAATGGTAATCGTTATTATTAATGCAAAAGTTATCGTAGTGTGAAATAAAAAATAAATAAACCATTAGCAATGGTAGGTTGAGATTAACCACATTTTCATATCTTAACAAGTGTTACTTGCAACATCGTTAAGCGATTTTAAATTGAGTTCCATGCGTATTAGCGTCGAATGACGGATTCGTATTAATCATCAGGGAATGTTGCGAAATTTTTGTGGCAATTGCGAATTTTCCTTTCGGATTTATCCAGAATTACCATTTTAGAATTAATTTAATTTTCGTGTATTTCTGTCTCGTAAATAATAAACACGCGCATTTTTTTACAGGAAGATCTCTGGTTGATAGCCCTGAACATACACTATAATTTTACTGTCTATACTTAATGCTATTATTATTTTCTATTTATATTAACACTTGTTTTTATTTCAAAAATTCAAAGTTATTCAAGAAACATTACAACGAAATCAAGCAATGGAATGCCGTTAAGTCATTTATTGTTACAAATTCGACATTGAGCCGTATCGCACGAGGTGTAATTAATGCGAAGGAATGTCGGCTAGAATGCAAAATAAAGATGCGGAGGCAAGTTAGAAAAAGAAAAAAACTTTCATATGCACACACTCGCGTCCGGAGGAATTTCACTGAAACCATTTACGTGCGACGACTAATAGTTAACAGTAATTTTCCACACGCGCGTTCGTGACGATATTTTCCAACCGTAAACGGAAAACGAAATTTCTGCCAGAAATGGTTCGGTTTTTCCCCTCTCTTTCTCTCCTATTACCTATTATATTGTAATTATTCACTCTCTATTTTTTTCCTTCAAGTGCGTCGCAACACTACAAATATGCATTTTGTTTTTGATATCCTGTATTGAATGCGCGTTTAGAATGTTGATTGTTTGTTTGTCGGGGATAATTGTCCGGTTTTTTTTTCATTAAAAACGCATAAAGAATGTGATTGGAAAAATACATGAAGTATATAAATCGATATAAATTATTGATATTTGATTCAAATTTATTATTAAATACATCTGTATCCAACGAAATCATAACATGAATCCCTTCACTACAATATATATAAGTATTAATTAACTAAAAGTACTAAACATAATAAATTAAAGACGACGCAAGCGCCACCTTTTGCCTAATTTCAAGTAACATCGTCAACGATTTGGGTCTACAAGGTAGACGACCGAGAATCATTGTTTCGTCCACTAAAGGAAGGCGAACTTGTCCTGTTTATGAAAACATAAAATGTGAAAAGTACTAAAATTTATGTATGTGACTGGATTAGGCGGATGCATAAATTTAATTATTACTGTAATGTGTAATTTATTATACGATGAATTACGTATCAAATTTGAAGAATTTAAGCAACGACTTTAGCAACCATGACGATTTAATACAACGACAAGAACTTAACAGAGACAGAAAACCACTTTCTGAGGCATAACAATTTGTAAATGATTTTAATGATGTAAATATTGTGATGAAATTTAAATCAACTCTCTTCTGAGAAGCAAAACAAATTTAAGTGTTTTAATTACAATTATACACCAACAAAATCGAACAATATATACAGGGTGTTGAAATAGAAAAAATATATTTCTATATATTTTTTCTATTTTATATATTTTTCTATTTTTCTATATTTCTAGAAAAAATATATTTCTATATATTTTTTCTATTTTCTATATTTTTCTATTTTTCTATATTTCTAGAAAATATATATTTCTATATATTTTTTTCTATTTCAACACCCTGTATATATTGTTCGATTTTGTTGGTGTATAACTTTAATTAAAACACTTAAATTTGTTTTACCACTTTTATACCTGTATATATGATTTTAATCATAATGCGATTAATAATTTTTAAACGTTCGTTAATGAAGAGTATTTCCGGATAATAAATATCCACGTTAAAAGCCTGCTTTTCATTTAACATCTCACTAACGAGTAATTAAATTCGTTCTTTTTTTCCCTCGCTAAATTTATTAATTAATTAAAGCGAAATCGATGCAGCGTGTCAATAAAACGGGTCGTTAATTTATATATAAATACACTTTTTCGTTGTTGCACGTTAACTAACCGGGCCGGAATATATTTCAACAGCCAAGTAAATTTAATAATAATAATAGCTGTGGTTAATTATAAATAACAATATTGTGGGAAAGTTGTTTTGTTTTGTTTCTGTGGAGAATAATAATAAAAAAAATACGTATTGCTTTTATATGCATATGAATGTATTAATAAATGCTTGTGTGTAGCACAAGAGGATATTTTCTTACAATTCTCACATGGTTAACGATAGGAAGTTGTTCCTTCCATCGCGGAAAATTACTGTTATTAAGTTATAAGCGTGTGGTGGATATCGTAAAACCATTGTTTTTTTTGCTTTATTATTCGTTTTATGAAGTTGTATTAATTAAAATTGTTGTAATTAAATAAACGCGTTCGGAATATTGCATATATTCATGCAACTTCTGACTTTATCTTGGATTATTATTAAAAATAAAAAACACAACAACTGGGAAATAGTGAGAAAAGGAAATAAGCACTAATAAATGGATGTTTCATTCTATTTTAGTGGCAATAAAAAAAAAACGCGAAACAACTAAAATGTATGTAAAACGAAGTAGATAGAAGCCTCTATTTATTTATTTATGCTAGCTACTATTAAACAGTAAAGTTGAGCATTTTTATGTTAATATTAATATGGCTTTATTGGACCAATTTGGGACTCCATACACCAATCAGACTTATGATTTTATTTATTCGTAATTATATTAATAAATTTAATAAAATATACAACCGCTATTGATCTAGTGGCGGCCATTTCGGTCTTAGTGATAAAAACGTATTACATATAATTCATTTATTAAAGTAACGATCATCACATCACCATTCTGATGTTAATTCAACATGTTGGTTAATGCTTGATTTGATGCCATCACATTCAAGGCTAGTTGAAATAAATGCAACCTAATTAAAGATGACACGAAGTGGACGCGTCATGTTTAATTAGAGAATCATTCGACGAGACTCTATAAATTGATTTAAATTATTTTAATTTACTTTCTACTTTAAATTGATTACAATGCAAAAAAAGTGCACTTATGGAATCTGCAAAAATAATTCAGTAATATTTTTTCAAATAACTTTCTCATTTAAAGTAAAAAGTTTTTGAAGAACTGAAGAATAAAATTAAGTAACTAATAATCATTTCGAGCGAATAAAAATTAAATTTGTAACATAATTGCAGCAGTGTTTTTCTACATTGAAACTATGAAATTAAAAACTTACAGTATTTTATTATTTATCCCCCCTCCTTTGTCCTTCTAATATATTCCTTTACAAAAAATGCAAAATTCCAGAACTATACATTCTGGAGCTGTCTTAACCAGCATAACAATACTCTTCAGGTACTGCTACTTAAGTTCCGGCAGTACTACTTCTCCTGGAACTGACTTATGCAACATAAAAATACAGTTAAGTACTATTACTAAAATATCTTCAGAACTATACACTCTAGAACTGTCTTATCTAGCATGACAATCCTCTTCAAGTACTGCTACTTAAGTTCCCGCAGTACTACTTATCCTGGAGCTGTCTTATTTAATATAAGAACACATTTCAAGTACTATTACTTAAAAGGCCGCAGAACTATAGATTCTGGAGCTCTCTTGTCCAGCATTACAATACACATCAAGTACTGCTATTAAAGCTTCCGCAGTACTACATATCCTGGAACTGACTTATTTAATATAAGAATACATTTCAAGTACTATTACCTAAATGCCTGCAAAATTATACATCCTGAAGCTGTTTTAATCAGAATAATAATACTCTTCAGGTACTGCTACTTAAGTTCCGACAGTACTACTTATCCTGGAACTGACCTATTCAACAGAAGAATACATTTCAAGTACTATTACTTAAATGTCTGCAGAACTATACATCATGGAGCTGTCTTAACCAGCATAACAATACTCTTCAAGTACTGCTACTTAAGTTCCTGCAGTACTACTTATCCTGGAGCTGCCTTATTTAAAATAAGAATACATTTCAAATACTATTACTTAAAAGCCTGCAGAACTATAGATCCTGGAGCTCTCTTATCTAGCATTACAATACACTTCAAGTACTGCTACTTAAGTTCCGGCAGTACTACATATCCTGGAACTGACTTATTCAACATAAGAATATATTTAAGTACTATTACTAAAATGTCTGCAGAACTATACACTCTAGAACTGTCTTATCCAGCATGACAATCCTTTTCAAGTACTGCTACTTAAGTTCCCGCAGTACTACTTATCCTGGAGCTGTCTTATTTAAAATAAGAATACATTTCAAATACTATTACTTAAAAGCCTGCAGAACTATAGATCCTGGAGCTCTCTTATCTAGCATTACAATACACTTCAAGTACTACTACTTAAGCTCCCGCAGTACTACATATCCTGGAACTGACTTATTTAATATAAGAATACATTTCAAGTATTATTATTTAAATGGCTGCAGAACTATACATCCTGCAGCTGTCTTATCCAGCATAACAATACTCTTCAAGTACTCTTATTGAAGTTCCCGCAGTACTACTTATCCTGGAGCTGTCTTATTTAATATGAGAATACATTTAAGTACTATTACTTCAATGCCTGCAGAACTATAGATCCTGGAGCTCTCTTATCCAGCATAACAATACACTTCAAGTACTGCTACTTAAGTTTCCGCAGTACTACATATCCTGGAGCTGCCTTATCCAGCATGACAATACTCTTCAAGTACTACTACTTAAGTTCCTGCAGTACTACTTATCCTGGAGCTATCTTATTTAATATAAGAATACATTTCAAGTACTATTACTTAAAAGTCGGCAGAACTATAGGTCCTGGAGCTCCCTTATCCAGCATTACAATACACTTCAAGTACTGCTACTTAAGTTCCCGCAGTACTACTTATCCTGGAGCTGTCTTATTTAATATAAGAATACATTTTATGTACTATTATTACTTCAAAGCTTGCAATACTATAGATCATGCAGCTCTCTTCTCCAGCATTACAATACACTTCAAGTACTGCTACTTAAGCTCGCACAGTACTACATATCCTGAAACTGACTTATTTAATATAAGAACACATTTCAAGTGCTATTACTTAAATGCCTGCAAAATTATATATCCTGCAGCTGTCTTAAAAAGCATAACAATACTCTTCAGGTACTGCTACTTAAGTTCCGGCAGTACTACATATCCTGGAACTGACTTATTCAACATAAGAATGCATTTAATTACTATTACGAAAATGTCTGCAGAACTATACATTCTAGAACTTTCTTATCCAGCATAACAATACTCTTCAAGTACTGCTACTTAAGTTTCCACAGTACTACTTATCCTGGACCTGTCTTATTTAATATAAGAATAGATTTCAAGTACTATTACTTAAGTTCCTCCAGAACTACATATCCTGGAGTTGTCTTATCCAGCATAGGAATACACTTCAAGTACTACTACTTAAGTTTTTGCAGTACTATGTATCCTGGAGTTGTGTTACCCAGTATAAGAATAAAAAAAAAGTTTGAAATTTGAGTCAATGAAATCACCAGTGTTTCAGTAATTCCCAAAACTTGTTTTAACAAAAAAAGTTGTAATTGATCAAAGATTCAAGTTTATACTGTAAAAAAAGTCTTACACCATCTAAAAGGACAACGTGGAGTACTAGAAATCATTAAATAACCTAAACGACAGACAGAAACAATCAGCAAACAAAAAAACATGTTGAAATTGAATCAATGAAATCACCAGAATGCAAATCCCTGCGCCGCTTAACCTCAATTTCGATTTCGTAACCCGTTGGCGGCGCGCCGCGCAAAAAAATAATAATAACCGAGGAACAAAAGGACGAAGATCGGCGCGCACACACCGAGGAGGAGAAAAATGAGCAAATTCCGTTCCGATTTCGCCCGCGGAGAAACAATCGAACGGACAGAAAAGAAGTCCGCGGACGAGGGAAAAGGACGCGCGACCGACTCTCGGCGCGAGCTGAAGAAGGACGACGCCAACCGGAGATCGTTCGCCTTGATTGTTTCCGGATGGCGGCCATCTTGTTTTCCGATCGTCTCGATTCATTCAAATGTTATTCAAGAGCTCGAGCGACCGCCGGTTCTCTCTCTCGGGCTCTTTCTCCGGTAATAACGGTGAACGTGTAACCTCTTTTATGAACCCGGTGTTATTACCTTAGTCTGTCTTAAGTAAACAGCATGAAATAATAAACATTATTGTATTACATTACAATATAATAATACAAGAGTTTTTTAACACTTCACTTATTTGACTATATAAACTCATTCAAATGTTGCTTTGAGAAAGTGTTTATTGTATATAAACAAATATTTTTATTCAAGGGACTTTTACATTATATTAAGTATACAGTATTGTATAGTATAATACGGTATATAATTTGAGGTTATCCTTTTATAGGCTATCGACCCGAGGTCTTTCTGCCACGTTTATTATATTTTTCTAGTCTTAATAATAAAGGAGTTACAAGCATTATCGAAAAATGACTCGTCGTTAACTTCCGGTTATAATTTTTTTCTTTACCATTTGTCTTTACCATTAAAAATTGGTCTAGGGTCGCGGAAACGGTTTTTCGATATATCTTAAAATAAAAATTATTTTTTTAATGAAAATATTGGATAGAATGGTACAACTTACGATCTTTTGCACGTTTTGTCGACTTAGGTTAGGTTAGGTTAGTTTAGTTTGGGTTAGTTTAGGTTAGGTTACGTTAGTTTAGTTTGGGTTAGTTTAGGTTAGGTTACGTTAGTTTAGTTTGGGTTAGTTTAGGTTATGTTGTTAGGTTAGGTTAGGTTAGTTTGGGTTAGTTTGGGTTAGTTTAGGTTAGGTGAGTGTGCAAACATGTTTGGAAAGTATTCTGACAAAACGTGCAAAAGATCGTAAGTTGTACCAATCTATCCAATATTTTCATTAAAAAATCATTAATTAAATATGTATGTATTATTTATAATAGTCGATGAATAATTCTCTATTATTTTTTATTATATTGTACAAAATACATTCGGTTTAGTGGAGCGGTGACGCCATCTATGTTTGATATCGTAAATTAAAATATCTATTATTTACAAATGGATCTAAAACATATATTGTTTTTTTTTACATAAACGCCACTTTCTGTATAAAATTAAAATCGTGATTTTGGCTGAGTAAATGAAAAAATCGCAACAAAATTTGTTAACTTTCGAAGATTATTTCATCATGTGTACGATTTATACTCGCAATGTGCTTATTTAGTCGAAAATCGGATCATTTATAACCTCAAAATTGGGACTTTAAATTCGAATTGTGACCAAACGGTAAGTTTCCTACAGATTCTGACTTCGGATTCGTTTATTTCACGCACGTTTACCCAAGATTCCGTTTTCAAAATTTTATATATCCCGTGACACTATTCGGAAACGTTACCAAATGTAAGTTTATCCAACACTCAAAAAGTCTTAAACTCTCTAAAAAGGACAATTCCGCAAGCAATCGATGTTTCCAACATCAAGAACTAGAAATTTAAATTAATCAAACACAATCTCATTTTTTGGTATGTTTCATGTAATATTGTAGTAAATTTAGAAAATTCCCATATTCTGTATATTTCCATAAAAATTCAAAAGATCTAGTTAAGATAAACTTCTCCTAAACCCAGCGTATAATCAGCAGCTCATCTCCCGCGATTAACATCACAATGCCCGTTTTGTTTCTCCCATCCTTTACAATTGTTAAAAAAAGAATCCCCGATCTCATGTTCCACATACACCGAGAGTTTTGTTTAAACCGCCGATTCGATTGAATGCATAACCCAGAAAGAGAAACGACATCTGAACCGTTGAGAATTTTCGGAGGGAAAGATGGCTCGGTTGGTTGGTTGGTTGGTTGGAAGCTCACTTTGCGTTATTAGTCACGCGTGGGAATTCGCACGTTGCTTAGAATTTTTATTATTATTATCATCATCACCAACCAACTAACATGATGTCGGTTGGTATGCGCGAGTGTGAATTAAAGGCGGATATGCTCAACAGGTTTCATCAATATTGATGAGCGAATCGTTTTATTTTCGTGGCGTTTTCTCATAAAGCGTGTCTTTTTTTTAATTCGTTTCCTTCGGATTCCTCAATCATTCGAAACAATATAATAGAAACAAGTTGATCTTGTTGATTTGAATTCGTTCGCACTGATGCAATGCTATTTTTATACCATGGCTATAAAATTATTTATTACTGAGGCTTTCTACTTCGGTGGTTTTGTCTTCTTTTAACAAAGGAAACAACACCTTGTAAGTCACATTGACAAACTTGGTCAACAATATACAAATGAAAGCTTTTGATTAGAAGAGCTTAATGTCGTGTTTACTAGAGATAGTCATTCTGGCTTTAATACAAAATTTCTGCATTTCTGAATAAAACACTTACTATGTTTTTACCACAAAATATTTTTGGTATTTTGTGGTAAAAACATAGTAAGTGTTATTTTTAATGCTAAATGTACATGCAGTTAGCTATTGATAATGGGTACATAGCACCCGAAATGTACATTTAGCATTAAAAATAAAAAAAGCGAAGAAAGGAATATAACTGTGTTTCAATTAAGTTCAATTTCATAGATATAAATATAATTTAAAATTTAATTAATTCATACAGGCTGTACTCTGTAATATATTTCACGGAATCCAGAATTTTGTTCAAAAGAAAATCTAATCGGCGGCCCTACTCCATCCAGTCTTTGAATAAATTCGATTTATTAAGATTTGGTTGCCTAATGATAAATATGAACCCCGTTACTTATGCAATTAACTATACCTAAGATATATCTATGAAACACTTGGGAATGTCACAAAAAGCATGCGCACCGAAACAAGGTCGGTTTTGTCTGCGCCTCAACCATCGATTTATTTAAAAAAAAAATGATCATGTATAGGAGGAGAGGGCCGGAAAGACCAACGGTCAATAGCCAATTGGCAGAAGAATTTATTTTTATGTTAGTTATTTATTGTATTTATTTATTATTATTACTTTGTTAAAAATAATCTGCCAATAAAGATTTATATATATATATTGGAGGAGAGGCGATCGCCCGAAATTGTTTAGATTTTATTATTTTTTATTATTATAAATTTATTATAAATAATTATTTTTTATTATTATTATTAGTATAAGCCCAACAATAAAGACTACAGCTTAGCAATACACGCGAACTCGTTATAACAGGCTGCGCTGAATTTACTCTTATTATTCATTACATTTTTTTAATTGATTACAAACTATTCTTTCTTGATAAACGGACATTTTTTCCGGAGGCAAAAATCGTTAAGTGCGAACAGAATGAAGATTAATAGTTTCCACGTAGCAAACGCAAGGATGCGCAATATCTGATGTCCTCTACGAGTCGGGAATTGAATATCTGTTGGAGGCGATTATTGGTTTCCATGAAGGATGACGGTGTTTCGTAATTTTGTGGCTGATGGGTATTGAATAATTTCAATGCGTTGAGCAAGTGCGGTATTGTATAAATAATTCAAATGTTTGTTTTTTTTGCAACGAATCGTATATATTAGAAGAAGGCTCTTTGATGGAATCATTGTTTATTTATTTATTTATTTACGGAGGCCATTTCATACAGTAACATATACGAATGCAAAAATTTGTCAAAACTATAAAAATCCTTCCTTTATGATTGCCTACAATCAATCGAATAATTAATTAATACGATTTCTGCGAGCAGTTGAATAATTAAGTATTATATTCAACTGCTCGCAGAAATCGTATTAATTAATTATTCGTTTGATTGTAAGCAATCATAAAGGAAGGATTTTTATAGTTTTGACAAACTTTTGCATGCTGTGTAAAATTTTATACTCAATTCAGAAAACACTAAAACAATCTCGCTCCATAGGTGTTTGTAGGTGTGAAATAATTAATTTCATTTAACTTTAAATGAAACAATTAAATATTATTTTCAATTTGAGTCTCATAACAATAAACACGTTTGTTATGACTTTCAAATTATGTTTATTTTTGCAATTTCAATAAAAACGTTTTTTTATGACTTTCAAATTATGTTTATGTTTGCAATTCCAATAAAAACGTTTGTTATTACTTTCAAATTATGTTTATTTTTGCAATTTCAATAAACACGTTTGTTATGATTTTCAAATTATGTTTATTGTTGCAATTTCAATAAACACGTTTGTTATGACTTTCAAATTATGTATATTTTTGCATTTTACTACAATTATTTCGCCACACTGTGGCTTCTTCAAGTGATAATTTACAAACAATAAAGTGATGAACATCATTATTTAATCCGATTGCAGTAACACACATAAAAATTACACACAATCTATAAAAAATCCACCACTTATATTATTATCCATTTAAATTACAAAAAAAACATAATAAATTAAAGACGACGCAAGCGCCACCTTTTGCCTAATTTCAAGTGGCATCGTCAACGATTTGGGTCTACGACCGAGAATCATTGTTTCGTCCACTAAAGGAAGTCGAACTTGTCCTGTGAAAAAAAATACAACATTTTTTTTAAATCATCATTATTTTATCCGATTGCATTATATCAAATTAACTTGTTCGTAGGCGTTGGAGTGAAACGCAGTGTAAAAAAAGACACGACAATCACTATTGTTTGTTGATTTGAGCACACCAATTTATTAATTAGGACTGGTAAAGGCCACCTTTTGTTCTCTGGCTCCGATTCAATTTAGGGGGTAATCATAGGAAAAAAAAGCGCGCACCAAATTCGATTTTGACATTACCGCAGAATTTAATGTCTCTGTCACAATGCTGAAAAATTAAAGAGGTTGCTTATGTAATCGAAGGTTACGCGTTTGTATTTTTGGCACAATTATAATTCAAGACTGTTAACAAAAAAAAATAAGAAGGATTTTTATTGAATTAAATAAAACTCTTAGTTTGTTTCACTATTTATATTTTATCTATCCGACTAGTTTCGACCATTGGTCATTCCTCCCTGAAGATGACCAATGGTCGAAACTAGTCGGAGAGATAAAATATAAATAGCGAAACAAACCAAGAGTTTTATTAAAATAACAGTCTTTAAATTTGTGATTAAACACTTCACGTAAACTCAAAAAAAACATTCAGTGTTTGTTTATTCCATCGGAGTTTTCATAAAAATAGAAATTTAACTACAGCCACATTTTTATTCGCCATAAAATTAAAAAAAAAAGTATGTATTTATGTAAGTTTTAATATTCATAAAAGCAATTCCACATTTGCATATTTCTTATTCAATTTCGTATTAAAATTTGACCTTGCATAACATTTGTGTTATTTCCTACGTTTCGTACAGCAGTAATTATAAAACTTTATGAAATTGCACTGTTGTTGCAAAAAAAACGTCAGTAATTTTAATGGGAGTCATTCGGTTGGATATTTTTAGTTTTCATATAAAAAAACAGCAAATACAAAAAATGCGAAATAAATAATATTTTAATGACAGAAAGACCGATGGATGGTCGATAGCCATTTTCTAGATGTTTATGATTGTAATGTTGTAAATATTGTAATGTAATTTAATGCATCTCTAAGAAGTAAAGATGTCCTTATAGATATAATCAATCCCTTTTTCCAACTGCAAAAAATACTTGCACTGTAAGTTTTACAAACATCTATTGAAACAAATCTTTTTGTTATATTTCAGGTGCTCAGAATAACAGATTTTTGTAATTCTAAGTAGATGTTTTCCCTGATTTCCATGTTTTTGATACTCTTGCTGAGATTTTTCTGGGAATTATTCCAGTTGGCAATATTGAAATGGATTCCATCTGCCACATTTCCTTGATTTCAGTAAGCAGGTCCGAGGACTTTCTTATTTTTTCAGCATGGGTGGACTCTAAATTTGTGGTGGACGGTATAGCCTCATCTATCAATAGTAGTGATGGGCAAAATCGATTATTTCAATAATCTATTGGTCTATTGTTTGGTATCGCCTTGTCAGTAATTATACTCCAATCCCAATACATTCATATGGCGCTATTCTGAAGTTTTAGGGCGCTTCGACAACATTGGTTACTTGCGGTATTGCGCTATTCTCCAGAAAGGCTGGTGGGTCATGTTTATAACATTTATCGTTCTGGGCAGTTTCTTCTTATTATTTAAAATTCTCCAACAATGTTCACGATTACTAAAAACAATCTTAACAGGTCGAGGTTTTATTGATTTATTGCCCAATCGAAAGAATTTTAACATTTCAACATCAGAAGAAAAAGGTTCCAACAATGACAATAATTTAATTTTATCTTCAGACCATTGAATGTTAGAGTCAGTTTCCGATGATGTTGAAGAATTAAATAATATGAAACAAAGATGATTCACACATTTGCAGTTATTTAAATTACAAAGAAATAAAAGAAAGAAAATTTCTATAAAATTCGATCAATCCCTTTTTCCAACTGCAAAAAAATACTTACACTGTAAGTTTTACAAACATCTATAGATCTATAACTTACAGTGTAAGTATTTTTTTGCAGTTGGAAAAAGGGATTGATCGAATTTTATTGATCACTGCCAGAAATTTTCCTTGTTTAATTTCATTGTAATGTTAAAGAATATTAAGTTTCGTTCTCTATGCCTGCGATCATCAACTTCTTTCAAGAAAGTATTATCTAATGTAGAATTGAGACTTAATCCACTACGCTCTAATACTGTAATCCGCTGTGATAGTTCCTCCACAGTAGATTTTAAGATAACATTTTCGGCTTTAATATTTTCAACATTAAGCACTTAATTTCAGATATTTCATTCCTTTGTATCTCTAGACTGGATACCAAAGTTGCGACAGATTTTTGTAATTCTTTGATGATTTGGGAAAGATCATTAATTGATTTGTTAGCTGTTGAAACTTCAATATCTGTAATAGTACCAGCACCACACGTAAACTCCTCATCACCATCATCATTGCTGGTAAATATTCCATTTTTAATGCGAGACGAACAACCAACATGATAAGAGGACAAACATCGTATACAAACAATGCGAGCCTTAACTGCAGATTTATTGCATTTATTGCAGACTACTTTGCTATTATCATTCATAATTATATATATATATATATAATCGATGTCCCCATTTACCAATTGGTGTCGGGGTTCATTCATAATTAAAATGTAAAACTTTTAATCTGTTCTAGTTTTTATCTTGGAGTGCGTTTCAAATTCCAGCAGTCTTTGTTTGAAATCATTTCCAAGTTGTTCGAGTAAAGAGAGACAAAAATAGGAACAATCAACCTTGATTGACCAAACAAATAAATTGACAATATTTTTCGAGGTAGCAATTTAACAAAAAAAATAAAGCAAGGATTTCTAGAGTTTTTAAATATTTTTTTGCAAACTACATAGAACAAATATGTCGAAGAGTAAGTGTAATTTTCTTGATTGTAATATTTGTATTACATTCCTTTCTTCACTTCTTTATTTAAAAAAAAATACTATATGTACTTTTCCAGCAAAATATATATATATGTTTTTAATAAAATTGGCAAATTTTACCACAGTGGTAAAACAAAGTTAAGTGTTTTAATATTAACTTAATAATTACTTTCTTTATTATTTCTACTTCTGATATAAATTGAACCCGACGCCTTAAGGGGCACAACAAGGGATAGCAGAAGAAGAAGAATATATAAATCGATTATTTGAATAATCGATTTTAGGCCTATAGAATTTTATTTCGTTAACCCTTTAGGCACCTCACACTGAGGAAGGAGAGGAACATATAACGAAGTTATATAAGACTAAATAAATAAAATCCTATAGGATTATGTTCATGAAATACATTGAACATAGCTTTATATGATTTCCATAGGGCTATGTTTAATTAAATAAAATCATCACTGTATAATTTCTTGAATAATAATATTTGTTAAAAACAAGTTTGCAAATTTTGATTGATTCAAAATGACAGATGCGCGCGCTCTCGCTGGTTTAAAGCAACAATAATTTTTGACAGCCGACATTTTCGCGTGTGGTTCTTACCACACACACGAAAAAAAGTGTGCCGAGCGCGCCTTAATCCTCACACAAGAACATTTCCATTGCACACGCTCTCACACGCCGAAGAACAATTGATGGGAAATAAGAAACGCGAATCGCACACCAATCCGCCATTCCACCATTTTTTTTCTTCCTTTTCGCCAAAATCACCCCGAGCGAAATTACACAACCGATAATTGCGTTGACCAACTTAGTAAACGAAGAAGAGAAAGGGTTGTTGTTTTGGTTTTTCGTTTTTTTTTTATTTAGCGGACTTACCAAAATTTCGTGGATACGCGAAAAAATCCGTTAGTCGTGATTTAAGAACAAATAACACAGGAGTAATAACACTATTGGTGCGCGGCGGCCAACAAACACACCTATTCTACCACATTCCTTCGGAATTCCAGAGGTCGGGCTAAGATGGTCGCGCGTACACTTCTCTTTCATCCAGAAAATCCGAGCACTCAACAAAATCAAGAATCCCAAAAAACGTGAACTCAATCAGCGCGAAAAATTTTTTCGGCACACGCACAATTTTCAGTTGTTTTCTTTTTTTTTGCAGCAAACCACACTCACGACGGTCACCTTTGGCTCCACGTAGCTCGAGAGAACAGGTAAGTGGTTTTCATTTTCTGCCCGTGTGTGCGTGTTCGCGGGTTCCTGTGTGTGAGTGTCGGTGGAGGAGAGGTGGGAGACTTGGAGGGGTCAAGAATACAGGTAAGAACGTGCACAGGTGGGACAGTTTTGAGCGGATTCTCAGAATTCTTTCGCTCGGTCGCCTCCCGGCGAGATGAATAAGGATGGGAACTGGGTGCCTTCCCAAAATTATTCTCAATGGCCAATTTCTTCTCGTTCGTCTTTGCCTCCTTTTCTTAGCCCGGGTCCCGTTAAGCCCGTCGTAAAGTTTCACGGATTACTATTATTGTCCAATGAGGCAGGAAGGATATTTACATTTTTGATTGTACGACAGGTTGATGACAAAAAAAAATATTTTCAAAGCTTATAAACTACTAAATAAATCGGCAATAAACAGTTGAACAAATGGTAATTTAAGATTACAACATTTTTTTAAGGGTGGCGATACCTGCATAGCTTCAAAACATGCTCTTTTTTTTTAATCGAGCTTAATCAAAGCTTACAAAGTACTAAATAAATCGGCAATAAACAGTTGAACAAATGATGATTTAAGATTACAACATTTTTTTAAAGGGTAGTGATACCTGCAAAGGTTCAAAAAATGTTTGTTTTTTATCGCGGAATTCAAAAGTGTGCACATTTAAGATTATTTCCTAAACGGAAGAGTTACGCACTTGAAATTTATTTCCAGCATTTTCTCGTGATCACTTTTATCAACATTTTTTTTATTTGAAAGCTCTAGCACTTATAGTTCCTGAGATATAGCCGGTGACCTTTCTTATCTAGACACCCGGTACAATACAATATCTATCAGTGTATATAGCCGAGAAGTAGTTGTTTCAATAACGTACTGTTTAAGTAATTCTCGAGCGTTGAAAAAGGGGAATGATTACACTTTCGCGATCATTTCCAGGGTTTTTTCTTACTTGATTTCAATTCAAGTAATTGCTTTAGATTTTGATATTCTAATTATAAAATAGTTTTCGTTTTTGAAAAGAAAATCAATAATACCTGAAAGAAAACAAAAAGAGAAAAGAATCGACCGATTGCGCCAAGGTGCTAGTTGGAAAGGTGGTTTGTTTACCGGTCGGGATTCTTCGAATTGTTCGGTGCGCTTTATATGGAAGACTCACTCGGGTTTTTTGTTTTTATTCTCGGCGTTGCGGCGAATGGAATGCATTAATAATGGAACGCGCGGCGTCCGCAGCGTTTCGCGAATCGACGCTTTGATGGAAATTAGCATTTGAACGCGGGTCACAATGGCCGAGTGTCTGTTTGGAAATTACCTTGTCTGCTGATAGCGAATGCGCCTTGTTTCATTAACTGGGGCAAGCGAAATGAAAATTGCTGTGATTTATTGTTTTTCGCTGTATTTTCCTGCTGGATTATTCTAATTAGCAGCACCTGTGTGTGATTTAATTGAGTGTGTGTTTAAAAAAAATATCGTGTGTGTGTATTTGTTTACGCTTATTCGCTTCAAGTAATATTTTTTTGTTTGTTTGAGTGAGGCAGGGGAAAATCCATTTATTTATTCAAACGGTACACATTTTACAAAATGAAAACAAAATATATAAAAAAATAAAGATGTTATTTTTATTAGTCTACAAAAATTTTCAAAATTGGTCCATTTTTTCGCACATTTTTCAAAGGCCAGATTTACATGCCTGCTGTACGAAAACTATTGGTTATAGATAGCTTAAATTTATACAGTTGAAGCTCCCATTCATTGGGAACATTTTGGTATAATTTTATGTTAATCCGAGACTTTTCAATTTTTCACCAAAATTCAATTTTTTCGATGCATACCCTTTGAAAATATTCAAATTTCGATGAAATTTTTTTTCCTCCGAAAAAATCTGAAAAAATTCTCAAATACTCTTAAAGATGTTAGAAACAGCGCGGAACATTTATTTTTCCAGAAAAAAATCATTTCCGGTTCATCAAAGCCATTTGAATTGATGAGATACATTTCCATGGAGTCTTATGGAAACAGTTTAAGCGAGTCGCGCCGATCGACCCTTTTCGGCGCGGTGTTAATTAAAACAAGATAACATTTTTCACAGATGTGATAGAATATTGAAATTTAAGGTATTAGATTCTAGAAGGATTTATTTATAAACCAACGTAAAAATCATTAAAATGCGAGTTTTGCACTTGTCTACAAAAATTTTCAAAATTGGTCAATTTTTTCGCACATTTTTCAAACGCCCGATTTACATGCCTGCTGCATGAAAACTATTCGCTATGCATAGCTTAAATTTATACAGTTGAAGCTCCCATTCATTGGGAACATTTCGGTATAATTTTATGTTAATCCGAGAGTTTTGAATTTTTCACCAAAATTCAATTTTATCGATGCATACCCTTTAAAAATATTCAAATTTCGATGAATTTTTTTTTCCTTCGAAAAAATCTGAAAAAAATCTCAAAGACTCTTAAAGATGTTAGAAACAGTGTGGAACATTTATTTTTCCAGAAAAAAAAATCATTTCCGGTTCATCAAAGCCATTTGAATTGATGAGTTCCATTTACATGGAGTCTTATGGAAACGGTTTAAGCGAGTCGCGCCGATCGACCCTTTTCGGCGCGGTGTTAATTAAAATAAGATAACTTTCTTCACAGATGTGATAGAATATTGGAATTTAAGGTATAGGATTCTTGAAGGATTTATCTATAATTCAACCTAAAAATAATTAAAATACAGTTTTTGTAATTGTCTACAAAAATTTTCAAAATTGGTCAATTTTTTCGAACATTTTTCAAAGGCTCAATTTACATGCCTGCTGCACGAAAACTATTCGCTATGCATAGCTTAAATTTATACTGTTGAAGCTCCCTTTCATTGGGAACATTTTGGTATAATTTTATGTTAATCCGAGACTTTTCAATTTTTCATCAAAATTCAATTTTTTCGATGATTTTTTTTTTCCTCCGAAAAAATCTGAAAAAATTCTCAAAGACTCTTAAAGATGTTAGAAACAGCGTGGAACATTTATTTTTCCAGAAAAAAATCATTTCCGGTTCATCAAAGCCATTTGAATTGATGAGTTCCATTTACATGGAGTCTTATGGAAACAGTTTAAGCGAGTCGCGCCGATCGACCCTTTTCGGCGCGGTGTTAATTAAAACAAGATAACTTTTTTCACAGATGTGATAGAATATTGGAATTTAAGGTATAGGATTCTTGAAGGATTTCTCTATAATTCAACCTGAAAATAATTAAAATACAGGTTTTGTACTAGTCTACAAAAAATTTCAAAATTGGTCAATTTTTTCGCACATTTTTCAAAGGCCCGATTTATATGCCTGCTGTACGAAAACTATTGGTTATATATAGCTTAAATTTATACAGTTGAAGCTCCCACTCATTGGGAACATTTTGGTATAATTTCATGTTAATCCGAGAGTTTTGAATTTTTCACCAAAATTCAATTTTTTCGATGCATACCCTTTGAAAATATTCAAATTTCGATGATTTTTTTTTTCCTCCGAAAAAATCTGAAAAAATTCTCAAACACTCTTAAAGATGTTAAAAACAGCGTGGAACATTTATTTTTTCAGAAAAAAATCATTTCCGGTTAATTGAAGCCATTTGAATTGATGAGTTCCATTTACATGGAGTCTTATGAAAACGGTTTAAGCGAGTCGCGCCGATCGACACTTTTCGGCGCGGTGTTAATAAAAACAAGATAACTTTTTTTACAGATGTGATAGAATATTGGAATTTAAGGTATAGGATTCTTGAAGGATTTATCTATAATTCAACCTAAAAATAATTAAAATACAGGTTTTGTACTTGTCTACAAAAATTTTCAAAATTGGTCAATTTTTTCGCACATTTTTCAAAGGCCAGATTTACATGCCTGCTGTACGAAAACTATTGGTTATACATAGCTTAAATTTATACAGTTGAAGCTCCCATTCATTAGGAACATTTTGGTATAATTTCATGTTAATCCGAGAGTTTTGAATTTTTCACCAAAATTCAATTTTTTCGATGCATACCCTTTGAAAATATTCAAATTTCGATGAATTTTTTTTTCCTCCGAAAAAATCTGAAAAAATTCTCAAAGACTCTTAAAGATGTTAGAAACAGCGTGGAACATTTATTTTTCCAGAAAAAAAATCATTTCCGGTTCATCAAAGCCATTTGAATTGATGAGATACATTTCCATGGAGTCTTATGGCGTTGATTAAAACAAGATAACTTTATTCACGTATAAGATAAAGTATTGGAATTTAAAGTATTAGATTCTAGAAGGATTTATTTATAAATCAACGTAATAATCATTAAAATGCGAGTTTTGTGCTTTTCTACAAAAATTCCCAAAGTTGGACAATTTTTCCGCTCATTTTTCAAAGGCCCAAATCACACGCCTGCTGTACGAAAATTGTTGGTTCAATGTTGTTAAAATTTATATAGTCGATGCTTCCATTCATGGAGAGCATTTTGGTATAATTTGGAATTATTCCGCGATTTATTAATAATAATTTTAAATATATTCTCATTGTGAAAGTAATGTTGTAATCTTTGATTAATAATAATATCTTTAAATGTATTCTCATTGTGAAGATAATCTTGTAATCTTTAATAAATAATAATAATTTTAAATATATTCTCATTGTGAAGATAATTTTATAATCTTTGATAAATAATAATATCTTTAAATGGATTCTCATTGTGAAGATAATGTTGTAATCTTTGATAGTTTTTTGTTTTGTTTCTCTACTACTACACAACTTTTACTTTTTGCCTTCTCCGCGGAATCTATTAAACACTCGGGTATTTAAAAGCTGAGTGCTTGCAACATCCCGATGGACTGTTTCATGAGTAATAGAGGTTTGTCGTGAGGCTGTTGTAACGATGTAAACATGCTTGCATTCCTAGACCGAGCGATTATTCGAGACGTAATGATGCGAAACGAAATTTTATATTTTCTGGATTAAGAAATCCAGCTTATATTTTTTCCCTTTGAATATTAAAAAAAAAAAAACATTATTTTTTATGTTCCATTTAAATCATCAAGTGAAGAGAAAATAATCTTTGTGGCATTCTTCAATTATGAAGAGGTAGTATCAGGTGAAAACAAAGATTATTTCTTTGTGACATCTTTACTTTACTAAAGAGACATCCTCTTCAAGCCAGAATTCTTAAGATGTTGCTGTTATCAGGATTGTAAGATGATCTTTCGCTGCTGAAATAAAAATAATTATTTCACAAAATTGCTTTCAACTATCAACTTGTTAATATCTACTTTTCTTTATTACAGCCTTTTCGTTTCCCACATGTTGTTATTAACGTTATTAACTAACCAACCACAATTATCTCCTCCAATACTCATCTGCCGTAATTTCTCTTTCGATCGAACTGTTTTTTTTTTTTTTCTTGTTTCCTTCAATCGACTTCTTCGCAGTTACAGTAATTTTCGCGCATCTCCACTCCGCAATGCAACGACGAATGTAAACCCTGCGCTCGCAGCCGGTGATTAAAGGTAGAACAAAACGCTATCGACCTTTGAAATCAGCTAGAAATTTTCTTTTCTCGCCGAGAAAGCAAGCGGACAGGCAAACTCGCCCGTGGAATGCGCAACCGGTAATAATATATTAATTATGCACCTGTGCCTTTTAATATTCTTATTTCACAATTCTCTGTTGATGGGCGGGCTGGAGAGGTGAGGAGAGAACGCGAACGGCCGGGCCTTCTTTTTCTCGGGGTCAGGAGGAAATTCATTTTCTATTTTTTTTTCTTTTCGCGCATACTTGGGGAATGTGAAAAATGTGAAATGTCTCGGGATGTTTATAATAATTATTTTAAATATAATCTTCTTTAGACAAACTTAATAAATCCCTAACCCTTCTATCTTAAAACACCAACCTGTTGAAACCAAACATTCTGTTTCAACAATTTCATTTATATACATAAGCTTATATTTATACATCTATGTTTATTTAACAAGAATAAATATTGTATCAGTCTGTCCGGGTCTTTCTGCCCTCAATTTCGTTTCACTTTGTTTCATACTCTATTCTGAATTTTTCAAATCGATAAATTGGACACGTATAGGATTTTTCTTTGGGGTAATCTTACGTTAAACGACCAACAACAAGAATGATTTATTATGCATCAATCATAATCAAATCATTAATAAGATTTATCAATACGATTTAATAAATCTTATTATTATTTGATAAATCTTATTTATCATTAATAAGATTTATCAATAACATTTAATAAATCTTATTATTGTTTGATAAATCTTATTAATGATTTATTATTGTGTTTGTTTCGCAGTAAATTGAAGTGCATTAATGTTTGTTTGTTTTTTTTTTTCAGATATTTTATGTTTAGGAATATATTATTTCCTTGATGATGTTTCTGGAGTATGAAGAATTAAATATCTGAAATTATTTAGAAATACTTATTATTATTAACAATTCATTAATATATGCAACCCAATTTTCCTCCAATATTCATATTAAAGAGAAGTGTATACAGAATTCCATTTTAAATCAGTAATTACTTAAATTTATACATTAATAATCACAAATAAAACAATTTAATTTTATTTAGCTGTAAATATTCCACATTATTTGAATTGTTTGGCAAGGTATTTGTATATGGAATTGAAAATAAAAGTGTGAAGAAAGGTTATTAGTGCTTTTTTATCAATTAAGGTATTTGTAATTAATTAAATTGATTTTCTTTTTAAATTATATTTATTAAATTGAAGATATTTCAGTATGTCGTTTAAAATCTACAATTATTTTATTTATCTGTGTATAGTTCATTATTGCTGCTGATGTATTATTACTAGCGAACGTTTTCAGTTTTGTATGAAATAAATATGAATAGATTATTAAAAATCAACCAATAAAACACAGATAAGATTGAATAACTTTAAATTCTCGACTAGTTTCGGGTTATCAGCCCATTTTCAATTTTAAATTTTAAATTCTCTTGAAAATGGGATAATTCATGAAACTTTCTAGAAACATTACTTAAACCTTTCTCTTTCAAAATATGTAAAAAACAAAAAATACCCCATCCCTAGTTTTCGAGATATTTTCAATTTTATGCGAAAAGGACGATTTTTTGTTCGATTTTCTCTGCGTTTGAAATAAAAAAAATCATAAAAAAATCTTTTTGAGCAGTAGCTTCATGAAACTTTCTGGAGACATTACTTAAACCTTCCCCTTTCAGAATATGTAAAAAACAAAAAATACCCCATCCCTTGTTTTCGAGATATTTTCAATTTTATGCGAAAAGGACGATTTTTTGTTCGATTTTCTCTGCGTTTGAAATAGAAAAATCATAAAAAAATCTTTTTGAGCAGTAGCTTCATAAAACTTTCTGGAGACATTACTTAAACCTTCCCCTTTCAGAATATGTAAAAAACAAAAAATACCCCATCCCTAGTTTTCGAGATATTTTCAATTTTATGCGAAAAGGACAATTTTTTGTTCGATTTTCTCTGCGTTTGAAATAAAAAAAATCATAAAAAAATCTTTTTGAGCAGTAGCTTCATGAAACTTTCTGGAGACATTACTGAAACCTTCCCCTTTCGAAATATTTAAAAAACAAAAAATACCCCATCCCTAGTTTTCGAGATATTTTCAACTTTATACGAAAAGGGTGATTGTTTTGTTCGATTTTCTCTGCGTTTGAAATAAAAAAAATCATAAAAAAATCTTTTTGAGCAGTAGCTTCATGAAACTTTCTGGAAACATTATTTAAACCTTTCTCTTTCAAAATATGTAAAAAACAAAAAATACCCCATTCCTAGTTTTCGAGATATTTTCAATTTTATGCGAAAAGGACGATTTTTTGTTCGATTTTCTCTGCGTTTGAAATAAAAAAAATCATAAAAAAATCTTTTTGAGCAGTAGCTTCATGAAACTTTCTGGAGACATTACTGAAACCTTCCCCTTTCGAAATATGTAAAAAACAAAAAATACCCTATCCCTAGTTTTCGAGATATTTTCAATTTTATGCGAAAAAGACGATTTTTTGTTCGATTTTCTCTGCGTTTGAAATAAAAAAAAATCATAAAAAAATCTTTTTGAGCAGTAGCTTCATGAAACTTTCCGGAGACATTACTTAAACCTTCCCCTTTCAGAATATGTAAAAAACAAAAAATACCCCACCCCTAGTTTTCGAGTTATTTCCAATTTTATATGAAAAAGGTGATTTTTTTGTTCGATTTTCTCTGCGTTTGAAATAAAAAAATCATAAAAAAATCAGTGCTCCTAATTTCAAAAAATAGTTTTCTTTAATAATTGAGACACTTTTTAAACTTTCTTTTGCGCAATACTTTTTATTTACAATTCTGACCAAGTTCTTGTATCTTCAGCTTTGTACTGTTTGATTTTATGAATCGAGGCTTTACACTCGCCTTATTAAATGGTGAATGCGCCGGGTGAAATACTAATAAAAAAAGTTAAGATAAACTTTTTTCCAAAGAATAGTAGAAGATTGCACACTCATACCGATCCCGTGTGGATGTTACCCCTGGAAAATTCAACTTTCTAGCTCAATCCGGAGGCGAGATATTGACGACACAAGATATAAGGCATTTTCGTCACCGCATATCTTGACCCGCACATAGGAAATAACATTTTTTGTTCTTAATGTGACTTTCCCAAGCACAATGTTAAAGTTTTCTAGATCTATTATAAATCACTTTGTATATTAGGAAGTACTCATACAAAAAAATCGGTAATCCCAATTCTTTGTTACCGAAAATTATCAATAATCGATCATAAAGTAAGAGATATAGAGTTGACAAAAAAGAAACATTGAGAACGAAAGGCACACAGATAATAGCGTATGCAGACGATATTGATATTAGTACTGGAAGAAATGGATAAAGAAGCAAAGAAAATGGGAATGGAAATTTTGGTGTTCCAAATTTATGAAATGTGGAAAAAAAAGAAGAAAATGAACATGCGAAAATATGAATTTGAAGTGGTTGATAAATTTAAATATCTAGGAGTACAGATAGCAAGCAACGGGAAAAGACAAGAAAAAATTAAAGAAAAAATACAATCGACTAATAGGGGAGTCAGGGTAGGTGTGTGACACCATTAGGTACCAATCGGGGCTAATTTGATTTGATGTGATTTGATGTGATTTAATTCTATAAAGGTTAGTCACGTACTCCTCTGTACAATCGACTAATAACATACTGAGGAACAATACAGCAACAAACAAAATAACATACTGAGGAACATAAAAAAAAGTCAAAATTAATTGTTTAGATTTATTTCAATTAAATACGTATACCACAAAAGTATCACAAAGCCAATTAAAAAAAATTGACAAAATTAAAAACTACACACATTAAATAACCTTAAACGAATCACACTTATTGCGGGAAGAGCTCCTCTTCGGGGACCTTCGCGAAGACGATGTTCGCCATCTGCATGAACACCTGCGCGAAACTCGCCTCGTAGTCCTTCTTCAGCTCCTTGAAGATCTCCAAATCGTTCTCGTTCATCACCTTCAGGACTTCGTCGCTCAACTGCTTGTTGCCGTCGATCAAGTTCTCGATGTCGAAGGACAGCTTGTCGGGGGTGAAGTCGATCGACGCGCCGTGGACTTTGAGGTGCTGCTTGCCGTCCTTCTCCTCGCGAGTGCACGGGAAGACGATGTGGGTTTTTAGGTTTTCTAGAAATACAAATTGAATGATTTAAATTAATTCTGAAAATTATTAAAAAAAAAATATGATGAATTGAATTTTCAGACTTTGATTAAAACACTTGGTTTGTTTCACTGATTGTGAAAACAACAAGTGTTTTAATGAAACAAACATGATTAAAACACTTGGTTTGTTTCATTAAAACACTTGTTGTTTTCACAATCAGTGAAACAAACCAAGTGTTTTAATCAAAGTCTATTAATTAAATATGTTTCACCACGGGTTAAGTGAGAAATTAATTCAAAATAAATTAAATTCTCATTGAACCTGTGATGAAAGAATTGTATTTCTTATTGCTATTGTTTATTGATGTTTTATATTTAAATATATTATCCTGTAATTGGATCTTTTGTTTCCTGTGGGGCAATTTATTTAATAATAATAATAATCTTTATTGTTCAACGGATAACCCAATTACAGAACAATAATAAATAACATTTTAAGTATATTAAATAAAAATGATTTGAAAATAATTAATATATTATTCTCACATTTATTAATTATTTTCAAATCATTTTTATTTAATTTATTTAAATAACTGTGACCAAGTGAATGAATAATACTCTTTTCTATTTATAACATTTTAAGTTTTTGTTTTAAATAAAACACACTTTCAAAATATAAATTTGTCCTTTATTAGCGACAATTGTTTCGCACGCTTTTGCGGCTTCTTTAGGCGAAGAATTTAGGACAAATTTACATTTTGAAAGTGTGTTTTATTTAAAACAAAAACTTTAAATGTTAAAAAATATGGACTTTCAAAAATTACATAGTGTACACCTGCTGCTGCATATCAAAAACATATTGCATCATGCAACAATTTTTTATCCGAGAAAATTTCAATGTGAACAACAAAATCTCCCTGAAGATGACTGAAGGTCGAAACTAGTCGGAGCAAATATACAAAAAAAAAACAGTGAAATAAACCAAGTGTTTTAATTAAAATATATCTTAACAAAAAACTAACGTTACTCAATATAAGGCCATCTGCAGACACGTGATTCGGAATCTATCCTTAGTCAGTACAATATTAATGATAAATAAAACGTCGTTATATTCCTTTCTTCACTGTTTTTGACATTATATGTGTTAAAATAAAACAGCGTGCGAAACAAATTTATATTTTGAAAGTGTGTTTTATTTAAAACAAAAACTTAAAATGTTATTTATTATTGTTCTGTTTTTGACACTATATATGTCAAAATAAAACAGTGAAGAAAGGAATATAACTACGTTTTATTTATCATTATACAATCTCCACATAACTCACTAATATACATATATTAGTACAATATTAAATTAATTAAAATAAAATAAGAATAAGAAGAATAATTGAAACACCTGATTTTGTTTCACCATAAATCTAAAACATTTTACGCAGCTTCTGGTATCCCACAAGGGACCTCGATGGTAGAATTGTGTATTTATTGAATACGAAGGCTATACATTTTAACATTTTGCGTAATATCTGGTGTCCCACAGGGAACTGTTTCAGACGCTCTACTATTCAATTGTTTTATTAATGATATTTATGATATATATATATATATATAGATATATATATATTTTAGATTATATATATATATATATATATATATATATATATAATCTAAAATCCCTATCTACCATAATGATATAGAAAACGTTTATTGTGTGTTATTTGAGGATGATTTTAAAAATCATTAAAACTTGCTTGTCTTTTTCTGCAACGTAACTTAGATATATAGTTTAAGACTTGAACCAACATATGTGTACACCATTGTAAAAAGTTAATAAATGAAATAAATAAAATAGAAATAGAAAATAAATAATATAAATAAAACTGTATAAAATTAAACCTTAATAAAACCAAGCCTTATAAACAATTAAAAAAAAGCGGGGCTAAAAATATATTGAATTAATAATTTTGTAATTCACAATTATTAAAAGTGCATATTCACTTTTATTTTATTAAATTAAATAACGTCAAAAAGAAAAAAAAGTATACTTACTGATGGTGATTTCGCTCTTTCCGTTTCCGTTAAGAGTGAACAGCAACATTTTTCCACTGACTTTCAAGTGACTCTTCAACTCGACTTTTTCACAGAGGGCTTCGATTGTAATTTTGCATTCTTTTGGATCGAAGTCGGCGCTGAAAATATATGCATTTCTATTGAAAGTGTATGCTTACAAGAATTCTCTAAACACATAATTTGTTTTCCAATTTAAAAAAATGTGTTCATTGAAAATATTCTTATATCCTAACCAAGTTTCATCAAATGATGAAAAAATAAAATCTTACATTCTAATAGATGTGAATGAGTTACTTTGAAGATGTTGTAATAAACAAATAAATCATAATAAATTAAAGACGACGCAAGCGCCACCTTTTGCTAAAAGAACATATCTTTTAGCAAAAGGTGGCGCTTTATTTCCGCTTCTTAGAGAAGAAGAAGAGAAGAAGAAGAAGCGGAAAGATATGTCCTTTATTTCCGCTTCTTAGAGAAGAAGAAGAGTAGAAGAAGAAGCGGAAAGATATGTCCTTTATTTCCGCTTCTTAGAGAAGTAGAAGAGAAGAAGAAGAAGCGGAAAGATATGTCCTTTCTTTCCGCTTCTTCTCTAATTCCGTCAATCCATGTAGTTCCTTGGGTTCTTGTCCAGTATATTCTTCTTGTTGGAAAGATATCAAGACTTCAATCCAGGATATAAAAAAAATGTTGAGATGAATACAAAAAACAAAATTCAGCTCATTTTACCTAACGGTAGAAAGAAAAAGGAGGGGAAAAATTTTAATCATCGCTTACTCTAATATTTTAGCGGTGGAGAGTCCGTGGACGTTCAAATCCGTGTAAGTCTGTTCCAAATCAACTTGCCCGCCACTTCCAGCAATATGGATGGATTGGATCAAGAGTGGATCAAGTTTTGGCAATGCCAATTCTTTATTACCTAAAATAATCAATTTTATTTAACAAAAAAACTTATATTTATTAATAATTGAAGAAATATCACGTTTTAGTAAATATATTTTGGTTATTTTATTTATTTAATAACTCAACAGCATAAGGGTTTATTTAACAACAAAAAAAAAACTTATATTTATTAATAATTGAAGAAATATCACGTTTTAGTAAATATATTTTGGTTATTTTATTTATTTAATAACTCAACAGCATGAGGGTTTATTTAACAAAAAAAACTTATATTTATTAATAATTGAAGAAATATTACGTTTTAGTAAATATATTTTGGCTATTTTATTTATTTAATAACTCAACAGAATAAGGGCTAAATTAAATATTACATAATGTACACGCAAATTGAATGATTAAGTAATATTTAATATTAATAAAAGGACAGAAAGATGTCGAAAAGTATACTATCAAGAATTTATGTTTTGTTCATTAAAAGACAAAACACAATTTTCGATTGTTTCCCTTGAAGGCCAAAATTTTGGACGATACTACTTATAAATTGGGTTTCTTTCTAATTATATTATTTTATTGCGAATCAATTTTTTTGGATGACGCATGGTTTACAGCAAAAACAAATTTATTCTCTTTTTTCTTATTACTATTTTTTTAATATTAATGACAATTGAATTCTTCTTAAAGGGAAGTGGTTCAGGTAAAAAGAGACAAAAGTGGAAACAATCGACCTGATTGGGACAACAAATTGAATTCTTCTTGGAGTAAAATATGTAGAGTTGTAAATATAAATTTAATCATAATAAATTAAAGACAACGCGAGCGCCATCTTTCGCCTAAATTTCTTTTAAAAGGCAACAAAATGAATGTCCAGAAGACAAAAATTATTTTAGGTAAGGTTGAATCAAAAACTATGCCTGAAATAGTGGAAACGTTTGGATTTATCTTGATAGAAGACTATAAAAAAATACAGATACAAATCAATCAAGTTCACTCTTAATCAATACACATTTTTATGAAACTGTATTAATTCAAATAAATGGGTTTTGAGTTCACGTGAAGTGTTAGTATCAATAATAACACAAGAGTTTTTTCCTTACTTCACTTTAAAAAAAAAGTGAAGTAAGGAAAAAAGAAGAAAAAAAAACAGTTTTTTCCTTAATTCACTTTAAAAAAAATGTAGTGAGGAAAAAACTCTTGTGTCGACAATGTTGGTTGTTGGTTGTGGAGGCTTTAATTATTTAAAAAAAATAGTTGTCCTTGCTCCCACGTATTTTTTTATTCTTTTTTATTAAACTAGATATATTTCGGAGAAAAAAATAAGTAGAAGAAAGGACAACTATTTTTATTTAAAAATTTAATGATATTAATAAAATTCCACCGATTGTTTGAATTTGTTCGCACGGATTTTATTAAGTTAAACATAGGACTAGATAGATAAAGTTTGGGTGGCCTTTTGACCTGTACCACCGCGACCTTTGCAGATCTATTGTGGATAAAAAAAACATAGGACTATGTTCAAAAACAATGAAATCCTTACTGTATGTTATATTACTCTACATATTCTGTCAATTTCGAAGATTATTATTATCATTTTTTTATAACTTCGTATGTAACTTACCCTTAGCAAAAACCGAAACCGCTTTCGAAATGCCATCAATCAAGCATGGCTTGTAATCGCTTTGGGAGAGCTTGCAGGTTGAAATGGAAGCAGCTATAAAATTAAACAACAATTTTAAAAATATATTAAAAAATTAAAATTAATGTTTTTTTTAATATATTAGACTTCATTTAATAATTATTAGTAATAATAACAATATTTATTTATTTAGTCTTATATAACAACATCCCTCGACACCCAATACGGGTAAAAGAGGATAAGATTAAGAAAGAAAGAATATAACAACATCGTTATATGTTCCTCTCTACTTCTCAGTGTGAGGTGATAAAAAATATAATTATTCTAAATTTTATAGTAGAGTTAATTCAGGATGATTTAATTGAAATTAAAACACTTGGTTTGTTTCACTTAAACCAAGTGTTTTGATTTCAATTAAACCATCCTGAATTAATTCAAAAATGTTTCACCGCGGGTTAAGTGAGAAATTAATTAAACATTTATAGTAGAGGCTGTTACGTAATGAAATTCCTTTATAACTAATTATACAAGTAAATCAATTGTAGCAGTGTTTTCTACAATAAATCCTGTGAAACTCAAAAAACAAAATATTGGAGTTTACTTGTATAATCTGTAATAATTTAAAGTTTAATCTACATTTTTGATTATAAAAACGTACACAATGAAAATTTCATGAATGATTTTTTTCCGTTATTAAATAATTTTATTGCAAAAAATGTTAAATTCCATAAATTATCTTTTAATGTATAGTTAGTATAAGCAATATGTATTTAAATGAACTTACCGTTAATAAACAATAAACAATAAATAAATAAATAACTAGGGCAGAAAGACTTTTTGTCGAAAGCCCTTACTTAATAAAGTAAAATTTGTACATACATAAGTTGTATATAATATAATTTATTTATTTATTTATGGATTTCTCCTTTTTCAAAATTACAAAAAAAATATAATAACACATACAATATAAATAATTACAGTTAGTTGAACATTACAACACTAAAATCAGAGAGAAAAAATACATATAAGTGACTAATATTGGCGAGATCAATAAATTACATGTAATTACATGTAAATTCTTAAGTAATAAAGATTTGTTAGTAGTACAATAACTATCACAATTACTTACGTAAACTAGCTGAATGTACACTGATTGCCAAAACGGCGACTGCGAAAACTGTTCTACACTTATTCATATTTATTTTATATATATATATATAAATTATATTATAATTATATTCAGTTTCTAATTAATTTTGATTGTTCTTCTTCAAGGAGAAGTGAAGAATTGCGCTCTCTTCGACGCCGAAACTTGGTATTTATAAGAGCGCCGGATTATTCCCTCCACGGCTGCCGAAAAAAAAAAACTCGTTCGAAAATGAATTAGTTGTCTGCGTCGACTGTGATAATCTCTCTAATTCGATGGAATAATCGCACATTTCAATGTCACGGACAATAAAATAAGATTTTATAATAATTTACGGAAGAGGGAATTATTGCTACTTTGAATAAAAGAATTAACGGAAGGAATTATTGAAGTTTTATTAGGTTATTTTGCATATTTTGACTAATTATTTTCAATAATTAGTTAACTTTATTTTTGATGTAGAATCTGAAAAAAATATAAAATATGTGTCATTCTATTAGAAAAAATATAACTATGATACGCCATGCTTTTATGGGACACCCTGTATATTTGAAACTAATTTTAAAATGTGGTCCTAATAGACATACATAGGCCTGCGAAAGCCGATTTTGAAAAAAATGAACCATTTAGCCGTAAAGCTACTCGGCGCGCACGCTGAGACACCCTGTATATATAATATATATATATATATATAATCGATGTCCCCTTTTACCATTTGGTGTCGGGGTGAATAAAGATGTTTGTATATATAAACCCATCAATTTTAATGAACGAAAAGCAGATTTGTTTATCAACTAAAATTAAATTAGTCGCTACTAAATAATTTCCCCATGTTGTTTTTTTTTATGGTAACAAGTAGTCGCGATTAGCAGACTATTCACGTGAAGTACAGAGTCCTATTTATTTATTTATTTATAGAACAAACCGCAATGTTTACTCCCAACTCGGGTTATTATTATTTTGAGAATAAATTTTGTTTACGATTTGCTTCAACTGGAAGATGTTGTTTTGCACAAGATCTAGATTTTCGTGTGTAGTTGTTTTTCCACGTACCCATAAAAACACAAACGACATCTTTGGACGTGTTTACGGACGCTGCAGAGAGATTTTATCAAGTTCAAATTTAGTTGATCATTGTTGATTTGGAATACTTAATTAATGTTATTATGGAAATGAGAGATGGCAAATAAATTTGAGTTTTGCAAATCACAACAGGTACAAGTTTTTTTTAAATGGATATTTTAATAATAGAAAATTCAAAGTCACATATTATTGATAATTTATTAATTATTTTCGAGTTATTTTTATTTAATTTATGATAACAGAAGCTTCTACTTCGCTATGTATTTTATTATATTATTATTTTCTACTGATCACGAATGCCATGAAATTAAATACTTTTAATTTCATGGCATGCGTGATTTATTAGTATTAAAAAATATTTTGTTAAGACTGTGTTTATTTATCAGAATAAAGATATTATATGTGGTATCATTGTAATCAGAAAAAATAGAGGATTTTAATGTGATAAAAAAAAAACAATATGGCGCCAATAAGAAATAAGAAAGTCGATGATGGTCCAGAAGAAACGAAACACGCTATTAGTGCTACTTTCAAATTATTAAGTGCTATAAGAATGTCTTCATTGTATTGAATTATTGCTTCAAATAACGAAGATTAACAGTTGCTAATTCTTGTTACATTGATATTTCGAATTAAAGAAAATCGGAATTATTCTGTAATAAGAAATAATAACGTGTACGTTATTTTGAATCATCACAATCTAAGCAGCTTTTGTAATGGATGTATATACACATGAATGTGCAGTTATTTAATAACATACACTTAAAAATTTTAATTACAGAATACCCCTGAATGTTGTATTATAGATAAAAAAGTCATCTTAAAACATGCAGGAATTTCGTGAAATAAAATAAAAATCATTATAGTAATTGTTTTGCTTTTGTAATAGATATATATACATATGAATGTGCAGTTATTTAATAACGTACACGTTAAAATTTTAATTACAGAAAACCCCTGAATGTTGTATTATAGATAAAAAAATCACCTTAAAGCATGCAGGAATTTCGTGAAATAAAATAAAAATCATTATAGTAATTGGTTTTTCTGAAAACAATAAAAATAGGTCATATTTTCATCAATTTTAGGGTTGCAATCTTAAAGTGTATTCAGCCACCATTCATCTAGCGTAAATTTCATTAAATGTGAATTTCGTTTTCCTGTTTCCATAAACGAAGCCTTCCTTTAGTGGACGAAAGAATGATTCTCGGTAGACCCAAATCGAAGCCACTTGAAATTAGGCAAAAGATGGCGCTTGCGTCGTCTTTAATTTATTGTGATTACTTAAAGTGTATCACCGATAGTTACAAATTATTATTATTTTGTATTTTGTCGTATTTTGTGACAAAATTTTTTATACATATGTTTTGTAATCTTTTTAGAGCGTCACACTTTTCTTATAACATTTTTTAATATGTAATTATAATTGTAATTTGGAAATGGAGATTCCGTTAATAAAGTAAATTGAAATAATTGGATCAATGTTAAAACAATAAACCTTATGTAATCTTAAATCAAACACAATAAATAAACCTTAATGTTACATTAATGTAATCTTAAATCAAACACAATAATTGCTACGTAAAATATTGTATTTCATTGACATTAATCAACTTATATATCTACATAATCATGAATTATTTCACGTCCGTATCGAAATTAATACCAGCTGGGGAATATCTGCTTAGCGGGGACGATGTTGAAGAACAAATTAGCGGCGTGCTTGAACAACTCCCCGATGGACGTTTCGTAATCGCCCTTCAGCTCCCTGAAAATCTCCATGTGGTTGTCGTTCATCACCTGGAGGACGTTCGCGGAGAGTTCCGGATTGCCGTCGATCAGGTTCTCCAGGTCGAACAGCAGCGATTCCGGTTCGAAGTCGAGGGTGTATTTCGTTATCTTGATGTGATCTTCGCCGTTCTTATCCTCGATCTCGCAGTCCAGGTGATGGAACGTGTGTAAGTTTGCTTATAAAAAAAAACGATTTGTTATTGTATTACGTTAAAGAAAATTCCACTAAAGTGTGGGCCAAATCATTTTGATTGTCTAGAGCAGTATTTATTTAAATAAAAATACTTGTCCTTTCTCCTATTTATTTTTTATTTCACTAGATATATTTCGAAAACTATGTTTCCATCTTCGGTAGTTGAAGTTGTTATAATTTTTTTAATATTTATAAAAACTTCAACTACTGAAGATGGAAACATAGTTTCTGAAATATATCTAGTGAAATAAAAAATAAGTAGGAGAAAGGACAAGTATTTTTATTTAAATAATTAAAGTCTCCACAACCAACAACAAACACAAAGAAGATTAGAGCAGTATTTCTCAAACTACGGACTGCGTGGGTCGCAGTCCGTAGTTTGAGAAATGTTGAGTGCCACTGAAATGTATACATGAATTTAAAAAAATATATCACTTATGCTCTATTAAAGATGGACTTTGATTTCTTGTAAATCGATTTGCGTGTAACGAGTTGAATTACCCCAACATGATCCGTAAAAAACAAAAGATGTGTATTCGTAAAGGGCGAAACCCTTTACGAATACACATTTTCTTCTATTTTCCCATTTTTATATCGAAAAATAACGCAGTTGCACTTCTAATCCCAGGCAGAAAGACTTATGTTCGATAGCCCTCGTGAAAATTAAACATTTTTATTAAATAAATATGAATAGATTACAAAACAATCACTTCATTTTTGTTTTAAACATTTTTATGAAATAAATATGAATAGATTATAAAAAAATCTCTTAATTTTTATTTTAAACGTTTTTATGAAATAAATATGAATAGATTATAAAAATCCCTTCATTTTTATTTTAAACATTTTTATGAAATAAATATGAATAGATTACAAAAAAAATCCCTTCATTTTTATTTTAAACATTATTATGAAATAAATATGAATAGATTATAAATATCACTTCATTTTTATGAAATAAATATGAATAGATTACAAAAAAATCCCTTCATTTTTATTTTAAACATTATTATGAAATAAATATGAATAGATTATAAAAATCACTTCATTTTTATTTTAAACATTTTTGTGAAATAAATATGAATAGATTATAAAAAATCACTTCATTTTCATTTAATTTAATCAGAATTGTCTTGAATCTGATTTTCTAAAATAAGATCCAATTATAATTCCGTGTTATTACTGATATCTTGCTTTTAACTTCAAAAATCATTAATACTTACTTAATGTGATGTTTACATTTCCGTGGCCCTTCAAAGAAAACAGGAGCATTTTTCCGGCAACTTTGTATCTGCCGATCAAGTAAACAACCGGCGTGTCGGACCGTAACTTCATGTGACATTCGTCTTTTCCAATTTTAAGTCTGAAAGTAATTATAAAAAAATATGTCAAAGTAATTAATTACAATGAAATACATTTAAATAATAAATAATAATAAATCTTTATTGTCCAACAGGAAACAAGTCCCAATTACAGAACAAATATACAATAATCAAATACAAACATAGCATAGAGAAAATATGAAGATATAAAAATGGTAGTATAACATTATAGCCGCATTACAATAACTACATTTAATTCTATTTTAAATAATTTAAACCCTACACCCATATGGGTAGAAAGGGTCATTGAGTATATATATATATTAACGCTGAATTATCGGGAGGCGTTAGAAATCACAAAAGCTATAAAAGCGGAAAAAACATAGTAAATGACAACGAAGACCTATGGAATTCCCCTGACGAAATAATCATAAAAACCAATTTGTATAATTTATAATAATTTTCCCCGTTTTTTTTAATAGCCCTTCAAAACTGCACTGTCTGTTTTGCCGCACCCTGTACTATGATCATCAAACAATGAAAAATTACGAAATATTTCCTTTTTACAATATTTCCCAAATTTCAATAGATTCTCCTATTTGATAAAACTATTTCACGATTCGTAAATTGTATTTATAATAATTCGAGTCCTTTACAGCTTTTACAAAGCAAATACTATGAATTATTTTAATTGTATTATTTTATTATTGTAACTATTTAATTTTTTGAAAAATATTCAATCTGTATAAATACTTTATTTTATTTCTGTTATTTCCACAGGTAATTGAATTTTTAATTAAAATACGTTTTCTTAGATGTTCCACGCAACAATAAAAAAAAACGAGACGTCAAAAAATCAACTAAACACATTAGGATTTTTGGCCGGGAGCGTTTATTTCAATTTTATTAGTTTACGTTGTAAAATTAATAATCCCAAATTACGAGGCTACACAGAATTAATTTATTACGATATTTATTCGTCGAAAATCCGTGAATTAATTCACGGCTTCGTTTTGATTATAATTCACATAAAATAAGAGACAATACGGAAAATTTTGAAGACATCGGCTATTTACACTGAAATAATAATTGTAATAATATATTTCATCCATTTACACTAATTTACATTAAGAGAATATAAATATTCATGAATTAGTATTAATAATTGTTTATTAATTAAGTACTAAATTCGTATGTAGTCCAATGTAAACTGCCTCATATAATATATACTTAATTAACTATATTTTTGATAGAATCAATATAGGAAATAAAGCTAGAAAATTCCGTGATTTTCCGTGGTTTTATTTTCGACTTCCTGACGCTTATTCGTTCCGGTTAATTGATTGAATAGTGATTTCAACAGATTTTATAATGTTGTTATTATTTAAGGTTAAATACATTAAAAAATGATAATATCATTATAAAAAAGGTTAAATTCAGATTTTTTTAATAATGTATATACAAACATCTTTATTCAGACAGTATTTCTACGAATTATAGAAATTTGCAATGTACAGCATTGATGTATAATTTAAATGTAATTAAATATAAAGTGGAAAAGAAACATCTCTGATGCGATTGTATAACCCTTTTGTATCCTTTCTATCCTTTCTTCTTGTTATTCATCTAGATCTACATTTCGATCATCATGTTGTAACCCAATTGAAGAAGGGATATAAAAGGGTTATACAGGGCGCGGCATCACAGACAGTGCAGTTTAGAACGCCCAGTACATCCAGTGTGGTGGGGGTACCTACCTGGGAGGGATCTCTTTGTGTCTTTCTGATGTCATCTTAATGCATGAAACTGCATGATGTACCGATTAAGATAAAATAAACCCCATTTCTTTATGAAATAAATTATTAAAAATTAACCAATAAAGCAGAGATTAGATTGAATAACTTTAAATTCTCGACTAGTTTCGGGTTATTAGCCCAATTTCAAGAGAATTCGGAGCTATTTAATTGACCAAAAATGGTTGAAAATTATTATTTTTCAGGAAACGAAATATTCTATGTACTTTCTATTATCATAAAGGATGTTTGAGATTTTTTTCAGATTTTTAGGAAAGTAAAAAAAAATTACCGAAATTTGAAAATATCAAGGGGTATGCATGGAAAAAAGTCGAATTTCGGCAAAAAATCGAAAATCTCCAAATGACTTCATATTATACCAAAACGTAGCTAAAGAATGGGGGAATAATCTGTGAGAATTTCAGATTCATCGATGAATTAGTTTTCGCTCAATTCGCTCTTAAATTTGGCCTTCGCAAATTAAGGGAATATTTTGCTTGAATTTCATTTTTTTTTTTTCTGTCGATCAATAATAATTTAGAAAAGTTCGGTTTTAGTGAAAATGTAGCTACATTCCTTGAGAATATAGTGACGAAAACCGCGCCCGTTTATCTGTTCTGTAAATCCCGTAATCTTAGTCCAACCGCAGACGCATCCGAAATGGCCAATCGGCGGGTCTCTCTTTAACCGTTCCCATAAGGTCCCATGTTAAATTCGCGGGACTCTTCAATCGGGTCGAATTGGTTGAAAGTGATTGATTTTCAGAAAAATAAATAGTCCGCGGGGTTTCTACTATCAACAAGGTTCTTCATGATTTTTTTCAGATTTTTTGAAAAGAAAAAAAAAATCACTGAAATTTGAAAATATTGTAAGGGGTATGCATGGAAAAAAGTCGAATTTCGGCAAAAAATCGAAAATCTCCAAATGACTTGATATTATACCAAAATGTAGCTAAAGAATGAGGGAATAATCTGTGAGAATTTTAGTCTCATCAAGAAATTACTTTTCGTATAATCTGGTAGTAAAATTGGTCTTCCAAAATTGAGGGAAAATTTTGTTCAAATTTGAGATTTTTTTATGCCCGCATTAAAAACTTAGAAGAATTAGGCTTTGATGGAAAATATAGCTACATTCTTTAAGAATTCAATGCTGAAAACCGCGTTCATTTATCTCAATTGTGAATGTTGTAATTCTGATCCAAATGTAGACGCATCCAAAATGCCCAATCGGCGGGTCTGTCTTAAACCGTTTCCATAAGGCCCAATGTTAATTTCACGAGACTATTCAAACGGCTCGAAATGGTTGAAAATGATTTATTTTTAAAAAACTAAATATGTACCGATTGAGATAAAATAAATTTCTTTATAAAATAAATTATTAAAAATTAACCAATAAAGCACAGATTAGATTAAATAACTTTAAATTCTAGACTAGTTTCGAGAAAATTAAATTTTTTTATTAAAATTTCTATGGATATTTACATGAATAGATATATTGATTTTTTAAATTTTATTTTTATTTCTTTAAATTGCGCGATTTTTTTTATTAGCCCTTCAAAACTGCACTGTCTGTTTTGCCTCACCCTGTATTATTTTATTAATTAAAATCATCTTCAAGTAACTCAACCACCATAATTAATGGTATAAATTGTTACGTGTTTGTTATGTGCTATAATACTAAATCTTCATAATTAATACGATTTAATTAGCTAAACCGACAAAATAAAAATTGCGCAAGGTTAAATTAAGCGAAGATTACGTTTTTTTTTTTGTAGTAATCCATCCACGGTTTGGACAATTTAATTATGATTCGCGTCCTTCGGATAATCGTATTGTTATTATTCTTTTTCTTCATTATTTGTGTGCTCGTCAAAAGCGAATATTAATTCAAATAAAAAATCACTTGGGTTGGTTTTTTTGGGAAACAAACCAGCTGATTTTTATTTGAAACTTGTTGATTTTTATTTTATTTTAAGAACAAACAAAGTGATTTTTTATTTGAATTAATATTCTTTCTTTTTTAATCTTATTCTCTTTTACCCGTATTGGGTGTCGAGGTTAATTAATATTCTTACATAAATATTTTTCGCTTTTGACGAGCGCACAAATAATGATGAAGAATAATAAATGAAAATATTTTGAGAAACAAAGCAAGTGATTTTTATTTGAATTAATATTCTTACATAGATATTTAATCATGTTTCGCCAAGTGATTAATGAGAAAATAGTTTTTTTAAAAAAGCGAAAATAAATTTTGCTTGTTCATAAAATTTCAATATTTTGGTTCGTAACCCAATATGGGTAAAAGAGGATAAGATTAAGAAAGAAAGAAAGAAAGAAAGAACATTTTGTAATATTCACAAATATTTCACAAAAAAAATATGATTTTTAAAAATGTTCACTTTGGCTTATAATTGCAATTATTTCGAAATCTGAGATCTGCAACTTTTGGTTTTATATACAGATTGTTAAAAGTTAAGTGCACGCCATCGCTAACGGCGAAATCAAAAAAAAAAGAACATCGCATTTTCGAGATTTTAACAAAACAAACAATTTTTTTTAAATACTAAAAGACTATACTTTTCTTAATGTCCATCCACAAGCGGTTTTATGAAGATTTCATATAAATAATGAGAATTGTGTTTTTTTATTCTTTGTTCATTTTAATTGAAATAATTTCAAAAACTGAGCTTTGTTGCCTTTAGTTTTATACGTATTCTAAAAGACTATACTTTTTAATATCCATCCATCAAGCGGTTTTATGAAGATTTCATAAAAATAATGAGAGTTGTATTTTCTTTTCCTGTTTATTTTTTGCCCATGAAAATTGCTTATTCGGCATGTAATTGTAAATATCTCAAAAGCTATCATTGTGTATGTTTTCTTAAATGTTCTACAAATAGTTTCAAAATTGATTGAATGACAGATTTTCGAACAATAATTTCACAAATTTACGAATTTTACCAAAATGTTCAATTTCTCTTCTAATTAAAAGAGACTTACTCGACAACTGGAATTGTTGAATCCGTGTGTTTGACGATGTTCAAATCGAAATATTCTTGATGCAGATCGACTTTGCCGCCGTTTCCCTCGATCACGATTTGCTTGGCCACCAGAGGATCAAATTTCGGCAGACCTAAAGGTTTATCCGCTGAAAACGTAAACATGAAAATAATATTTATTGTAAAATTTTCATTAAGTTTAATACAATATATATTATATCATATTCTTCCTAAATGGCTATCGACCTTCGGTCTTTCAGCCAGGAATAAAAGCCGTTTCTTTTGCGCGAATCTTAATAAATTTTAAATAAAAATGATTTGAAAATAATTAATAGATTATTATTACCTTTAGCTCTGTGACTTTTGACTTACGTTATGTAAGTACGTTAAACAAATGCACATTAAAACAAAACGTAAGTCAAAAGTCACAGATCTAAATGCGGAAATAATTTATTAATTATTTTCAAATCATTTTTATTAAATTTATTTAAATAACTGTGACCAAGTGAATGAATACTCTTTTCTATTTATATTAATAAATTTTAATAATTGATTAATTTATTTATTTAATTAATTACTTTTCCCTAAATATCTAACAGCACTCTCGACGGCTTTCGTGATGCACTCCTCGTAGTTGGCGTCCGTGTGCGGGCACGGGTAGATTTCAGGAGCTGAAACACGAGGAAGATAACAATCAACGCAAGGCCACGACAGAAGGATAAAAAAGTCTATATGTCCGATGGCGATTTCGCGAAACGGAAAATCGAAACAGACGCAGTTCGTGGTTAAGGTCAAAACCAGGGCCGGAATAAAAAAAAATGGTGCGGCAGATTACATAAACGCGATTAGAAATGTGTTCTACCGCCCGCAATTATTTCCAAAATACAAAAAGCTAATTGATATTGTAAAATTTAATGGGTTTGCGAATCATGTTGGTTGGTTGAAGAAGAAGAAAGAAAAAACACGTTTGCACGAGTTGTAATTTGTGTTGAGACTAATCGTTAAAAAGTAATCAGGTGTGTACGGAACTCAATGCCTGTATTTTGCTTGTGCGTTATGTTTTATTGAATAATAATTATAAATATGAATAAATTATTAAAACACGACGAATAAAATAAAAATAAAAGTTCATATTAAATTGAATAACTTAATAATAACAATTCCAATAATATAAGTTATAAGAATTATGATTAGAATTGCAATAATATAGATTATTGGAATTAACATCATTCTTCCAAAACACAATTTTCGATTTAACCTCAGAAACCCAACAATCGTTTCAAAAAATCTTTCGATTCTTAAATACTTACGCAATTCTATACCCAAAACGCACCCCAAAAAACCAACCAACAAAATTCCGACGACCAACATTTCCGCGCCAAACAATAGAAAAAAACTAAAACAAAAAATCTGAACAATCTCCCTATTTAAAGCAATCTGTACATCACGGTATCGGTTAATTGCAGACAATTAACCGATATCGAAACGGCAACACGACAACTTAATAACTAATTAGTTTATTAAATTACATGATTCGGCGCGAAATCGAAAATTGCTAAATGCCACATTAGTTAAACTTACCCTCCGGCGAGGCTCGTTTCTGTTTGCAATTTTCTTGATAATGCGGATTTGTTGTTATTGGAAAATTGCTGGTGCGTGTTTTAATTGGGTGTGATTAATGTAAGGCTGTTTGTAATTGGTGTTATTAGATCTTCTGTAAAGTTTTCATTAAAAAATAATAATAACTAAGATGAATTGATAACCATATAATAAACAACAATAATTCTTAGATTATTAAAAATTATAAAATGTAGATATTTCATTTAAAATATATATAATTAATTTATGTTGAAAGCTATTCCGTGCGTAAAAATTTAAAATTATATTGATTAGAATAAAGTTTACGTTAAACTTTATTTTAATCAATCTAAGTATACATATCAATTAAATAATTTTATATAGTTTTCAATTTTCGTACCCTACACCCATATGTATAGAAAGGGTCATTGAATATATATATTAAATTTTTCATTAGTGGCTGATTGGAGAAAACCCTATGCCGAATAGAAAGATAGCTTCACTATAGAACGAAATATATATATATATATATATATATATATATATATATATATTTCGTATATATATATATATATATATATAGAGAGAGAGAGAGAGAGAGAATGTGAATTAAATTAATAACATAAACGTTAAAGTTAAATATCTCATAAAAAGAAATTACTTTTGTAAAGAATGCATTATTTAAATCCCGCTTAAAATTGCTTGCTGTCACTTTAGTTGCATAACTTCAATTATTAAGAACATAGATGTAGTATTAATACTACATCTACGTTCATTAATGTTCAAATACTAATTCTATGATTAAGAAAATCAAAGTTTAATTATTTAAATTTAAAAAATAATAAGTTTATGAGCGCCTCGGAAGGAGAATAAGAAGAAAACGGAAAAAATGAATCATAAGATTTACGTGTATCGATTCACAATCGCCCGGGAAGGGGACTTACTGACTTTCAGTATACGAACCGTTTCCGTTCTCGTTCTCGGGCGATTGCAAGTGAGCCCTATATTAAAATTAAGCAACAATGATTTTTAAATTATGCTCCAATTTTATTTTTAAAAAAAATCGCTATAAAAAAAACTATTCTTCTATAAAATATATTATCTACCACTAACCTGAAGTTAGGAACAAATATTTACTGTTACTTGTGTTGCATATTCTGAAATAATCTATCTCTATGTAAATCCATAAATAGAATAATCATACAAATAATTCCAACGCAATTCTGAATAAGCAATATATTAAGCTATAATCATTTTTAAATAATCGGGGCTATTTTGTACAGAAAATTTTAAATTTAACATGTATGTTATTAATTATCTTCACATTCTATGTATAAACATTTATTACAGAAGCTGCTTAGACTATAATGATAAGGCTATTCTCATAGAAAATTAATAGATATAGGCTATTCTAGTTATAGGCTATTCTGTAAGGGAATTGTTAAATTTAACGTATACCTTCTTATCATCACAGTCTAAACAGCTTTTTTAATAGATATATATATACATAGATAGTGAAAATATTTAATAACGTACACGTTAAAATTTAACATTTCCCATACGGATTATGGGCTATTCCGTAAGAAAAATGTTAAGTTTAACGTGCACGTTAATTGTATCATCACAGTCTAAGTATTTTTTTAATAGATAATAAATTATATATACATAGAATGTGAATTAAATTAATTACGTAAACGTTACACATTTGCCTTACGGAATAGCCCCGAATATATAACGTACGTGTTAAACTTAACATGTTCCTTATATAATAGCTGCGAATGCTGCTGTAATTTTATTTTAAAAAATCGCTGTAAAATGCTACTAACCTGAAGTTAGGAGCAAGTATTGTTACTTGTGTTGCATATTCTAAAATAATTGATAAACATCTATTATAAGTTCAATCATTTCCAAAATTATATTATGAAATCAAACTCATTATTTAAATTTTGATTATACATATTATTAAAAATTGCAAATTGTTTACATAATAATTATTTTATTATTGTAATGTTTCTTTAAAAATTGTTGCCATATTTCATGCATTGTTATTTTATATTATTCTATTTACGCATTTACATAGATATATATTTAACATAGAGATATATTTATAATTAATGGTTTTAATATTTAGACATTGGTAGTTCATATTGTATGAAAAAAATATGAATAAATTATTAAAAATCAACCAATTAAATTAAAATTAAAATTAAAAAATCAATATATCCGTTAATGTAAATATCCATAGAAATTTTGATAAAACAAATTTTAAATTCTCATGAAAATGGGCTAATAACCGAAAGTAGTCGAGAATTTAAAGTTTTTCAATCTGATCTGTGTTTTATTGGTTGATTTTTAATAATTTATTCATATTTATTTCATAGAGATATATTTAATCAATCATTTCAGATTATGCAACACAAGTAACACAAAATATTTGCTCCTAATTTCAGGTTAATAGTAGATAATATATTTTCTAGAAGAATAAATACTTTTATAACGATTTTTTTTAAATCAATTGCCGGATTCTTGAAATTGAATGTAAGTTTCGGTTGTATGAAATTTGTCATTTAAACAGAGGCCGGATTCTAGTTTACTCGATCATGTATATATCGACTCAAAATGAAGATAGAGCGATTCCAATTAGCGGTTGATAGAGAGAGATTTACGATTATCTCTAAGAATATCGTTTCATGTAGAATTCCATAGCAGGGATTGTGACAATCGCGTAGACCGAAACGTGCGATCAATTTCAGAAATAAGATTGCTGGATAATTGACCGGAGGTCTTTCAGTTGTGTGAATTTATATTTCATATTATTATTTAACATATTGTATACTTTTTTCTCATTTATCACTTGGTAAAACATATTTAATAACCATTTGTTAAATGAAATCACTTGGTTTTGTTTTACTAAACTTTTAGTAAAATAATACTTAGACTTTGATTTAACAAACGGTTTATTATTTGACTTTTTTAATCTTTTATGAATAAATAAAAAAAAATATTTACGCACTATAATATAATTTATCTATGATACTTCCGTGTTGCGTAGTTGGTAACGCTTGTTTACTGTCACTTGTGCTGCATAACCTCCAAATCTTTTAAAAAATACAAAACCCGAGTTAGCCTAAGTCTTTTTTTGTTATTTTCGTTTTTGCTTAAAGCCGTGCCATTCCTTTTTTAACTTTTAATACGTCTGTCTGTGCGTGTTATTTTAATATCCCGGGAAATGTAAGCCCGCGTATTGCAATTTGACTGGGATTCCAGAATAAAAATAAACAACAAAGTTTACGTTCTAAAGTTGGAAGCGGTTCTAATGCAGATGTAAGTTTGCGGAGTGCAGCAGGGGAATCGAGTATGGCTCAAGGGGGCCAGTGTATTGTTTACGAGCAGCAGCACAGCGTGTCGGTGGTGTATGATTGCTCGACGCCCGTGCAAAAGAACGTGTTCGTCAGGATCGGGAGGGAATGTATGGGAAATTTAGTAAGTCAGAAGTGAACGAAACGTGTTGGTTTTTATTATTCAGATAATTAATTTGGTGATTTTTATACAGATGTTGTTAATTTTAATAAGTGTTTATAACTTGTTTAACAAATGTTATACAAACAAAGCAATAAGTATTTATAACTTGTTATTATTTTGTTTGTATAAAAAATGTTATACAAAGTAATAAGTGTTTTATTGTGAAATGTAAAAATAGTCATCAATATGATTAATTTTTCACAACAATGTGCTTCATTATATATATATTTATACCCATAAGAGTGTAGGGTTGTGCTTCATTATATTATATGTAAATGTTTAGGATTTATAAAAAAAAAGTAATTTAAAATAACGCATTTTTTTCTATATTTTTCCAGACTGTCAAAGTTTACGAAGTGGATAACTTCAGATTCAATTACACGTGTGAAATCGATCATGCGTGTTTCAACCGGATGAAAAACGAGCAATTCCTGGAAATCAATTTCGAAGAGCTTCAATCGCAAATCATCGATCTTCTGAAGGAAACCCTGAAGGATCAAATGTAAGCCGTCGATTGAGTCACTCCTGTGAAATTAATGGCCCCCGCTGCCAAACTGGAAGTATACTTAAAGAGCACTTTGTAGGTTTTTAAGATTGCAAGCTGATAATTCGAAATGCAAGATGATTTTCTACGAGAAGGCGCGCTTGAAATCATTGATTTTCCTCACCGTCGATTTAACTGTCACGGATCAGATGCAGATCATCGACGAGATGACTAGAAACATGGCGCAATTGAAAGTGAGTTGTATGTAAATTGACTTTGTTTGTATATTACAAACTCAACTATGAGTAAATTACTTATCTGAAGACCATCGGGGCTGTTTCCGTATGGGAAATGTTAATGATGAAGTTTTCACTTCCTTCGTCCAGGAAAACGGCCCTTTTCTGGGAGCTGTCGCTTGTCCTCTTTAGTCAGGCATCGGATCCAATGCAGCTCGCTCTTTCAGCTATGTAGATTTAATATTTAAAAAAAACCTACACCCGAAGGGGTAGAAAGGGTCACTGAATTAATTTATTTGGTTTGTTTGTTACGTGAACTATTTAATATAGTTTCCGAAATATATCTAGTTTAATAAATAAAAAAAATAAGTAGGAGAAAGGACAACTATTTTCTATTTAAATATTTTATTTCATTTAGGAAGCTAATCACAACTTATCGTACCAGCTTAATTCAGTTAGAAACGAAGTGAGGAATAAGGAAGGTTTGCTTAACTCTGCTTTAACCGCCAGTAAAATCTTTGAGAATCAAGTGAAAAAGGTAAGTCCCTTACAGTAATGTGTAATTCTAAAAATGTTTTTTTTATTTTATTTCTCATTTTACTTACAAATTTATTTCGTGTTAATATTTTAAGGTCTGTCTCGTGATGTTAAGAAGGTAAATAGTAGAAAGTCTTCAAATTTGAATACTTTCCAAAATGCGCACGTTCATTAATATTTACATTATTTAATAACAAAAGCACCTCACACTGAGAAGTAGAGAGGAACATATAACAATGTTATATAAGACTAAATAAATAAATAAAATAATAACAAAAGGCAGTTATATTCCTCTTGATATTGATAATAAATGAAAGACGACACAAGCGCCATCTTTCACCTAATTTCATGTGGCATCGTATTTATAACAAAATAAGTGCTTGAAATGTATATATAGGTAGGTAGGTTACAATGGCAACAGCCCAAAGACTGTTCACTTAGGCCCATAGGGCCCATTGTGATACCATAGAGATGTAGATCCTTCCTTCTATACAATCCAATTTGAGCACCTTATGAACCTGATCAGATCGTTCACCCTAATAGATGAAAGTATATATATAACGTTTAAATAAATCATTGAAGAAAGGAATATAATTGTTTTTTAGGTTATTAATATTCATCTTCGCATAACACAAAAAGACACATTTCTTTCGTTGTCTAAATGATATTTGTTTAGGACATTCAAATGTTGGAAAAAGTCTTTAACACCACGATCGCGAACCTGGAGCGTACAGTCGGAGATAAACTGATGCGAATCAACAGGCGGCACATGAAATTAATCAACGACGTTGAGATCGTGAAAAACGAAAATAAGTTAAAGTGCGAGTCGAGCGTGAGGCTCGTGAATTCCCTGCACGGCCTGCGTTTGGAGAACGACAGGAACATGAAAACGATAGACGATCTACGCATGGAGATCAACCACTTGAAGATACTGAGAGGAAATTCGGAGGAGAGCTGTGCCAACTCCAGGCAGGCTTTGGGCAAGAAGGAAAGGGAGATCGGAGAACTGAAAGGGCAAATTGTAAATAGATTTCCTCTGTATTCGTAATTGTAAATTAGTCTTTCTTAATAGCTAGCTATGCAGCCACAAAGTATGTTTGTGTTTATGAAAACACTTTTTACACTTTTCTTGAAACATTGATAATGATCACATGGTGATCGAAATGTACATATGTTAATAAATAAATAAGTGAAGAAAAGTGTACAAAATGTTTTCATATTTCTTTGAAATCTTCACGAAACTCACATTTAATTAAATGTTTGTGTTTAAAAGTACTGGGTGTCCAAATAAAAATGGTCACCGGCTATATGTCAAATAAAAAAAAAAGGTTAATCATGAAAATATTCTGAAAATTATTTTCAAGTTTGAATTTGTAACGAGCAAATGTTAAATAACTCGTCCTTTAACTAATCTTAACGATTTTCATGTCATTGGAAAGAACTTATCATATTGAATAAAATTATTGATAACAATCATAAAAATAAATAATTTTATCGCCGCTAGGTGGCGCCTTTTAAGTTGGCGCCACCTAGCGGCGATTTTCCCATTTTTCTTAAAAATTACAAATGAAATGATATATTTTTCTTAATCTTAATAGTAAAGAAATTCAGTGAAAACCGATTTTCCGTAAAACATTGAACAAAATCTGGTTTTTAATTTTATCCCAATTATCATTTGAGAATAATTTTGTTTATTAATTTTTACAGGATGAACTGAAGAAAGACCTTCAGGACGCAACGATGATCATTGCTCAAAAGTCGAGGACTCACGACGAGATTGCGAAAGATTTAGTCCAGGCCAACACAATGCTGGTCAACTTCAATAATCAATGTGACAGTCTTTCAAAAGAAGTGAGTATGTCTGCGCAACCCGTGTTGGAACTTTGCTTGTATGATTGCTCTGAAAAATGGCAATTTACAAGTTTGACTTTCGATTATTAGCTTGGATTCATCAGCCAGGATTTTAGTATTGAGTTTTCTCTTAACAGATTGAGTGAAGAATTATTTACTTCTTCTTCTTCTGCTATCCCTTGTTGCCCCTTAGGGCGTCTGGTAGAATTATTTAAAAAAAATAATAAAATACAGTTCAGACCAGAGTATTGCTTTCTCTACCAGCGGCGGCCAATTACAACACATCTATCAAAGAATGTTCTTCCTTTTCAAAAACAAATTACCGATGAAATTGAGAAATATGAAAAATGTTAAAAACTTGACTTAAAAAAAAGAACCTTAAAAATTAGATCAGTTTTAGTTAAGGTCGCAGTTAAACATAGATTAACTGCGACCTTAACTAAAACTGATATGATTTTCAAGGTTTATTTTTTAAATATAAAATTATGTTTTAGTTGATTAAGGGTTTTAAAAAAAATAAAACATATTGCTATTTATTTTGAACTCTTTTTTTTTAGTGCAATATTAATTGGTTTATTGAAATATTTTATTTTATTACTTTTAAAAAATCTATGTTGAAAGCAATTATTTTTACAAACAGAAAACCTCTTAATTACTGTACACAATTGATTAATAAGTTAATCCGAAAGAAATACTCATTCAATTTTTTTTTTTTTTTTTAATAAAGGGTTTAAATTATGATTATATATATATTTGATATGCAACAGCTGGTGTACATTATGTAATTCAATGTTTGGCGAGGTATTTGCCCAGGAAGTAGTTGTTCTAATGTACTTACTTAACGTAAGTCAAAATTCCACAGAGTTAAATGTAGAAATAATTTATTAATTAATTATTTTCAAATAATTTTTATTTATTATATCACGTCACACACAGTTTTTTTGTTTGTTTTGTTTTTCGTTTGTTTCTAGTTAGACGAAACGAAAGAGCTTGTTAAAAGGAAGGATAAGATTACCAAAGAACAAGCTGCGCAACTTTCCAAACTTGCGGAAGAGTTCAACAAGTATAAGGCACAATTCAATGCTGAAGAGTTGAGCAAAGTCAAGCAGGAGTTGTACTATGCGAAGCAGTCTTGTTTGGATCTGGAGAAGCAGAATAAGGAGGCGATTAAATGTAAGTGCAGTGCTTGTGTCAGACAATTTTGTCTGAGAATAGGGGGGGGGGGGGATGGGCAAATCAGACGAATGTTTTATATTATATTCCTTTCTTCGGTTCTTTATTTGACATTCTGGGCATTCTTGATACTTTTTAGAAAATACATTTTTTTTACAAATAAAATTGTATTATCTTTAACTTTCTCATTTATCTTTATTTGACATTCTGGGCATGCTTGATACTTTTTAGGAAATAATTTTATTTACAAATAAAATTGTACATATTATCTTTAAGTTTCTCATTTATCGTTTGGTAAAACATGTTTGCAAATATATAGGTTTTGAAATAAATTCACTTGGTTTTGTATAAGATGTACCCTACACCCATATGGGTAGAAAGGGTCATTAAATATATATATATATATATTGTATAAGATGTTCATCCAGTGATCTAGCGTATGAGCTAATGATGGCCAAAATTAGAGCATTAAACCTTAAGCTGATATCACAGGAGGGAGGGAGAGTTGGTTTTTTTCTCAACTAACCTCTAATGTAAATTAATCCTACTTCTTTTTATCCTCTACTAAATATTCTTGACCACTGATGTGCATTGTCATATTCATCATATTTTATATATTCTTTAATTTTTGTAATGTATTCATCTTTTTCTTCTACCAACACCTCCACCAGAACTCTTTTTTTGTAATCTTTTTTCTTTCTTAATCTTATCCTCTTTTACCCGTATTGGGTGTCGAGTTTTAATCTTTTTAATTTCAATAATTTTCGACTTTTCAGGGGGGTCGGCGTTGAACATCAACCCGCTCTTCCTTAGACTGTTGTCGCGGAAGGAAGGGGGAGGTGGTTTATTCTTTATATTTGTTTTTTTTTTTAATAATTTTATGATCGGTGATATTTGTCATTTATGAGTCCTAAAATCGAAGTTTCAATTCTCGAAAAGAATAACTAAAATCGTAACTCTTATAAAAATCGAGCTGAATGAAAAATTATTTCTGACTTTATAGAAATCCACGGGTTAAGAATTTGGAGTGAGGAGTGGCTCATACGCCCAAACTTTAGGCCCATTGTGGTACCTCCTGCCAGTGGATAGGCCCACTCCGCAGATCCTTAAAAAAAAAACCTTAAACTTTCGAAAATTAGCAGCCTCAGCAACTAACTAATTAATTCAGGATGATTTAATTGGAGGAATGTACCTTCCTCCCTGAAGATGACCAATGGTCGAAACTAGTTGGAGAAAATATAAATAAGTGAAACAAACCAAGTGTTTTAATTTCAATTAAATCATCCTGAATTAATTCAAAAATGTTTCACCACGGATTAAGTGAGAAATTAATTAAATATAAACTAACTAATTATTTATAAAAATACTGAAATTCTAAAGTAAAGGCTGTTATTTCGTTCACCTATTTATACAAACTTGTTAATAAAAAATAACAAATTTTGCTCACTCATTCCTTAGTGAGTTTTAAAAAAAAAATAATTTACGATTTTACGGAATGCTGGCCTCAAATTAAATTAACCCAACGCACATATGAGTCTGATATCTTCATGGGCCATTTTCAAATGGATCCTTTCACCAGTTTGCGACTTCTCCCTACCTATAGGACGTCTTATCCTTGACAGCCCTGGACATTCGTGATGGATGTAGCTTGCTGTCTCTTCTTTATTGCACCCTCAAATGGATCCTTTCACCAGTTTGCAACATCTCCCTACCCATAGGACGTCTTATCCTTGACAGCTCTGGACATTCGTGATGGATATAACTTGCTGTCTTTTCTTTATTGCACCCTCAGCACGGGTTACATTTTTTTGTTTTATAAATTTTTTTGTGTATGTTGTAATATTTGATACAAACACAATCTCAATGCAATTATTTGTTTTTAGTAAATGGTTTATTGACGAGGAAGCTTTCCTCTGGAGATACAACTATAAATGCGAGGAATTCAACCCTCCTGCCGCCGAGTCAAAGGAGTAATTATTAAATAATTCACCTGTTAAAAATCGTTTCAGCTTTAACAAATGTAATGTGTATTTTTGTAATTAATTTAAAATGATTTAATATATTATACTGATTCTCTCTTCATTATTAACTATGTTTTTTTTTATATATTTTAATATAATTATTGATACACTGTCTATTGCTGCATTGATTAGTATGGGCGCTGTTTGACATTGGAAGGAGGGAGGGGGATATACGCTTCACTCTTAAGTTTTGTTTACAAATAATTTACCTTTGTTTACAGGTTACAGTATTATTTTATTCTTAAATCATTAAATTACCATTCATCCCTATATCACAAAAAAGAAAACATTAATTTCATAAATGCATTTTCTAAAAAAGTGAATCTGTAATAATAATAATACTCATTAATAGTAAATAGAAAAGAGTATTCATTCACTTGGTCACAGTTATTTAAATATATTAAATAAAAATGATTGAAAATAATTAATTAAAAAAAATGCAGTGTTTTCTTACCTTGTGACCTAAAAATCCTGATTTCTTGTGTAAATATTATTACAATACATAATTATATAGGAAATTTAATTAAAATTATTTATTTTTTCCTTTATAAAAATTATTGTTTCTTTTTTATATAAAATTGATTGAATGTGATGTAATTTGTTACGACAATTAAAAAGTAAACAATCTTAAAACAAATGCATCGAAAAGTCGTGTTGTGTTTGACGTTTCACGCAAAAACAATTGACATTCCCGAAATACCAAACAAGCTTCAACGCATTTATAGCAACCTTTTTCTACCGTAAACCAACTTTTCCCACCTACGAACCGTGAACAATCCCAAAATTAATCCACGGACAGCACAACAGCCGTTATCACCGGAGCCGAACTTTCATTTTTCCCAAGTTGGCGCCACCTGTCAAAATTCTGTTTAGTTATTTTGACTCTTTGTTTTTCCGCACGCACGACGTTCCGACGCCAGTTTCTTTTTTAATTTTCCCCGGGGTGCGAGCGATGTTTTCGTAGCGGCGATCCGCACAAGTGCAGGGGTGCAAGCGCCGGGGGCCCGCCTCGAACGGAAAATGGTCATGCTAAAACTGGAGGAGCAGGTACGTCGACCTAACCCCGCGCACACACTCGCTTGCAGGTTATGTCAGTTTGTTGTTCTACAAACACCACCGAGTTTCATTTAACGGGGGTCGGGAATTAAAATCGGTGCTCTTGTGCACGATCGCGTTTGATTTTCACGCGGAAGGTCTGTGCCCGCTGCGTGACAAGCTGTTGCCCATTTTCGTATCTTTAAATGTGTCACCGATTAATAATTCAGTTCGGGATTAGAGTGTAGCTGAAATTGTTGTGTTTTTCCAGCCGCCACTCATTCAAGCAATATTCTCGGGTGATTTAGATGACGTGAGGAATCTGCTCGACACCAAGCTCGATGTTAATTACCAAGGTGAGTGTGCTCTTTATAAATATTTAATACAGACAATAATTTTATGCAGCTGTTTAATTTCATGCAAATCTACAAACAATTTCATCTGTAACCGACGCTCTTCATATAATAAATAAACTATATTTTAACCCTCGACACGGCTTTGAAGCCATCGCACAATGTATTTTAACCTTCTATTACATGATTGCTTAATCTATAATAAAAACAAGTTTTTATCTTTGTATAACTGATATTAATTTAGACACGATAGTTTTGATGTGATTAATGCATCCGTAAAATTTGATGCATTAACAAATCTTTATTAAACATATGCATTAATGACATCAAAACTATCGTGTCTAAATTAATATCAGTTATATCACAACATCTTTATTTATGATATTAAAACAATACATTAAAAAAAAACTCTATTATAAATTTCACAAATTTGCTATGAACCAGTGTTCTTTCAGCCTGTCTCTATCCAGTCTATGTCATTTCTTTAAAAGTCAATTGCTTTATATTTAATTAATTAAAATGAAACAAAGATGATTCGCACATTTGCAGTTATTTAAATTGCAATGGAATTAAATGAGGAAAATTTCTAGCAATGATCAATAAATTTCGATCAATCCCTCTTTCCCAACTGTAAAAAATTACTTACACTGTAAGTTTTAAAGTCAAAATGCTGTTATATTTGAGTTAATCGGTAAATCTATTGGGAACAACTAAAAAATGTTCAATTTTTGTGGAGTCATTTTAAGTTTGTCACTGCGACTCGCTTATAATGATAGTTGGAAGGTTTATTTTCAAATAAATACTCGACAAGTTTTATTTAAAATATTTTATTCATAATTGTAAATATGAACGCAAAAAATCATATTTTTTAAATGTTTCAATAGCTGTGGAAAAAAATTCAAACAAAAGTCGTAGACAATTGAATTCTGCCTAGATTTTGCATTAAGCGAGTTATCTGTGATTTTCCTGTTAAATTTCAAGGTTATGTTGTTGTAACTCTCGCTTATTACGACATTTGGAACAATTATTTTTTTAAATGAAAAAAAACGCGCATTTCAATCGACTTTTGTTTGAAACAAATTTTCATGATTGTCAAATTAAAAAAGTCGATGTTACACAAGCCTACTTTTTATTTTCGAGTCACGAAAACACTTTCAATTAAAAAAAAAACGTTCAGAATGAAAAAGTAAACAACTTTTTTTTTTTTTTTTTTCTTAAATGTCAAAATGAAGGACTCATTTGAACTTAACGTTAAAATTAATGTTTAAAACGTCGATATCTCGTTTGTTTCTATGTTTACGAAAAATTTGTTTAATCAAAAATCGCATACAATTAAATTCTCAGCAAGTTTTATTTGAAACGGTTTTTCTTAACTGTCGAAATAAACGAGTTATTTTAAAGAAAACAAACTATTTTCTCGCTCGTTTTGACAGCTGCGAAGAAACTTTTCAGACGAAAGCTGTGGAAATTTTAATTCGGAGTGTGTTTTGTTTTAAAAAGTTCTTCCAAACTGTCAAAATTAGCGAGTTATCGTTGATTTTCTTAATTATAATTCTTTATTCACATAACCTCGAAATTTATAAGAAAATCAACGATAACTCGCTAATTATGACAGTTTTGTTTTTCAAACAAAACACCCTCGGAATGAAATTTTCCAAAGCTTTTGTTTCATAGCTTATTTTGATAGCTAGAACAATTTTTCTTAAATGAAAATCGCACGTAATTCAATTCTGAACAACTTTTCGCAAATTTCAAAATACAAATGTTAATTTTACACAAACCCAATTTTTCAATTTTACTCAATTTTTAAGAATAAGCGGGTTATAGTCGATTTCCTTGTAAATTTCGAGGTTGTTTTTCACAACTCGCTTATTTTGGCAGCTAGAAATTTTTTTCTCAAATGAAAATCGCGTGGAATTCGATTTTGAACGACTTTTATTTGAAATAGTTTTTCCCAAGTGTCAAAATGAAAATGTTAATTTTACATAACCACACTTTTTGAGAGTTATGAAAAAATTCTTCAAACGAAAAATGTTGAAAATATATATATATATATATATAATCTAAAATCCCCATCCACTATAATGGTGGTGTAGGGGTATGTTGAAAATAAAAAAAGTAAACAACATTTGTTTCAGACTATTTTTCTCAGCTTTCAAAAAATGAGCGAGTTATCGTTGATTTTTTTTATGTCTAAATACTTTACGATAACTCAATGTAATTTATCCAATGTTCCTCTGAAACTATTTTGAATAAAGAATTATAATTATTTTACTTTTATTATATGAAAACACAATGACACGAGTCTTAACATTTCTATTATAAATGTCTGCTTTTGATACAGATGCAGATAAACGAAGTCCACTCCACGCAGCCGCTTTCAAGGGAGATAAGGTGCTCGCCGAGCTTCTTCTGGCCCAAGGAGCTCGCGTCAACACGAAAGACTGCAAGTGGCTCACGCCTTTGCATCGCGCCTGCGGTGTCGGTTCAGAGGTAATTCATTATTATTAAAATATCGACCTCTCAAACAAATTACTCAAGGTATTAATTAAATAGAAAAGAAAATTTATTCAATTGATTACAGTTATTTAAATTAAATTGTAATGTCTAGGCGTTGTGTATGAACACTTGGCGTTACATTAAAGTTAAAAGGCAGATTTTATGTCAGTTAATATGTTAGTCACCTCACACTGAGAAGTAGAGAGGAACATATAACAATGTTATATAAGACTAAATAAATAAATAATAATATGTTAGTCAGTTTTCTTCCCACCGGCTAACAAGGGTGTGATTAATTACTTGTATTATATAATGGTACGATAGCACAAAGTGGATAGTGGATCGTTTATGTTTAGGATTTATAGTTTTATTACGTGGAACTGTAAATTTTATTACTATTTTTTTTTATTAGGACACTGTTGCTTTATTGCTCAGTCACAATGCAGATACAACAGCGAGGGATAGACAGTGGCAGACTCCGCTGCATATAGCGGCGGCCAACAATGCTGTCGAGTGCGTCTCGCATCTGTTGCACCATGTTCCGAATGTGAATGTGACCGATAGATCGGGCCGCACGGCACTGCATCACGCCGCCCTCAATGGACACAATGATGTAGTCGAGCTGCTCATCTCCAAGGGGTGCATAGTTAACGCCTGTGATAAAAAAGATTGCAGGTAAGATTTGTTTTTTATGAGTATTGTATTCCAAAGCTTGTTAATTTTAACTAACAACTCAATAACCATTAAAGTAAACTTATCCATCGGTATAAGAGAAGCAAATGCAACGGAAACTATATTTGCATGAATTTTGGTATTATGTTTTGTTTTATGTACAAGGTGTGTTCAAAAATTAAGGTGATTTTATATTTTCATAAAAAAATATTTATTTATTCATCAATATTTATATTGTCCACTCCAAAGTAATCCCCCTTGGAAACAATACAATGCTTTTTCCAGTTCGCCGAGCACAACAAAACACGTCTAACCTTTTTATCTGTCAAAAACAAACGAAGTATACTTTTTCTTTCTTAATCTTATCCTCTTTTACCCGTATTGGGTGTCAAGGAATGAAGTATACTATGTACGGATAATTGTGAACATATGTTCGAGACATGTGTACCAACACAACAGCAACAAAAAATCGACAATTGAATGTACGTTGCCCCTGAAATTTGAGGAGTCACCTTACTTTTTGAACGCATCTTGTAGGAAATGGGATAATGACACTTCAAATACTTTATTATTATCATTAATTTTAGTTATACAAACTAGTTAAGTTAATTTATAAAAATTCTTCTAATTTTGTGTTCAATTTTTCTTTTCGATGATATAAATGACAAACAAGTAATTCATAAAAATTCTTCTTATTTTATATTTAGTGTTTTCTTCACAATGAAATTTTTATAAAACCATCCATTTTCCACAGACCGATTCATTGGGCTGCGCATTTAGGACACGTCGACACGATGGAACTACTTATGAGAAACGGAGCCGACATCCACGTCAAAGACAGAAACCAGTACACCCCGTTGCACGTCGCCGCCGCCAGCGGTATGCTATTCGCTTGTCGATTGCTACTGCACGCTGGTGCCGACGTCGATGCTCAAAACTCCTTTGGGAACACCCCGCTTCACATAGCCTGCCTGAATGGCTACCTCCCTGTTTGCCAGGAACTGGCTATGTACTATGCAAACCTCGAAGCGGTCAACTACAGGGGGCAGACTCCGTTGCACATAGCCGCAGCCAGTACTCACGGTGTGGCTTGCTTGACGTACCTGCTGGATCAGAATGTCAACATCAACAAGCAGAGTTTAGATGGCAGGACTGCTTTGCATATGAGCGCGATTCATGGGCGGTTTACTAGGAGTAAAACTTTAATAGATAAAGGTAAAAGAATCAAATGTTTCTATTCAGACAAAATATATGTTTAAGTAAAACAATATATCTTAAATTTCATTTTAATAATAATAAGTGATTCCAGTATGATTGTAAACCTTTCTTAATTTAGGTGCAATTGTCGATAGTCAAGATAAAAATGGAAATACAGCCCTGCATATAGCTGCTCAGTATGGACATGATATATTGACGATGACTTTGTTGGATTATGGAGCTGATCCCAATAAGAGAGGGTAAGGAATTGTGGCTTACTTCATTATATTGTGTGTTTCGATTTTCAGGAAGTTCGAAATTAATTATGATTTAAATATATTAAATAAAAATGATTTAAAAATAATTAATAAATTATTTTCAAATCATTTTTATTTAATATATTTAAATAACTGTGACCAAGTGAATGAATAATACTCTTTTCTATTTATAATTATGATTTATATGTCACATTGACAACTGATAGCTAACGTCTTGAAAATCTCTTGTTTTTTGAAATAGGTATACAACTGTTTGAAGAAAACCCTTTTTTAAACACATTAGAAAAAAAACAGATTTAATTTTAAATTTTTTAAACATCATAGTATTTTTATCAGAAAAAAACCCTGGTTCCATTATGACACTGATTGATTATCGGGGCTATTCTGTAAAGAAAGTGTTAAGTTTAACAAAAACTTTAACTTCACTTCACACTGAGAAGTAGAGAGACACATATAAGGATGTTATATAAGGCTAAATAAAATAAAAATATGAGTTAAAAAAATATTTTGATGTTTTCAGATATGAAGGTCGGACGCCGTTACATTCCTGTTGTTTATCGGGCTTCGTGGAAGTCTCTAGGAAATTCATACAGATAAACATAGATCTGAACACGACGGATGATACGGGGAAAACAGCGGTTCATTGCGCCGCCTACAAAGGCTCCGTCGAATGTCTCGATTTGTTGGTGAGCCAAGGTGCGAATTTCAAGCTGCAGGACATGTACGGTCGAACACCGCTGCATTATTCTGCCACTCAGGGGCATTACACTTGTGTTTTTACGCTTGTCGGCATTGGAGCTCCCGTTAATGTGATCGACAATGAGGGCTGCACGCCTTTGCATTTGGCTGCTGCGTACGATCTTGAAGGACGGTATGTTTATATTATAATTCTCGCAAATCTAACAAAGTACTTAAATTGTAACACTCCCATTAGTTCAACTTTTTATTTATATTTGTGAGGTAGAAATATCAATAAAAATTTGTTTATTCCTTAGTACTTCGTAAATCTATAAATTGCTGAGCAATTGAAATTCTCTTTGCAATTTATCGATATATATATATATATAAAGAATCTTTATTGTCAGTACAATATACATATAAATGTGAAAGAAATTAACAATAAATATTATTATTTTATTTACCGACAATCGGCTATTGGCCAATAGCCTTTCTGCCGCAATTTATAGATTATTTATTAATTATTTTATTTTCTTTAATTTAGGGTTATATATCTTATTATTGAATAAAATTAGAGTAGTATTGATGTATTTTTTTCTTTCTTTAGGTGTGTGGAGTATCTTTTACAACATAAAGCCGATCCGAAAATGAACGATATACGCGGTTGCACGCCCATACATTACGCTGTGAATGGCTCGAATTTGAACGCTTTAGGTCATTTGTTAGAGGCTGTCGGAAAAAATTATAGTTTCTTGGAGGAGGGGATGCCGTTGAACACGCCTCTTCATATAGCGGTAATTTTCTTTTCTTTATAAAAATAACCGTTTTGTATGACCAGAATTACTACCAATAGCTAAATTTGGTCAATACATATCTGTCAAATATTAACCTCAAAATTTGAATTCACGGTCAAAGTGAGGGAAAGGAGCAATGAATAAACAATTATAATCAACTACTAATGAGATTTTTTGTTACTAAAAATCAAACATTTGTACAGGGTGGCAAAAATTGGATGTTACTATAAGGAATCTCAGTTATTAAAAGAGATAAAAAAACTTCGTTGGTGCATCCCTGAGCTCTCTTTTTAAGACAAAACTTGAAACAGAAATTAGCTATCGTCTTTTGTTTTCAAGTTATAATCAAAAATCCAATATCAATAAAAATCGAATATTAATATTTCTATCATTTATTATTTTATCAAAAATTCTTATTTCGATAAAATAATAAATGATTGAGATATAAGTTTTTCATTTTTTTTTTTTGTGGAGATTCAAATGCAATTTACAGATTGTTTTTATCTTCATTACTAAAAGAATTTGGGCCACCCTGTACAAATGTATCCTTAAGATTTATTTTATTCTTTTTCCTTTCTACCATTAGGTGTAAGGAGATGTATTTTTATTAAAGAGTTTATTAAAACTTTTTGATTGCAGGCAAGACGTGGTGATATAAAAATTCTCAATTCTGTGATTGGTTATTTCCCTGATGTAAATATTAAAAATGAAGTGGGATGCACACCGCTGCTTATTGCGGCCCGTGAGGGTCACACGCACAGTGTCCAGATGCTGCTGCGATATGGGGCCAAGGTGGGGATTTGCGAGGATGCCTACAATATGAGCCCTGTGCACTACAGTGCCAAGAACGGGCATGTTCACTGCCTGGCATTGTTGGTCGACAACACGGAGGATAAGAATATTATTGATAAACCCGATAAGTAAGTATTCAACTTTGTATAAAAGTAATAGACGTAAAAGTAAGTTTCACAATGTTTATTGTAGAAAATATTGCTGCAGTAAATATTGTGAAACTTAGATATGTTTTCATTTCTCAAATGAGATGGAATGGAATCCTTGTAAGTGATCGAGCCACTTGATTTCTATGAGTAACTCTAACTTTTTCATCAGTTCGATCTTTCTGATTGACTCGAAACTTTAACTAAAATAAGTTTTCATTGACAATAATATATTCAACACATACACTTATGCAAAAATATTGTTATGAAATAAAACCACCACTCAAAATATATAAAAATGAAGTATATTACAATAATAATTGGAAAAATAACGCAAGTGCCATCTATTGTCTAATTTCATGTGGCACCGAAAAGGCCATCGATACACTAAATGAATGCTGGTTGAACATTTTATTATATGTTACAATAATAATTTTAAATTAACGCCTCCTTGAAAACAAAAAAAAAATATGAATGAACTAAGCATATGATGGACCATATAAGGAATGCAATTAAATGTCATTTATAAAGCTGTTATTGAAACTATGAGTGAAGTTTACTAAGAAACACTTTAATTTTTGTTTTGTTTTTAATTTTCAGATTTAATCGGACTGCCTTAATGTTAGCAATTTCTGGATCTCATATAAAATGTGTACTTACTCTGTTGAAGTCAGAAGCCAATCCGAACATTGTCGACTCTGACGGACATTCTTCATTATTTAGAGCTGTAAGTTGTTTAAAATGTGATACTAATGCTACTTCTTATGGTGGTATTTATAAATATTGTGCACGTTGTTTACACCCTGGAAACATAACCTCATTTACATATTTGAATTAGGGCTGTTAGTTTTTTTTATTTAAATTTATTATAATTGAGCTGCTCGTTACACTTCACATAAATTGAGGGTGCTTAACTGGATCCCAATTAGTTCGCATACAAAAATGTGGTCACCCCCGCATGCTGCACCCTCCTACCGACCTTACGCTACATTCTGATATTCCAAGGTCTATGATTGTAGTAGCTCAAGAAAAAATAATTAATTTTTATTAATTCTTTTCCTATTTAACTATATTTTCTTCGGCTTTAATCTCACTGTATTCATATCAACGTTTTCAGGTGGTAACAAATCAAAACAATGTGGTGCAATATCTGATATCAAAAGGTGCCAGTGTCACGGAACCCGACATCAATGGGAAGACTGTACTGCACCTGGCGGCGGCTTGTGGACACTACATCTGCCTGCAGACAATCATGCTTCACATGCCGATGGAAAAAGCGGCCGCGTTGGACAATCACGACTTCAGCGCTTTGCACTGGGGTTGCTACCAAGGATATTATACATGCGTCGAGTACCTGCTGCAAAAGGGGGTTTTCACGAAAATCGAAGGAAATCCATTCTCACCTGTACACTGTGCTGCGTATGTAATCACTCTAATCTCGATATAATTTTTTATGATAATGGAAATCACTCTTTACACCTAACAGTAGAAAGGAAAAAAAGTAAAAAAAGAATAGAAATAAAATTCTATTTAAGATAAGTTTGCCTGTTGCCCATTGATTCATTTTGTATTTATCATTTTTGTATTATACGACAATTGTGTTTCATGGAAAATTTCCTGGACCACGTCGAACTCCCAATTATAATGTTAATTATAGACAGTCCTCTACACCCCAATTATGGTAGATGGGGATTTTAGATTATATATATATATATATAATTATAGACAGTTATTGAAATAATGAAAACAATTTTTTAACTTTGTATAAATTTATTTAGTCACAAGTGTATTCTTTTGTCTTGTCAGAAAAAAATCAGTTAATTTTACTTAGAACACTTATTCACTTATATACGCTTTTTTACAGATATGTTGGATCTGAAAGGTGTTTGGAACTGCTATACAACGCTTTTGGTGCAGAAATCGTTAAACTCACTGACACAAGGAAACGCACACCCTTGCATATTGCCGCTTTACACGGCCACACTGAGTGCGCTCGATATTTGCTGGAACAAGGTGCGGAGATCGAGAGTAAGGATGAAAACGGACGAACTGCCCTCATAGCTGCTTCGCAGAATGGTCAAAGTCAGATGTTAGGTATGTCGGTCAAGAAAAAAAACAACAACAAATAATTAATAATGTGGATTTATGAAAACTTGTTAAATATGACTAATTGCTAAGATTTCTGGTTGCTTTTATAATTGAAGATCTTTTTTTTTTTCAGAATTGTTAATAGCTTTTAAAGCCAATGTCAAATCCTGTGACAATAATGGTAATACTGCCTTACACATGGCTTGCTTGAAGAAGCACAGCCACACTGCCCTGCTTCTGCTGGACTACGTCAACGACGTCGATACAATTAACATGATTAATAATGATAAAAAAACGTAAGTAAAATCAATTTTGCAATGTTAGTATGATTCGTTATATTTTTTTTAAATTCAATTTTATTATTTTATTAATTAACTTCTCATTTTATTGTGAAACGTCTTTGGAATTGCTTAAAATATGCACTTAATTATATTAATCAACTTTTTTGATCCTAATTTTGACAAAATTATCACTATCAATTTAAACCATTATAATTGGGAGATAACGCAAGCGCCATCTATTGCCTAATTTGATATGGCTTCTTCAACGATTTGGGTCTACAATGTAGATGATTGAGAAAAAAAAAATTATCAACTTTTTAATATATTTTTCCAACATTATTATTTTATACTGTTATTAGGGTAATGCTATTTTCTTATGTCATCCTTAAAATACGATCATCGTCAATAGCATTGTGAAAATAAACAAGTTTCATAAGATAACGATTCATTGTTAAAATATTTGGTACATTTTATCCTATGCTGTTTTTAGACTTAATATTTTGATGTTTCCTTTAAAAATAAAAATTATTCCGAAAAATTCTTTATATTTTTGTATGTTTTCGTAGACCATTACATTTATCAGCTCGGAATGGATTGGTTGAAGTAACGAGGAACCTCATCAAGAAAGGATCGTCAGTCCTGGCAGTTGATTCCAACGGTCTGACGCCTGCTCTGTGCTGCGCTCCGAATCCTTCTGTCGCCCAATGCCTAGCGATAATCTTGGCTAATCACCCAATGCAGTTTCCTGTCGTCAATCATTCCACGAAAGGTAAGAAAAAAAAAATATATGCTTAGGGGAACAATTGGTGCACAATAATATTAGGGCCGTTTTACGCATATAAGAATTTTTGTGGAAATTCATAATCCTTATATATATAATCGCAACTCGTGTAAAAATCCTACCTTGCAGGAAATTTCAATTTTTTTTTTATAGAAAACCCGTGGATCTCTATTTTTCGTAATTATATAAAAAAAATAATGTGTAATACAGCGATTTTTACAATATATTTCTTGCAAGAATTCTCGTGGGAAAAAATATTTAACTTATTCAAAAGAATTAAGTGAACATTAAACATTGATGCAAAGGGAAAATTATTGATTAATTAGTTTCAAATTCTTTTTATTTAATCGATTCAACGTTTTTTTTTTTTTTTATCTCTATTTTGCTTGGTCGTTTATTAATGAATGATTTTGCATGCTTTAAATTACTTCTTAAGTAGCTTTGTAACATAAAATAACTCCTATTTAATTAATTCCACTAACAATAACTTTTAATAACCCGTATCCCTTTTTTTTTCCTCTTATACATCCCTTTAGCAGATGAAAAAACCTTCCGATCATCGCAAATGCAAACCGAAATGTCACTACAGAGAGACCCCTCGGAGTTATTCGAGTCAATCGTGCAGAAAATCAAGCCGGACTACCTGAAGAAATTCCTGCGGCAGCACCGTCGCAGGAAAGCCCAGCTTGTTTATAGCTCGCCGAATCTGAACTCAAATACTAGGAACGCGAGGAAGGATTTTGTTTTGATCGAAAAGTACGGGCGTGACGATAAATTCGATAATTCCCGCAAGGAATCGAAAGGGATGGAATTGCACCGGAGTTTTTCGGAAATCTCGTTGAAGTCACGGGCTGAAAATGATGTGTGGACTGTGAGCAACAAACCTGAAAGGGGGATACGAAGCGCGAATGAAAAGATTAGTTTGAAGGGAAATAATATTGATTTGAAGAAAATGTGCAGCCAGATTAACGGGGATCATTTGATGAAAAATAAGGAAACGGATTCGAAGATAGTAAACAGCAATTATATAAAAGTGAAAAATATGGAAAAGTACAATAACGCAATGATTAGCCAGTTTATAGATGATTGCAATAACAACGTCATTAATAAATTCATCGATTTCGATGATTTGATGGTGATGACGAATTTGTTGAGGCGCAGTAAAGGCGCTGTGCCGAAACGCAAGAAAATAACGATGAGCGGTGAAATGGCCGAGCTGATTCAATATCAAAACTCGATCCGATCCAAATACATCATCGCTAACTGCAATATCCCGCAGAAGAAATCCTCTGAGGAAGACGAAGAAGATCGGCCTTCGACTAGTTCACAATCCTCCCCACCACCTCTTTCCAGAAACGAGAAGCGTGAATTTATAATGAATAAACTGAAATTAAAAAAGAGCTCCGGTGAAATTAATTCGAGTAAGGAGAAAGTTTTTTGCCGTGGTGACAGCGGAATGTGGAATCAACGTGAAGGTGACACACCTACTGACAATTCGCAATCTTCGGCAGTGGATAACTCTTCACCGTCGGCTAGATTTGTTTCAAAAGATTTTACCGGATTAACAAGGCGAAAAATATGCAGCTGCCAGTACGTGTGCGAAAAATGCGTTTTGAAGAACTCATTCGATGATTTAGATAACAGTAATATCGAAAGTCACGACGCTGATAATAAAAATAATTCATTGAATGACAAAAACGTTTACAGCATACATAAAATAAAAACCGAGGAAGGTGAAAAGAAGGAGAAACAACTGACACCGTCTGAAATCGTTGCGTTTTTACGAGACGATTCTCCACATCCGTTCCCAACAATTAAAAGATCCGAGGATGTTTGGCCTAAAGTTACTGTTGATTACGATAAGATTGTAATGCCTGCTGATTTGGATCAAGCCAGCACTACTGCTTTAAAAACGGCTTCCGACAGCTCGAGAAATTTGTTAAAGACAATCAACAGCGATTCCATTAATATCATAGAAACGGCTACTAGTAGTTCAGACACAGTCAACACTAATACAGTTAAGCAAATTACTAGCAGCTTAATTAAAACAACAGCAATTGCTACAAATTCAGAAACTGATAATTCAATAAATGATACTTCAGCAATCGGTGAATCTAATCGCCAAACACAAATTGATACTAATTTAATAAATACTGCGGCTAATGGTTCAAATCAACGTAATAAAGTAGCTGCTTCTAAAACCAGTGAGAGCAATTTAAGCTTCACAAATTCCCTATTGATATTTTGTGAGGGCGAACAGAAGTCACAAATTTCATGCGAGAGTTTTGATGACGTTCCCGACAGGGATGTACGCGTTGAGGGTTGCAATATTTTTGAGAATGAAGGTGAGACTTTTAAAGCAAATAATTAAAACAATCTCTTGTGTTTATAATAAATAATTTAAATTTACAAATAATTGACAATCAAATACAATATATATATATATATATATATATATACAAATGAATACTACAAAATAATCGACAATCAAAATAGACAAATGAACAATAATTGACTATTAAAGTAAACAAAAATAAGTGACAATCGAAGTATACAAATGAATACTACAAAATAATTGTCAATCGAAATATGCAAAGAAACTACAAAATAATTGACAATCAAAGTACGCTTCATTTGTGTACAACAAAATAAAATACTTAATAAGGGAAGTGTACTAATGAAGACTAAAAAATAATTGACAATCAATGTCAATGATGATTACATGTCTTATAAAAAATTTGTGGTTAAAAAAATGACATTGATTAAATCTTTAATCATTTCAATAGTGTTTTAAATAACTTTTTCAAAACCGTGACAGCTCACTACTTGTCTTCGTGTTAGGTTTTTAAGTACTGAAAATTGTCTACCGAGTCTTGTTAGTGTACAAGACTTTATTTTTTCATTGTGAATTATTCCATTTACGCAATTTCAATAATTGTGTAAGAATATTTTAAAGATGGATATTATAGCAATAAAAAAACACTAAATTAAATAAAATTTTATATTTTAAAGCAGGAAAATGGAGCAATGAAAATAACAAATTGTTACTCGAAGCAACTTTGAAACATTTGAACAACGGCACTGCAGAAGCGCAAACGGAATCGACGATTGTTCCTCAAGAGGTGGGCTTGTGTAGCAAAAATCCGACAGAATGGTGTTTGGAAAGCAAGGACGATCAAAACAATCGAATTACGTCTTCAAATAATCCAAGTGCAATTAATTATTTCGACGACTTTTTCGGAAATCATAATCACAACAGTAGAATTACAACAGCCGAAAGTGATTCGTCAAAGTGTGACAGAGCTTCAGACAAAAATTCAACATGCACAACTGATGAAATGACTAAATTTCAAGATGTTTTGATGGAAAACAACAATGCGAAAAATGAGCCTTTCTTTTCGGAAATTTTCAGCAGCACGGAATGCCGGGCTGAATCCACGCAGAATGTTTTGTTCAGTTCGATTAACTCTGATTGTGAACTGAGCGAGTCTATGGACACAACTTCGAACTATGAAATGAGTTCTTCAACAATTTCCGAAACTCTTCTAAAAACAATTGATGCCTCTTTCGATAAAGAACCCCTCAATTTAGAAGGGGCATCAATGGGAGATGACAATCCAAAAACTGTTGAAGAAGTGCCTGATAAACAGTTTTTAAGCTTTGAAAAGGTTGAGGATTTTCAAAGTGCTGAAGAAAGTAAATCCGAAAATATTAATCAAAAAATAAGTAATGAGGAAGATCTGCAAAAGTTTGGTAAAAAAGAATTCATAGGGAATTCTCAAACTAAAATAAGTTCTAGAAGCTATCAAGAGTTTTCATTAGGTAAAAATGAAGTACCTGGAGATTCTCGAAATAAAACAAGTTCTGGATACTCTCAAGATTTTTCATTAGATAAGAAAGAAGTACCTGGAGATACTGGAAATAAAATAAGTCTTGTTCACTCTCAAGATTTTTCCTTAGGTAAAAAGGAAGTACCTAGAGATTCTCGAAATAAAATAAGTTCTGGTCATTCTCAAGATTTTTCATTAAGCAAAAATGAAGTGCCTATAGATTCTCAAAATAATATAAATTCTGGACGCTCTCAAGATTTTTCATTGGGTAAAAATGAAGTGCCTGGAGATACTCGAAATAAAATAAGTTCTGGTCACTCTCAAGATTTTTCATTAAGTAAAAGAGAAGTACCTGGAGATTCTCGAAATAAATTAACTTCTGGTCGCTCTCAAGATTTTTCATTAGGTAAAAAAGAAGTAGCTGGAGATTCTCAAACTAAAGTAAGTTCCGAACACTTTCAAGATGTTTCCTTTGGTAAAAAAGAAGTGCCCAGAGATTCCCGATATATAATAAGTTATAAAGACTCTAACGAAAAGTCTTGTAGAGAGAGAGATTCTCAGAGTAAAAAAAGTTCTCAAGAATTTTCATTAGCGATTAAAGAAGGAGTTTCGAAAAATACAATTCATAAGGAAAATTTTGGCAAAAATCCTCAAGCATTTTCTCGATTTGATAAAAATGAACTGTCCCAAAAAACATCTCAGTTTCTGTGTTTTAAAAAAGACAACTCTTACAAGAAGATAACCAGAGATTATTCTCAAGCCGATTCACAATTCAAGAAAGACAAAAGAGTGGATAATAATAGAAAGAAAAAACTTATCGGTGAATGTTCTCCGAAATCTTCCACTAATCAAAGGTTTCCGACCCCGATACTATACTCCACTTTCAAAATGCTGGATGAATTTGGTGTGATTTCAAAAATTGAGCAAAGTTCTCGGGGAAAAATTCATAATAATAATACGGATGGTTATGAAAAACCTGAGAATGAGGCCTTAATCGAACAATCTAGAAATGTGAAAATAAAAAAATCTTCAAATACGGATTGCGATTTAAAGAAAAAACAATCCAAATTACGGATTGAACAATCCAGAAATGCAGTAAGTGAAGACTCTTCGAATTTGGAAATTGAAGAAACTTTAGGAATTGAACGTTCTTCAAATTTAAGAATTGAATGTTCTTTAAATTTAAATAATGGAAATCCTGCAAATTTAGAAAACGAACAATTTTTGAATTCAGAGAAAGCAAAAACGAGTAATTCAGAAGTTCATTCTTCGAATTTAAATAATGAAAGGTCTGTAATTTTAGTAAATGAGCGTACTTTGAATTCAGAGAAAGACCAATCTTGTAATTCGGAAATTAAACGTTCTTCGATTTTAAATAATCAAAAGTTTGTAAAATTAGAAAATGAGCATACTTCGAAGTCTGAAGACGACCAATCTTCGGAAATGGAATATTCTTCGAATTCAAATAATGAAAAATCTGTAGATTTAGAATATGAATATAGTTTGAGTTTAGAGGGAGGCCGATCTTGTAATTCAGGAAATGAACAACAATCTTCGAATTTAGATTTTGAAGAAACCTTTCATGTAGGAGGAGTACAAGAATCTGCAAATTTAGAAATTAGACAATCTTCGATATTAAGAAATGAACAAACTTTAGAAATTAATCAACCCTTAAAAGAAGAAATTGAATATTCTTTCTCAATTAATCAAGCTTTTGAAGAAAAAGTTGTAGTGGATAATAAAACTTTAAAAGAAGAAACTGAAGAATTCATAGCAACTGGTCAACCTTTACAGGAAAAAGTTGTGCAATCTTTAGTATTTAATCGACCTTTAGAAGAAAAAGTTGAACAAACTTTAGTAATTAATAAAGCTGTTAAAGAACAAACTGAAGAATTTATAGCAAATAGCCAACTTTTAAAAGAAAAAGCTGAACAATCTTTAGCAATCAATAAAACTTTAAAAGAAGAAACTGAAGAATCTGTAGCAACTAGCCAATCATTAATGGAAGGAAATATGCAATCTTTATTATTTAATCGACCTTTAAAAGAAAAAGCGGATCAATCTCTAGCTATTAATAAATCTTTAAAGGAAAAAACTGAAGAATCTATAGTAATTAGGCAACCTTTAAAGGAAGAAACTGAAGAATCTATAGCAATTAGGCAACCATTAAAGGAAGAAACTGAAGAATCTATAGCAATTAGGCAACCTTTAAAGGAAGAAACTGAAGAATCTATAGCAGTTAGCCAACCTTTAAAGGAAGAGTATATGCAACCTTTATCATTTAATCGACCTTCGAAAGAAAAAGTCGAACAATCTTCAGTAGTTAATAAACCGTTAAAAGAAGAAAGTGAAGAATCTATAGCAATTAATAAACCTTTAAAAGAAAGAACTGAAGTTTCCATAGCAAACCATCCTTTAAAAATAAATATTATGCAATCTTCAGCAACCGACAAACCTCTAAAGGAAGAAACTGAACAATCTTCAAATTTACACGTTCGGCAATGTTTAAATAATGAAGAACCTTCAATTTTGAAGACGAAGGAAATTGTTACAAATTCAGACAGAAGAGAGGTCGATAGTAAAGCTTTAATTAAAGAAGATGTTCCTCAAACTGTTTTACTCTTCCGTAAAGAAAGTTTTAAAAGGATGAAGAAGACGTCCTCGAATTTGAAGAATGATAAAAAAAGTTGCAATAGCCCGGAGAGCTGCGCAAAGCAACCGAATTCGTCAAGAAAGGCATGCAACGAGGAGAAAATCATAATTTCCCCTAGAATAGTGTGCAATGAGAAAGTGACGAATTTCGAAGAAGGTAATGTTAAATCGAATTGGGATAATTTTGCTAGAAACGTGCGGATTTTGAACGAGACGACAATTAATGCGAGTAACTTGCCCACGAACGTGCAAGAAGTGGTGAAAATTAATGAAGATGTGGTTTCGAAGGAAAGAAATTTGAGGCGTGAAAATTTCGAAGCACACGAAGGGAGTTTTCGTGATTTCGTATTCAACTTAGAAAACGTTAATTCCCTAAGAAGGGATTTTGAAAGCAACAATGCGGCTGCGAACAATTTAGAAACTATCTATTTCGAAGAAAATATTAATCGAAGGAATGAATTCGTAAAATCCTCAACGGAGTTTGAAAGAATTAACGAGGCTGTGAATCGAAGCATCGAAGAAAATGTTGCGGTTATTGAATATTCCGATTTGGAATTGGAAGATTCGAATATTAATGCCGGTGAAGAAAGGAAGAAATTCGAAATAAAAAACGATTGCATTAATTACGAAATTAAAATGATTTGTCAAGTCGTTGAGGATAATTTTAAACAAAATCAGAATATGAGTTTAAGTTCTACAAGTGATAAAAGAAATATTGCCGCACAAAAGATTTCAAAAATTGAAGGAAATAAGAAGAGCAATAATCAAGCGGATAATTTTCAGCAAAACATTGCACAGACAAGTGGAGGTAAAGAAAAGAATGAACAAATAAGTGAAGACAAACGAAACCTTAAAGAAACAAATGAAGATTCATTGTTTCATAATGAACAAACCGGGGAGTATTCACTGTTATTCAATGAACAAATAAGTGATCGTTCATTGTCAACAAAAGAACAAATAATTTCTAAACAACAAATAAGTGATGGTTTATTATTATGTAATAAACAAATAAATGAAAGTAAACAAAACATTGAGCGAGCAAGTAAAGACGAACAAAACAGTAACAATGAATCGATTGTTGCACAAAATAAAACGAGTGGAATCGAACAAAACGTTTTTCAAAAAACCGAAGACAACAGCGAAACAATTTCGATTCTCAGCAACATCAGCCGGGAAATGGAAAACAACGTCTGCAGATCTTCGTCGATTTTATCGGAACTCAGGAGAACGGTTGAAAACAACGACAAAGACGAAATTATGTTCAGCATTCACGATATACAGCATTTAATGGCTCACACTAACGCCGCCCTTCAGGGAGTCGGTAGAACTATAGCAAATACGGCAAAAAGTGGAAACGATACAAATGCGCCGATTGGTGTTGATGCGCTGAAAGCGCCATCTGTTGGTGAAGAAACTAACGATTCGAATAATTTTGATGAGAAACATTCGAGGAAGGTTATTCCATATGCAGGTGTGAATAATACGAGTGCTGCGGCTTGTATCGATCAGTTTAAATTAATCAGTAGGAATAATCCTGCGACAAATTTTAACCTGCTGGGGAAAATAGATGATGCAAAAATTGCAACCGGTGTTAGCCAGTTGAAATTAATCACACTACCGATTAATAAACAAAGTATTAATTATGGTAAAAACTTTGGTGGTGTAAAAATGAACTCCAATGCTGACGACAAAAATAAAGACGTTATTCATAAAAAATCGGAAATAAATTTTCCTGATACGACTTCGGAATACCCAATTAACAATCGAATTCTCGAGCAAAATCAAGTCGATGCAATTTTCGATAAAATAATCAGAGTGGATGAATTTGTGAACGCCGAACGGAATCGTAGGGAAACTTCACTGGATCATTCTATGAATGAAATAGCTGATTCCACAATGGATGTTGATTCGAGTTTTATTGAAAGACAAATTACAAATGAAGTCGAATTAGAGTCTTCAAGTACTACTCCGGACAACCTGCAGTTATGTGATTCAACTTTTGATGGTAACATTGAGCTCTTGTGTGACTCAACGTCGACAGCTGGAAATAACGAGGTTGATTTTTTCAAAAATTAAATTTATTTTTACTAATATAATTAATCAACAGCTACACAGTGCGGAAGTAATAGAAGATCAGCAGAAGAGTGTGTCTGAAATATCTTCGAGCGATTCTTCCCCGAACAACCAGTGGGTCTTACTGCAAGACTCGACAGTCGGCTCGAATGTTGCAGAAGAAATATTCTCCCTACCTGATATCGAAGAAGAACCTGCAGAATCGGCAAGCAGCGCCGAGGGAGAACAAGATATTAAAAAGAAAAGGAGGTGGTCGGAGCCTCTCATAGCTGAGGCTCGAAATTCGGACACCGCATTGGGGAACATTCAGAGCCGGATGTCGGATGCTCCGAATATCGCTCTGAGGAACAGCAAGCAGGAGGAGAGGAAAAAGTCGGTGACGAAAAGCGGGATCAAGAAGAGGCTGCGGAAGGGCGAGGACGGAAGATGTGTAATTTCCTGAGTTCAAATTTATTTTTGTTTTATTTTGTATTCGTTTTATTTTTTTGTGGTTCCAAAATATTCCTGTAGATTTTTCTTATTATTATACAAGCAAAATATTATTTTGTGTGTGAAAAAAAAATTATTTTGAGTGTAAATAATTTTTAATTATTCTCCAGTATTTTAAATAAGTCGAATTCACTCAATGAAAAGTTATCCTACTCTAATAATAATAATTCTATATGAGTGGGTACAGTCAACCCTTCCATCACAACCAGACGATTTATTGTGGCTTTAATTAAAGGCTCAAAATGGTTTTACGGGTTGATAAAAGCGCACAAACACAAAGGCTTTAATGACCGGGGTCATTGTAACTTAACTAAGAATGAAACAATTCTTAATCCTATTCCACACAACAAAGTATTTTAATAGCATGCTAGTAAGATAACAATGGTGGTTAGTTATAATCAGTAGTATCGTTTTTGAATGATTTTTGAAACTTTCCAATTCTGCTTGTCCAACTAATTCGCATAACTAACATGGATTGCCGGCTTCGTACAAACAATAAAAAGCAAACACTAACAACTAACAAAATGTATTGTACTTGAATTGTCGTATGAAGATAACAAACTAGAGTAACATTGTCTTGCTTTTGCAGTGCAGAGCTCGAATTCTCACGAATCGTTTTTACATAGGAACAACTCGCACTACGGGGCCTACGCGGCCCACGGCGGCGACTTCGCCAGAGACGGCGACGCCGTTGACGACGACGACGACGCCCACAGCCAAAACAGTAGCGACAACGAGTACTACTGATTAACCACTTGCCCGCGCCGCCGCCTGACGGCGCCACCTCCTCCCCCACTGTACATAATAATGTTCTCAGTGCGGGCGGCGCGGGTCGAGCCTTATTACATGAAATTATTATTATTATTGAAACGATGAAGGTGAAGAGAAAAAAAAATAACGGAAAATTAATAAGAAAAACAAACCTAATTGACTGATTACCGCTTTAGTAATGTTAAGTGATAGGCGTTTGCCTAATATGGTGTAGGCAATGAGACGGAATGGTTCTCGAGAGGTTCATGAAGTGTCGTAACATGGATTTAATTTGTTATTATGATAGATAATTCTATATTTTAGCGATTTTTTTTTAAATATCATTTATAACATTATTAGAAAATAATTTTATTAACAAAAAAAACATGGAAATATTTACACGTAATCTCAATCAGTGGGGATTTGAGTCACAACAACGGGTTTACATTTTTTAGTACAATGCATTACTAGTGTCCAACACCTTGGTTGCTAAGCCTACCAAACCGTTTTAAGCCTCAAATGCTTTCAATATTAACAGGATTACTTAGTTGAGTTATTATATTGGTATTTAACTGGATTTAAAAAGCAAATAAGAAAAATGTAACAGGAAAAGGATGATTCTTCAATCATCCTTAATCTTATCTTCTTAATTTATATGTTTTCTATACAAATTGGAAAAAAAAAATGACGCAGATTAAAATGAGCCAATTCCAATTAGCAACTTATTGCTGTTTAGCTTCATTCGCTAAATGGCAATTGTTTTTTTTTTCATCAACAGATGGCGTTGTTAATGAACTACATTTTACACCTACGTCTATCAGACACATAATTAGAAACACCCCTTCTTTAAATAACAATAGAAAAAATAAGTGTAGTATCAATTATATTTTTTTATTACAAACTTAACATCTAGCTAAAAATTTTATGGTTGAGGCTGGTTTTTAATTAATGTTTTTTTTTTTTGTTAAACGGAAATTGTTTAACTAAACTAAAATAATGAACTTAATTAAAACTAAATTGTTGAAATAAATTAATATTTGTTTAACAAGAATCTGCTTGGGGATGATATTAATGTTTTTTAAATGATAAATTATGACATTTTTTTTATTGTTGTTTTCATTAAATTGAAGTTACTTTTTAACTAAATAATTAAATTAAAATATAATAACAGCAAAATGATTTTAAAAAGTATAAGATTGCTTAATCAAAACTAAATAGTTGATATAAATTAATCATTATATAATAAAAATCTACACGGGAATAAAATGAATGAATTTAACAATTTTTTACATCCTTGATTAAACAGAAGTTGTTTTTTTGTAATTAATTTTATTTAATTAGTTAACAATTCATAATTAAAATAATTTGATAAGTATGGGAATACTTAATAATTAAGCTAACAGCAAAATGATTCAAAAAGAATGTCAAACATTCTTGATTAAATGGAAGTTTTTTTTTTATTAATGAACTAAATAAGCAAAATAATTCGAGAAGTATGAAAATACTTCATAAACGAAAATATGATAGCAAAATAATCCAAAAGCTACTTAATCAAAACTAAATTGTCGAAATAAATGAATCATTCTTTATTTAGAATCTGTATTATGTAGATAAAATGAATGATTTTTATTTAATGAAGTATAACACTTTTTTTTATTCTTAAACGAGAACCACCATTTTTACTTTCCCCAGACCCCTGCAAAGAGAAATTATAGTTATCATAAATTATGAAAAGGAAAGGAAGGGCAGCCATAATCTCAGGCCGATTGTAGTGCCTCTCATTACATTAAATTTAACATTTCTTGGTACAGAATAGCCCCAAATATATGTAAACAAATTTCTGTTACCACTAACTGGTGTCAGAAAAAAAAAACTCTTATTAATACAAAATTAATGAATAAAAAAAATAATCCATTTTACAGCACTTCTAACCTAAAATTATTTTAAATTCTTTAACGAAAGTAACAATTCTTAACTAGTCAATATTATTATATACATAATTCCGATTTGCTTGATTCTCTTTTAGGCACAATCCCACGAAGTAGTGTTCTTTTCCGAGACGCACCACCTTTTTACTTTCCCCCTCTTTTCCATCTCCCCTCCTCCTGTTTTCCGCATTGTGAATCACGTCCAATTTTAGCCCCCGAACGTACGAGGTTTTTTAAAAAAATGGCAACGGCGCCGACCAGGCGCTGTTGACCGTTTCTTTTATACATACATGTAAATTATGTATTTATACTATTCGATTGGTTTTTATTCTAATTATTTTTTAGCTTTTTATAATGAAGGATACAGCAAATAAAAGACATGTTAATTATACAAAAAGATATACACGTGTTTTATTTGTTCGTGTGATTTCACACAAGGTAGGGAGGTAGATGCTAAAAATTCTATCATTTTGTATATTAATACAGACAGAAAATACAAAGAAAATTTGAGAATATTTGAATAACAAAATACATATATATAATCTTATATCCTTCTACCACATATTGGTGTAGGATATAACAAAATACAAAAATTCTAAATTGTTATTAACTTAGTTTAAGTGTTTAATTTATGACTTTTAATGTACAATAATATATAAACCTCAACTGTTAACAATTTAACGAATTCAACAACGCTCAAATACTTTATACAACTTTGGTAAATCAGCTACTTGGAGCAGTGCACCATTACGTTTAAAGTCTGTGTTTGGACAAAAATAATCCTTTATTGCTGGATATAGTACGTGTTCCGTAATGTGCTCCCAGCCCTGTTTTTCCTCCATTTTTGCGTAATAATTGGCCGTTTCCCGGCAAAACGTGTTAAAACAGGGTTTTTCCTCATCCCACTCGACTTCTGTGGCTAATCTGAGTAAGTACATTGGCAGGCCCGACATTTCTGGTAAGTGTTTATCTAAAAATTGTTAATAAAAACAAAAAATAAGTTTGTGCAATTTGTAAGTAAAGGGTTTTAAACGAATTTATGACCTCCATATGTAAAAAGTGGCCTAGCCTCCGCAACATCTCCTCCAGAGATGAGATGTAGTGGTTTAGCTGCCACAGCATCTCCTCTAAATATAAGATGCAGTGAGAGGGGAGTGGTTCAACCTCTGCAGTATCCAGCATCCCTTCCACTACATCTCATCTCTAGATGAGATATAGTTTGTCTGTGCCACTACTCAATCAATGGTCACTAATCACAATTAATATCGAATCAAAATCCATACCAAGTAGAATTGGAATACTCTTCAGCTCCCCATCCTCCGTAATCTCCATGGAAAAATACTCATCAAGCATCTCCCTCCTTTCAACCAGCATTTGAGTGGCCCTTTTCGCTAACACCCCTTTATCCCCGTGCTCCTCAGTCCAGCCAGTATCCGGCATATCCAGAGCCAACTTGATCAACTCTACAATCGAAAGAGGTTTCGTGAATTCGTACGTGTTGAAATTGTGAAAGTGAAACACCATGAATTGAAAGAAAAGCTCCCGCATTATCGTCTGTGTGTTGCAGAGGTATAGATGGGTGCCGTGTTGGACGAGAGCCTGCTTTGGGTTGACTGGTCCGACAAATACGTGGTCGGCGAAGATTTCCCGGAGGTGATCATCGCATTCATTTTCAATTGCTGATTGCAGCTCGATCACACTTTTTAGTTTAATCGGTACTCTAAAATAGAAGTTTAATGAAATTTTATTTTAATTGAGTGGCTCCTAAATTAATCAAAAGATGGCGCCTCGTGCTGTTTTTGAAAAAACTGAATTTTGCTTGAATACTTTGAGCACAGATATTATTTATGACTTAAATTTATTTACAACTTATCAATCAACTAATAACTCAATGTGTGATAATTTATAATTATAAAATGTTTTTTTTTCCAAACCTTCTAGAAAACCTTAAAAAAAATCCTTTTAATAGTTATAAATTAACACACATTGAGTGATAAGTTGTAAATAAATTTAAATCATAAACTATATCTGTGTTCAAAGCAATGTTTAAGTTTGAACATGAATACCGGCTTAATGGTAAATCTAATGTTCCTCAATGATAATTTCAACTTACTTTACTCTCTCTTTTTCAAATACACTCTCTATGCTCGCCTGTTTCTTCCTACTCATTTGAGGCTCCTGATCACTCCCCGTGCTGGATAGAGTGGTGTTGAGCATCCTGTTCTCGAAATTATCTGCTTTTCTCAGTAACTCTCTGTTATTCTCAGTAAACACATCATCGTCATCACCAATTACAGTGTCGTTCTCGTGTTTGCTCTTCTTCACCGCTGGTCCAAAAAATTTCTCTAGCTTTTGTTCCGAGGCGTCAGTCCGAACTAAATCTTTATCGTAGACGGTTTTGTTTAAAGTTTTGTCAGCTGTGCTCGTGGTGTTTATATCTGGAGCTCCGGGTAATTTGGCCTAAAATTTTCGAAGAAAAAGTTTTCTTTTTAATCAGAATTTTATATTGTAGATGACTTAAAATAATTTATCTACAGAATACTTCAAGGAATATGTATTGTATGAAAGGAAATTCCGATAAAAGTGCCAGAGTGAATTTTGAAATGTTAAAAGAAAACCTATATTTTTGTTGATAGATGGCGCTGCAATCACAAAAAATGTCCGAAATCTATTATTTAATGAATTTATTTCGAAAATAGGAAAGATAAAGAAAGTTTTATTAGAAAACTCTTAACACCCGAGATGGAAGGAATAGCTGTATGCTACTGATTTTACTTATCGCTAATATATTTATTACTTTTTTTAGTACCTGAGTATAAAAGACTCTGGAATTGTTAGATCCCAGCAATTTTGCTTCCACGGCTGAAGCCACAGCCTCAACGATTTGTTCTTCATTCAAAAAGTGCACTTCATGTTTAGTCGGATGGACATTAACATCAATGTTCCGTGGATCGATTTCTAGGCTCATGTAGATGAAAGGATGCGTATTTTTCGGAAGGTATGTGGCGTATATTTGATCGATGCATTTTTTAAGACCTGAAAAATACGATTAACACTTATTCAAATATAATTACTTATTTTTGACACCAAAAAAGATAGAAGATAATATTTTTTTAAAAATCCATTCCTATCAAGAAATATTTTTGTTTCTTGCAAAATATGATTAATTCAGAGTTAGGCATTTTTGTATGTTTTGATAATGTAGCGCGTCATTATCAAAACATACAAAAATGCCTAACTCTGAATTAATCATATTTTGCAAGAAACAAATATTTCTTGATAGGTTGTCGAAATCATACATTAAACAATGCAAGTTATACAAAGTAAAAAGTGCTTCATCTATTAAAATTGGATTACACTATATAAGAAAATAGAAGCCTCGACAATTAATAACTTACTTTGACAGTCTACTAATCGATGATTTATAAACAAAACAAACTGTAGTTTCTTTGTAGAGTAATTAACATTCGTAATGTGGCCTTGGGCTTTCACTTTATAAAGCTGGTTTTCCATTGTGAACTCGAGCAATTCTCTAAAATTTAAATCTTGATTATTAGTACAATTTAATATTGTACAGAACAATGTGTAAGGAATATGAATTAACTTTACCTTGCTATTGCATTTCCATAAATTGTTCTAATATTGTCGATAGCGGTTGAATTTGGAGGTGTTCTGATGTCATTATTTTCACCTTGCTTTTTTAGACTAAAACCTGAAAAAGTCCACTGATTAATAATAATTAATAATGTATTAATTATTTTCAAATCATTTTTATTTAATATATTTAAATAACTGTGACCAAATGAATGAATACTCTTTTCAATTAAGAATAAGTAAAAAGAAGAGTGGAAAGGAGTGGAATAAGATCCATCGATGTGTTATTGTGAGTTACGTAAGAAGATTCAAACATTTAAAAATAAAACACTTTGCATTCCTTTGTGCGCTATATGTACATTTCGTACATGAATGCTTTATTAGCTATTGATAATGGACACATAATGCCCGAAATGTACATATAGCGTACAAATAAACAAGTGAAGAAAAGAATATATATAATCTAAAACCCCCATCTACCATAATGGTGGTGTAGGGGTAAGAAAAGAATACAAAGTGTTTTATTTTTAATAAGATCCATATCAAAATGAATCCGAGATTTAAAATAACATTTATAAGCAGTCAAAATTCAATACCAACCTGCTTTGGAATTATGTATGGCATATTTCCCTACAACATCCGATATCTTCTGGTATTCCTCCGCAGGACTTCGCAATGCGTTCCGTCGCACATTCATGTTGTAAAACAGATCTTCGACTACAATTTGGGTGCCCTGGGATCTCGCCACTGGAGTCACTTTATCTTTCAGCTTTCCATCCTTGTAAGTTGCTCTAAATATTAACTTCTTTTAATTATAACAATTTATCGGAGATAAACAAAGTTTTTCGTATAATTACAAAGATAGTATAAAGCGCCATCTTTTGCCTAATTTATAAGAGGTAACCCGACACCCGAAAGGGAAAATTGGATTTTGATAATACATATACAGAGAGGTTTCTTTTATCAGTATACATTAGGGGAAGTGTGTACCTGCAAAAAACGCGAGTCAAACGCATTGAACTGATTAATGTGTGTATGTTTAGTTGACTATTTGCCATATGTATGTTCAGTTGCGTGTTATAGGCAACTAAACACACATACATTATTGCATTTGACTCGCGTATTTTGCAGGTATACATAGGGGAAATGTATACTGTTAAAAAAAGCTCCCTGTATATATATAAGAGGTATCTTGAATAATACCCTACACCGAAAGGTAAAACGGTCAATGATTAAAAAAAAAACAAAAAAAATCTTGAATAATTTGTGTCTACAATGTGGATAATAGAGGAGTTTGTATTTTTCCTTTCTTCAGCATTCTCTGCAGTTTAACACTTTCTACTTACTTGTAAGCACATTTTTCATCGGCAGTCTTGGAAATAATTGTCAAGTGCGCAACGTGACTTATACTGGCCAAAGCCTCGCCGCGAAAGCCGTAAGTGGATATCTTATTCAAATCATCGAATTCGCGCAGCTTCGATGTGGTGAATCTCTCGCAGACAATCTCGAAATCTTCACGCCGTATTCCACTGCCGTTATCTTGAATCTTCAATTAATAATAATTTATCTTTATTCCACGCAAGTAACAAAATTTACATTATTACATACATGTTTAATTATTCTTTAAGCCTACACCCATATGGGTAGAAAGGGTCATTGAATATATACAGAGAGGTTATTTTATCAGTATACATTAGGGGAAGTGTATACCTGTAAAAAACGCGACTCGAACGCATTGAACCGATCAATGTGTGTATATTTAGTTGCCTATTTGGCATATGTGTGTTCAGTTCCGTGTTATAGGCAACTAAACACACATACATTAATGCGTTTGGCTCGCGTATTTTGCAGGTATACATAGAGGAAATGTATACTGATAAAAAAATCTCTCTGTATATATATATATTAATTATTCTTGACCACAGCAATAGCCGGATTGTTAAGGTATTGTTTCCAAATTAAATTTAAGTAGAAAAAATAATAAATAAATGAATAAGTGGAAAAAGTGGAATACCTGTAGTAATTTCAGCCCACCGTTTTTCACCATAACTTGTATGTTTGTAGAATTGGCATCTAAACTAAAACAGTAAATAAATCTGTTAATTACATCCATCTGGTTCGAACAATAATTTAAAGAAAAGTTTACTCCTCACTTTTCTTAAAATAAAAATTAGGTGAAAACCTTGTTATGTTCCATAATTTTATTATCAGCTACATCACACGTGTTTCAGTCTTCCAGTCATCAAAGGTTCATTTTCAATTTAGTTTAAATTATATGAATAAAACCTCTTTTTATGTTCCATAATTTTGTTATCAGCTATCTGATATGTATTTCGGTCTTCATAAACCATTATCAAAGGTTCGTTTTCAATTTGGTTTAACCTTTAATAATAGTCTATGAAGACTGAAACACTTACCAGATAGCTGATAATAAAATTATAGAACATAACAAGAGTTTTTTTTATACACTAATTATAAACTCAGCACTGGCTAATGCCGGTAAATGAGTGTCGATTATGAATGAATTTAATTATAAGGTTCTATCAAGAGTGTAGCACAACCAGTATTAACTTTATAAAAATAATGCTATAAAATTTCGGACCAATTTGTACAAAAATAAAAATATAATTTGTAACTTTGCCAGAATCTTCCCTTTTTAGAATCCATAAATGAAAAGTATAAAAGTGTGAAACTTAATTAAACCAAGCCTAAGCCACAATTTGATTTTCAACTAGGAAAACTTATTTTAATCCTTCAATAATTATTACATAAACAACTGAGTGTCAATTTACCTGTTTTCAATCATTTCTTTGAGGGCATTCGCTGGCCTCTGGATGACCTCACCGGCGGCGATTCTGTTGATCACATCCTCGTCCAATTTCTTAATCTTTCCCGGCTCTGACATTTTGGAAAAACTCGGCCTTTCCAAAAAATTAATCCCGGAAATTTTCGCATAACCTACAAAAACAATTGGAAAAGTAAATCACCCGAAGTTGGCGGCGGAACCACCTGTGGGATTCGGCGCGGTGAAGTTTGCAGGTTTTGTTTACGAGTGGGATTAGGCGGCGTTGCCGGATTGTGCGGCGATTTCCCCGGGAATGATTTGAAATGTGTTTCCGAATTTTAAAAGAGTATTGAAAATTATTATTGTTTCCAATTTATAAACATTGTATGTTTATATTGGTTGCGTTCAGCAGATGTTACCATCAGTGGAACTAACGAAACGTAAAAACTTAGTTTATGTTTGATTTAAACTTTTATATTCCGTACGGAAAATTTTAAGTTTAGCGTGTATGTTATTAATTATCTTCACATTCTATATTATATATGTATCTATTATAAAAGCTGCTTAGACTGTAATATAACGTATACGTTAAACTTAACATTTTCCTTACGGAATAGCTTCTATTAATATATTATTACAATGGTCTCGTTCACCAAACTTCGCCGGCCATTTTAATAGAAATACAATAATTTTACATTTTTTAGATTTCAGCAAGAAACATCTATATAGATTAATGTAATAATACTAGATTTTGCTTCAGATATGAAGAATAACATTTTTTCATGCCATTTGATAATAAAACAAGAGTGAAATCAAAGAGGATATTATATATAATATAATATCCTCTTTGGTGAAACTCTATATAACTACAAACTGTAAGGCGAGATTCAATTTAGCATTATGCTGAATCTCGCCTTACAGTTGTCTTCCATCTAAACCTTAAAATAAATTAAGTCAGATCGTAAATTATATTATTCCTTTCACAACTGAAACGAATTGCCTTTTGTTTTAAAGCAATTGTTATCAAGCAATGTCTTAATTAAATGTATACCGATAATTTATTATAGGTATTTATTAAATTATTGGCTTGCTTATTATTGATTATTTAACACACAACGGAATTTAGTAATAAAAATAACTTTTTGCATCATTTACAATAATAAATTCCGTTTGAGTATTTATTTCCACTTAATTAAGCGTGTAATTGTTTCCGCAATTTCTTGATAGCTGGGGAAACGTTGTGTGTTTTATCTTTACGTCGACTTACATTGTATTGTTTGTACTAATTTCTTCTTACAAATGGAAAATTTATTTAAAATAGTTTCTAATATATTTTTTTTTGGCTTAAAACCTTTTTTTTAGTTTTAAGCATAGATGAAATTATGCAATAAGATTATCGTATCACAGAGTTTTATATATATATATATATAATCTAAAATCCCTATCTACCATAATGGTGGTGTAGGGGTATCACAGAGTTTTATATTTTTGTTTACTCTTTATATGTGTAATTCAATTTGAGTTGTATAAAATTTTAATTTAAATGTGAAAACAAGAAACTTACCCGCGCACAAGGATAAACGAGTACAAACCGGCAACGGCGCAAAGTACCGGTGGCGCACCGCAATGGCGTCACGTTGCATTCATCAGCAGAGCTTCCATATCGAGGACGGGTTAACATCTCCCACCACCGTTTTTCACACGATCGGCCGAAGTCGGAGAAACGGTCTGCCGTGTTTGTTTAGAGAGCGTATGTTAATTTTTCATGCATCGTTTTAAAATCAGCTGAATTGCTGAAGACCGCATAAATGAGTGCGTCCTCCCAATATAAATAAACACTTAATACACTTTTTTCGTTTGTATGGTTGATTTTTCTATTTCTCCATTTATTCAGAAATTTCTTCTTCCGACCGGCGAAACGTTGCCTTGAATTGGCCCGGGAAATTTAAAAAGTTATTCATTTCAAAAATTTTATCAATGACAAGTAAAATAATTTCGAAGATTCCGATTAATATTAATCTACACTGTGAAAAATTATCTTTCATTTCATTTATTTTATTAAACGGCATATCTTTTTTGTTTATTAAATAAATGTAATTATAAATTCGTTTTCATTTATTGAAATGAATTACAGTATTTAACTCTTTCAGTTAAATTTCTCAAAAATCTGTGAGAAATATATTGAAACCTTTTTTGAAAGAACCAATTTTGCAGTTCATTACTGTTCATATACAGGGTGTCTCGCCCTAAAAGTATTTGGATTTTCTATTGATAGATTCTAATGCAATTTTCACTGTTTATGTAAACCAATATTCTCTTCTAAATTAAAATATTTTCAAGATTTTACCACTTCCGATTATACCGGAAGTACGTACAAGCTTTGTTATTTGAAGTGGAACCTTATATTTTTTATTGAAAATTTAGATTCTACGTGTTAATTTTTACAAATTTCGTGTAACAGTTTTTGAGATTTTTCAATGATTATGAAAATCATCATTTTTTTAGACAGCATTTTAAAGTATTATATTTAAGGATAGAAAAAAGTCACAGGAATGAAAATATTCTCATGTAGAAACAATTTAAAAATATTAATTATTGTGTCTCAAATTAACAGCAAAGTCTAGTAAATTTAAAACTGGGTGGCGCAATATTGCCGTGAAGTCCGATATATTTTTCGAAAAAAAAAAAAAAAAATACGAGAATAAAAGGTACTTATATAATTTCTAGCCACTGTTGACCGTCACATTTTAAAATTCGTTTCATATATACAGGGTGTTCAATAATCATATGAATTTTTTAATGAAATGATATATTTTTATAATGATTTTCGATTCTACGTTTTTTTATATAAAATTTATTAGGTCGATTTTGTTATTTTAAAAAGTTACAAAACAATGAAAGTTAAGCCGAAAAATGTTTGTTTAACACCTTATATTGCAAACATTAAAAACGAAATAGATAAATAGAAATTGGAAAAATACTTAATAATAATAGGTATAGTCGTTTTCTGTCAGAATATTTTTTGTGAACAGGGTAAAGCAATATGCAAAATGATTTTCTTCTATTTTTACTTAAATGGAAATTTGTGTATGCCATTTCAAAATGAAAATGGGCCTGACCATTTTTGAGATATTTAAAATCAAAAATGCAAATAAGCAAATTTTTATTATTTAGTTGTCAATGTTATACGTAATAATATCATAGTTAATAAGTAAAGTACATATTTTACGTCATTTTTGTAACACTGTTACTATTAGACATACTTCTTCAATAAAAATACTTTAGTTATTAGAAACAAAAAATATATTTTGGTCATTCTAAAAATATTTTAAATATTCTCATATGCTTATTAAAATTATTTTTTAAATAATTTATGTAGGCTGCAAAACAGAAGGTGTACCAACAAGCCTAGTAAAATAATTCAATACTTGAATATTAATATTTTGTTAATATTAAAATTGTCCTCCATTAAAATGTCTATGTATGTAATTAACGTATTCATATCAAATATTTCTAATGAAATATATGTTTTATTAAATTAGATTTTTTTGCTTTTAAAATAACTCCTAAATATTTGTCGACACACTATTATCTTTATATTAAATATGTTTTTAAATGTAGGAAAGCATTTACGAATTGCATTTGTATTAGTCATAGCCTAATTAAATTATAGACTACAAGTGAAACATTCAATTTTGTACTTTGGATTGAAATTGTTTAAAAAAACGGTAATATATAGAAGTATAGTTTGTTATAGAAAAATGAAAAAACAAACAATTTTCCATCGAGATTTCATAAATAATATAGGGTGTTCCATTTAAAGAATAATAAAAAACAGTTTGCGTATTGTTTCATCCTGTATATAAAATTTGCTTTATGATAAAAAAACTACTTTTCTTTCAATTATTAAGCATTTTTTCAATTATATTGCGTTGGCAGAAAATTTAATTGTTTTTTTTTCAATTTTGAAATGCAAGACCCAAAAAATTAATCGATTTCAACAATAAATTATTTATAACATTTTAAATATCAACAAAAATTGACATAATAACCCTATATCAGAAAAACAGTTAGACGAATTTTATAAAAATCTTAATTTTCAATCAGAAATATAGGGTTCCATTTAAAATAACAAAGCTTGTACGTTCTTCCGGTATAATAGGAAGTGGTAAAATCTTAAAAATATATAATTAATAAGAGAATATTGGTTTACATAAACAGTGAAAATTGCATTAGAATTTATCAATAGATAATCCATATACTTTTAGGGTGACACCCTGTACACGAACCTGCAGTAATGAACCGTAAAATTGGTTCTTTCAAAAAAGGTTTCAATACATTTCTCACAGATTTTTGAGAAATTAAATTGAAAGAGTTAAATACTCTAATACTTTTAAATAAAAGTAAACGAAATTATAATTACATTAATTTAATAAATAAAAAAAATATACCCTGTTTTTGTTTCGTTTTATAAAATAAATTAAATGAAAGATGATTTTTCATAGTATAGATTAATATTAATCGAAAACTACACAATAATAATAATCTTTAATAACATTTTTGAAATGAATAACTTTTTAAATTTCCCGGGCCAATCCAAGGCAACGTTTAGCCGGTCGGTAGAAGAAATTTCCGAATAAATGGAGAAATATACAAATCAACCATAAAACGTGCCTCAAGTGTTTATTTACATTGGGAGGACGCGCTCATTTATGCGGTCTTCAGCAATTCCGCTCATTCCAAAATGATGCATGAAAAATTAACGTACGTCCTCTAATCGTGCATTTCACGCCGTTTCTCTCTTTCTTCCACGACTACGGCCGATCGTGTAAAAAACGGTGGTGGGAGTTGTTAACCCGTCCTCGATATGGAAGCTCTGTTCATCAGTTTCTTCGCGAATAGCGCGGACAGCGAAACGAACGCGCTGCGAAACGGCCCTCCCCGTGCTGCTTTACGCGAGTGCCGCCGCGCATTAATTACCCGCTCCGTGTGTTCCGGCGTGTGTGCATCCCCCTCGTTTCCAATCCTCTCTGTGATGCTAGAAAATGTTCAGGTTCTTGAGCGGCCGAAAGACTCGGAACAACGCTAGCAACTCGGCATCGGGCAACAAGGCGAAACATGCCTACAACAAGAACCTCATCCAGTGCAGGGTCATCCTGCTGGACGGGACCGACCTCTCCGTCGAGTTATCGGTGAGTTTTGGGAATTGTTAAAAACAAATTGTGGGTGTGTGCGCCTTTTTTCGTTTTCTCTATGTTGTTGTTTGTGTTTCTTTTCGCGACTGTTTTAAAAGGTGGTAATGTAATAGTGCAACGCCTACTCCATTGTTTATACTGCGGTCCCTTTTCCGGTTTTGTTTTATCGTTTTTAATTGCTCGGTTTTACGCGTGGAATGGTTCGTTAGTAAACCACTTGTTTCGGGTGGTTTGTGAAAGAAAAATCCTAACACCTGATTTTTGACAATGGCCATCTGATCATTCTTGTATGTGTTATCAGTAAATTACACTTCCTATAATTAAATAAATTGAATGAATATTATTTAATTAAGGATAACAAACCATTTATGTAAATTACAATGAAATTAAACAAGGAAAATTTCTGGCAATGATCAATAAAAATCGATCAATCCCTTTTTCCAACTGCAAAAAAATACTTACACTGTAAGTTATTCCATTTATGTAAACACTTATATTAAATTTACAAATTTTCAACAATTTGTAATGAAAAAGGAGATGATTAAATAATTGCAACTGCAAACGTGTGAATTTAAATTAAATATAGAAAATCGGGGCAGAAAGACATCTGGACGAAAGCCCTGACAGACTATGGACCAATTTACAATCCCCCAGGAACCGAAACTGAAATGTACATCTAGTATTTAAAAATAAAAAGTGAAGTAAGAAATGAATCTTTCAATTACCTCATACGTTCTAAGTGTATTCTTCCACAATCACCCGGGACTTACAGATTTTCTTTATACTATCTGTTTCCGTTCCCTGATGGTTGTAAATCGGCCCCTTATTTATTTATTGGTTGCCATGACGACAATTGTTTTTTTATTTATGAAACAAATCATTCGACCAATGAAGCCATAGTTTGTTGAAACAATTGTGACGGTTTCAACCAATAAACAGTCAAATCTCAAAATAAATAATGTTTGTTTTTTCTTTCTTTAATTAAAATAGGTTACGTTATGTTTGTGGTTATTTAATTTCAATAAAAATGTATGAAATCATAAGCATGAAAGTATCGGATTTAGCTGAGAGCGTGGGGCGACTAGAGCCTCTGCACAAGAACACGGTTTCGGCATCCTGGTGTAGACAGTGAGTATTCCTCGGTACCGGGCGTAGCAGCAGTGTAAGGTAATTTGTAAGATGAATAAATGAGCGTTACTAAAGAGAGTTGTTACTCCAAGTAGACGAGCGTTAACAGGCTGATGAGGATTTTTGAATTTAATTTTTATTAAAAACAAATTTGTTTATGATTTTCAATTTTTTGTTATTGTTATTTTACTTTATTTTATTTTTCTTACTAATATGTATATACAATTTTTGTATTGAATGTTACTATTATGCAAATAAAGGATTATTATTTAAATATTAGCATCCAGCTTGCCGTTGCTGATAGACTAACATACAATTGTAAATTGTTAATAAAGATTTCTGTATATAAGAAAAAATACTGAGGTACTTATGAAAAAACAATGCTTCAAACAGTTGAAGAAGATACAAGTGGAAGATACAAGGTAAGAATCAAACACGATTTCTTCAAGTATGAGCCTTTTAGGGATGGTTATAAAAGTCTTATGTAAGTATAAATGAATATGGAATCAATTTTAATACAGAAAGTGACGATTAAAATCTCCAAGGGCTGTCAAATTAGGACATGAGTGATTCACTTCCTATAACTGTTCCCTTCCTTCCTGTTGTAGTTAAAATTGTTGAGTGGAATTCAAATTAGCTCTCAAACGGCGACTTAAATTGTTTAAGTGTCATTTAAAATAGATTTATATGATTTTTTAGTTAATTTTTAGAATTTCATATATGACACATGTGATGCTTTATTTGTTTTTATTTACAATAAAATGTAAAATAAAGAAAAAATATCAAAGCACTCTAGAGGAGAAAGTTCTTGATCGTATGGTACATAAAATCATAACTTGTGAAAAAATTCAAGTAGCTAGAAAAATGATTCCTGGCTTTATAAAAACTCACAGGGTTTTATTGTCGATGCAATATTATTCAAGAACATTTCAATCAATCGATTGTTTCTGTAAATATTTCACACTTTTAATATTGTTTCTGTAAACATGATTAATACCAATTATTTCATTGATTTCATATGAATTGTATGATTCCTCGGTAAATTGTTTTACAAACATTCATTCGATTATTTATTTTCGGGTTTTCCCCTCTACATTTCAGCCAAATCAAGTCCGCACAAATTACATCGAATAATTACATAAGTCCACTACTGGGAGTGAATCATGAGATTAGTCATCTACAATTCAAATTCGCAAATCCGAGTAGGTATTCAGAAGTATTTATTGCGTTATTTACAGTTTGTCATCATGAAAACGAAAATCAAGCTGTTTGTGTAATTTATTTCTGTGAATTTCTTTAAGTGGTAATTATTTGTCACTGGATTGAAGGACAGCCGAGGTTGTCGACATTGATTTGCATAAAATAATGATATAAAATATAAATCGTCATTATTATGTCGCTGGTATAAAATATCTATTGTAATAATATTAATCAAAATTACACACCTCTTAATCGATTTCATCGGTCACAATTGCCTATTAATTTTTTATTATTGTAAAGTAACAGTACAGAGTATTCGGAATTTCAATGACAAGCGGGTGACATTTAAGTTGCGACAGAGAATGATCCTCCATAAAAAGGATTGCCGAAAGGGCAAAGATGCAACATTTGAAATTGATTATTACGGTTGACAACACTCCTTGTAAATTTTACACCAAGATCATCTTGTAAAGTGAATGTACAACATTAATTCGATTAGAGCAAGGCAATTGATTTATTATTTCCTGCTTATATTGTTTATTTTGCCCCGGTTAAAATAGGTGAAAACTGGAGACTCGGGAGTAACGAAGATCCATACCAAAGTGAGCATACAGAAAAATATCAATGATGAGGAAACATTGATTAGCTTTCTAAGGGCATTCAGATGAAAGACAACAGACTCATAAAAAAATTAACATAAAAATTGAAATTTGAATAGTATTTATAAATAGAAAACAGTTGTTATTTTTCATTAAACATTTTTCTCGGATCAAAATTTGTTGCATTATGCAATATTTTATTGATGTGCAACAGCGGGTGTACATTATGTAATTCAATGTTGGGCATGGGTATTTGCCCGGGAAGTAGTTGTTTTAATGTGCAGTTGTGCATTTGTTTAATGTACTTACGTAGTGTAAGTCAAAAGTCACAGAGCTAAATGTGGAAATAATTTATTAATGCATTTGTTTAACGTACTTACGTAGTGTAAGTCAAAGTGTCACAGAGCTAAATGTGGAAATAATTTATTAATTATTTTCAAATCATTTTTATTTAATATATTTGAATAGTATTTATTTATTATCAGTAAACTTATATATTTGTAATTATATTTTTACTGATAATAAATAAATACTATTCAAATTTCAATGTAAAACAACCCACTATTTAACATAACGTGTCGTCGTCAGATAAAATTGGAATACGTATCGTTCAAACATTGGAGAAAATTTCGACCCTGACCACACCTGAATAGAAAAAAAAAAAAAGAATTGGACAAAGGCCTGGTGAATGTTTGTAGGTCAGTTGGATCATTGTTGTGGTTTATTTCCTAGAACAGAATCAGATTTGTTGAAATATTTATTCGCTTTTTCTTACTTCATTTCTCAAAGAGTAATTAAGATTTCCCTTTTATTTCCTGTTTAATTGTAAGCCTAAATGAATCCCTCTCTTCATCATTAAAAAAAGTTATTACTGAATAATTAAACTTTTCCTTTCACTATTTCAATATAAAACAAGAGAAAATATATTTACACTTACAATTAAACTTTTTTTTTAATAAATAAAGTTAATTAAAATAAAATTTCGCTAATATAATTTTTTTTTTTTTACTCAATAAAATCATTTATTCATTCAAACAAAATTCAGAATAATAATCTTACATCTTTCATTAAAACTCTAATAAAATTTGAAACATAAACATTTTTACTAATATTGAATCATTTCCAGACCACTCGGGAGTAGAGTTCTTGGTTATATATATATTTTAAGAATAGTACAGCTGGGGGAGCGCTTAGGTACACTGTGAGTATTATTTAATAATAATAAAAAGCTTATTATCAAGGATTCTAGGGGTTGGAGGTGGCTCAGGAACACTAGGTGTATTATTCAATAATAAAAGGGCTTATTAAATTAGTATTAATCATATTTAATTAAGCCTCATTTTAGTTGGTCCCTATGAATTCATTCCTTCTGTCCTCGCATCGTGTTTATGGGTAGTATCCGATTTCAGGTTAACGGTTTCGGATATTTGTTAGATTGCTCACAATATTTAAGATCATTTTATAAAACTCCACTTACGAAAAACTCGTTTAACGTAACATTTATGCAACATTTTTATGACCATTTCATACAATACAGATACAGATTGAAAAGATTCACTTTTTCCATCTCTAAAATATAATAATCTAATAAAGAAAGACCCCGGATCGATAGCCATTTGACAATGACAGTTACATAACAAATTGAAATAATTCTGTAAATATTGTAAACACACATACTACACATTGTAAAATGTAACGTTATTTGTCAATAAAGATGTTAAATACTAATAATCTAATAAAAACAACAATTATATAACCAGCAATGAAAGTCACATTAACAAAAAAAAAAATCCTTGCACCGATGTGTTCACGATCTCATGAAGAAACACATGGAAAAGCGAGAATGAAGAAATCAAGGTGATAAATTTTCGACGGAGGTAATATTCGTGCATTACCTCCTTCTCATAACATAATTATGAACCTGCTGCCTGGCACAGGTAACTGTTCGCCGTGTTACGCAATCATTGTCTTGCTGCTGGAAAGTGGCACGGGAACGTTTCCTAATTGCGAGCGCCCGAGAAGAGCGGGAGACAATGGGCCCGTTCCCGTGGACTGATCGAGAATGATCGATTATTCCAGCTCCTTGATTTTATTGCTAATTAGGATCTTCTTCAGCGGATGCGTCCTTTCATATCTGTAAAGTCGTAAATGATTGTAATTAATTAAATTTGACTACTAATAATTAATGAACTAATTAGTTGTTAGTTAATTATATATATATATATACCACATATTGGTGTAGGATGTTAGTTAATTAATTCCTGGATGGTTATGAATCGGCCCTAACACAATTTAATCTTTTTTTTGTATGATATTGTTCAATCCAATCTTCTAGTCTTTTTTTTTTTTCATTTTACAATCACGCACATTAATAGATTGTTTTAATTAACACACAGAGAGCCGGAGACCCGTACAATTACCATAATCTTTCCGCGTGGTTATTAAAGTAATTACAGCAGACGTGACGTCAATTAAGCGAAGTGTGCGCTCATTAATTTGTACAGCCGGCCTGTGTGACATCGATTCGCAAATTCGTTGTCCCCTTTGCTGCAAAGTGTGGTACATGAAGATCAACCGACTGACATCTAAAATTAATTAGACAAATTATTTATTCTATCACAATATTTATGCAATTATTAATTTTATGTTCTGGTAGATAGTTTCATTGAATATATATTTATATTATTAAAGTGAGTACAATTTTCCTCTTTAAATTAATGAAAAAACATATATCATCACTATAAAATATTTTTTTTTTTAATAAGCAAGTCGAATGTGAAATGAGGAATTACTTTTTTAAAAAATACGAATTGCCTCTTTTACTTAAGCTTTACAATGGCACAATTGACCTTTGAGCCCTCTATTAAATAGTAATTCTTTCTCCGACTTTTCAATGAGAAATGTCCTTGAATTTTAATTACCTAATTGTTTGTTGGCTTCATCACAAGTCCGCAGTGAAAACAATATGCCTACAATTTTTAATCCATTAAAATAAAAGTGTTTAATTGTTTTCCACTTAAGGCTGCAATTTTATAGAAAGAGATAGCTATACAATAATTTGGGTATAATTGATAAAAAAATAGTTCAATTTAGGTTAATTAACTAGTTCTTATTACAAAAAAAAAATTGTAAGAAGTAATGAAATGTGAAGTTATTTAAAGGAGAATTTAAATAACTTCTTCTTCCAGTTATTTCTTTTTATTGAACTAAATATATTTTGGAAACTATTTAGTTAAAAAAAAATAAGTAGTAGAAAGGAGAATCATTTTTATTTAAATAATTAAGTCTCAACAAGCCTCGACACCCAATACGGGTAAAAGAGGATAAGATTAAGAAAGAAAGAAAGTCTCAACAAGGAGCCGTGGTGTGTGAGCGGTCGAGGCGTTGGTCTTGGAAATTCGCAGTATTTTAATCCATAATAATAAAGGTAGCTTTTCACCAAATGGTAGACAAGGCAAATGATTACAATAATAAAAGTGTTTAATTGCTTTTTCACTTAATATTACAGAAAAAGGCTGAAGCCAGGGATCTCTATGAGCAGGTGTTCTATTCCCTGGACCTGATCGAGAAGGATTACTTTGGACTGCAATTCACCGATGCGAATCACGTGAAACATTGGTTGGATCCCACCAAGTCCATCAAAAAACAAATTAAAAGTGGGTAAATTTTAAAAATTATTTTAAATTATTTATTTTCTTACTCAAAACTGGCGAATGCCTGTAAATGAATATGTATATATATATTCAATGACCCCTTTCTACCCACATGGGTGTAGGGTATCTGTAAATGAATGAATGAATGAATTTATTATCTTACACGTCGCCTGAATGAGGAACGTATTTCAGGCTCTTCATTCATATTGTGCTGAAACCACCACTGATGATAAAACATTTGCAAGTGTTACTCGTCAGTCAATATTAGACAAATAACACTTATTTTTAATATCACTGGTGGTTTCAGCACAGTATGAATAAAACGCCTGGAATACTTTCCTCGTTCATGCGACTCATATCTACAAAAATGTTATTTTCTTTGTTGATTGCATGAAATATCTTAAAAAATGTTAATATAGATTAATTGGGGTTATTCTAAATGGGAAATGTTAAGTTTAACATGTACGTTATTAATAACTTCACATTCTATGTATATTTATCTATTATAAAAACTGTGATGATACAAAACAACTTACATATTAAAATTAACATTTCCCTTAAAGAATAGCCCTGAATAATTATTAGAGTCTGGAATACCTGAAATATTTAAAAAAATATATATTAATCTGAATCACAATCACTACAATACATAGTTTTAAATGTATATATATTAAGTTAATCTTTTTTATATTAGTTATGGACACTTTTTAATTACTTGAATATATTTGTGAAATCGGGTGTGGTGTGTGGCACCAACCTTTAAATACTGTGAAATATTTCACAGTATTAAATTAGTCGATACTTTTTTTAATGCTAACATTATTATTTTTTTTTTGTAATTTAATTTCAGTTGGTCCTCCATACACGCTCCGTCTAAAAGTTAAATTCTACTCTTCCGAACCTAACAACCTCAGGGAAGAACTAACGCGTTACCAGTTTTTCCTGCAACTCAAACAAGACATCCTCGGAGGAAAATTGGAGTGCCCCCATCAAACGGCAGTCGAGTTGGCAGCTCTATCACTTCAGTGTAAATATGGAATTTGAAAACAGATAATATGATCATGATGCATTGGTTGCTGAAAATTGTTTGTTTTCATTTGAAAAAGTTATAAAAATAGGACGAAATCTTTTAAAAGAGAGACACTTTTAACAATTAAACACAAATTAACCATATATAATAAAATCTTCAACCACTATTAATCAAACGTATGAACAACTGATAATAGCCATTTCGGACCTCGTGTGTTTTATATGCAATGCCTTGATAACGGTGGTTGAAGGTTTGTTGTAATTAAATAAATCGTAATAATTAGAATAATAGCGCAAGCTACTTGAAATTAGGCAATAGATGGCGCTTGCGCCATCTTTCCAATTATGATTCATATGTATAGTTCATTAATTGCGATTAACATTGAATTATTTTCCTTTATTGAGACAAATTTGGTTTGTTCACAGTTAATCACAATTAAAAGAACGCATAAGGCTGAAATAATATTTTTTAGAAATCAAAGGTGGATTCTTAAATAATTAAAATTATATTTTTGTCTAAGGGTTGCAATGATGCTTGAATACTTTTGAGAAAAAGCACACTACATTCGTACATAACTGAAATTAACCCAATTTTTCTGTATCAAAACAGCCGAATTGGGAGATTACGATGAGACTCAACACACGGCAGCCGCTGTTTCTGAATTCCACTTTGTGCCCAATCAAACGGAGGAGATGGAAATCGAAATACTGGAAGAGTTCAAAAAGTTAAGAGGCCTGACTCCCGCCCAAGCCGAAATAGGCTACTTGAATAAGGTGAAATGGTTGGAGATGTATGGTGTAGACATGCACACTGTCTTGGTGAGTACATAACACCTGCACATCACTCCCAAAGTTATCAACAAAAGTTATATTTATGATATTTATAACAAATATCACCTCACACTGAGAAGTAGAGAGGAACATATAACGATGTTATATAAGACTAAATCACTCGACACTCGAAAGGGTATAAGGGTTATATGATAATATATATATATACAGAGAGCTTTTTTTATCAGTATACATTTCCCCTATGTATACCTGTAAAATATGCGAGTCAAATGCATTAATGTAAGTGTGTTTAGTTGCCTATAACACGCAACTGAACACACGTATGCCAAATAGTCAACTAAACATACACACATTAATCGGTTCAATGCGTTTGACTCGCGTTTTTTGCAGGTAGACACTTCCCCTAATGTATACTGATAAAATAACCTCTCTGTATATATAACACTAAATAAATAAAATATATCAAATATAGTTGTGTGTTTTATATATAGCAAACCTGAATAGTTACATTTTTTTTTAATATTTCTACCAATATCTTCAGGGATACTTAAGTTAATATTTGAACAGTTTTTCCTTAATTAAAAAAAAATTATATCTCTGTGGGCTTTAATTAGTTAACATTCCTATCAATAATATATTTTGTAAATAGCGCAAAGCTTCATCCTTTGCCTAATTTTGAAGCAGCAACATTTTATTATGCTATTATCATTTAGGGAAAAGATGGCATGGAATACAGACTAGGCCTGACACCGACGGGGATCCTGGTCTTCGAGAACCAGCAGAAGATCGGGCTGTTCTTCTGGCCGAAAATCGGGAAGCTCGATTTCAAAAAGAAGAAGCTCACCCTGATTGTCATCGAAGACGACGATCTCGGACGCGAACAGGAACACACGTTCGTATTCAGGTGAGCCGTAGCGGACATCCGAAGAAGCATGACTCTCCTTGCTGTCATTATGTAAAAAGAATCGACCTCATTTATGCTTAATCGAGTAATTGTTTTGGTTTTTAAACTAATAATCTGGCACTAATTAAATTATACACTCATTCCTCTTTCATCCCACTCATCTGTTGTTATTCGTTTGATTGCAAGTATTAAAAGTTGTTGAATAATAAAAAAGCAATATGATTTCGGAAATTCTAGTAATATTTTTTTGTTTTAAGAATAATTGAAATATTCATTGTGAAAACAATTTCATTAAATACTCAATGGCTGAAGAAACAGCCTCAATAATGAAGTGAAACTCGATTTTAAATATAAACGATAAAACACTTTTGATTTTTAGTTTCCTATTAACATTAATATATTTATGTCTACTTGCACTGCGGGTACTTAATCATGATTAAATCTGAATTTGGCTTGCACCAAGACTTAATCATACTTAAGATAACCTAAAAAGCATATTCAAGGTTTTAATCAATCGATTTTGGCCGATTAACTCATACATTTCTCCTTACACCTAACGGTAGAAAGGAAAAAGATTAAAAAAAAAAAAAAAAACTCACACATTTACAACTTCACGTCGATTGAGCATAATCGATTTAAATTACAGTTGAAGTAATGAAACGTAAGTTATATTCAATTCGATAAGAATTAAAATTAAATTATAAATATGAGAAAAAAGCTACAGAAATATTCCCACTGAATAAGGAAGAATGTGCGATTAAGCTTAATGTTAACTCCCATCTGCATGTTTCACACAATTAAAAATGTATCACGATTAATTGTTTTTTTTTACTAACAAACAAATTGAACGTAAATTGGGAAGCAGCGTTCCAATTTATCCGTTTAACAATCGCAGATTACACAATGAGAAAGCGTGCAAACATCTGTGGAAGTGCGCGGTGGAGCACCACGCCTTTTTCAGGCTGCAGGCGCCCGTCAAGGGACCGTCGGCGAGGCAGAACTTTTTCAGGATGGGCTCCAGGTTCCGGTATTCCGGCCGGACGGAGTACCAGAGCACCCACCAGAACAGAGCCCGCAGGACAGTACAATTAGAAAGAAGACCCAGCCAACGGTAAGAGAATTTACGAAAAGTTTAGTAGACATAATCAATCTATCACAATAAAAAAACATATTTAAAAATAATAGTTTACTAAAAGTTGCTAATTTTAATTTAAAACAAAGATTGCTGCAATTGTTTCGATAAACAGTTTTTAGCAGCTGTTATAGATTGTATTGAAACAGCTATTTATTTAAAACAAAGACTACTGCAATTGTTTCGATTAACAGTTTTTAGCCGCTGTTTTAGATTGTATTGAACACAGCTATTTATTTAAAACAAAGATTGCTGCACTTGTTTCAATATACAGTATCAAGCAGCTGCTGTACGTTGTATTAAACACAGCCATTTATTAATTCAGATACGGCAGGAGACAAAGTCACGTATTAAGGGAGCGTCTCCGGGAACAACAATCGGTTCAGCCGAGCGCAGAAACTTCCGAAGTGCCAACTAAAACGACTGCAGCTGCCACCGAAACTATACAACCGTCTTCCAGCCGGTGCAGCGAGAGGTCGACACGCTCCAACGCCACCAACACAACAGAGAATGACCCGCTTTATTGCAAGGTGTCCGATGACACAACGAAGAGTTTGACTCCGACTGGTATGAAAAGAATTTATTTATTTAATTAACGGAGGCCATTAAATACAGTAACAATTAATTTATTTTTTTTGTTTTAAGAAAAGGGGTTGGGACAGCCAAGTGGGCTCATGAGGGGGTCTTAAAATTAATATTAAAATATTATCAAAGAGTTTTCGAAAGGGCATTTATCTTAACTAATAATTTTCTTCATTAAGGTCCAGAATCTATTGGCTTGGTGAGCCAGAATAGTTTCGGAAAAGGATCAATAGGACAAAACTCATTCGGTAAAGCCTCCGTCGGATGCAGCAGTTCTTATAGGTGGGTAATTTTAATCTTAAAACAGGTATCGGCCGACATACAAACTTCACATGCTCTCCTTTAGGAAAGAATTCAATTATATGTTGCAATTATTTAAATTAAATAAAATGTAAATGAATTAATTTGTTTATGTGAGGGGATAGAAATTAATCAGCACATTGTTTTGTTCTTACACAATTGTGATTTTATTTTACATTAATTTTTTTCAGTCCGGTTTTGTCAGTAAGTAGCAAAAACGGTACGTTAAAGAGGAACAAGCCGCCGTCATCTCCCATCACTTCAGTGCCACCTGTAAGTCCAACACCGTCCAACACTGACAGCCAGTTGGACGTACTTCTGAAGAGTTTAGCAAAGGAAACTCTTAGTGGAATACAAAGAGATGAGGCTAGGAATATTATATCTGATAAAAACAGATCTGAAGGTAAGAAATTCGAAGAAATAAAAAAATATAATAGTTGGGATATACTTTATAGTTCATGCTTTTTTTATGCAAATGTAATCATATTGGTTCATGGTTTTATAGATACGGATGGTGATATGATAATGAAATCTCTACCAGCAGAAATTCCGAATAATATTAATAAGTATTCAATGGGAAATATTAAACCCATTCCACCCAGCCAACTGAAGTGCAACATATTGAAAGGTACTACTCAGCAGATTGAATCATTCATTGAGCATTTAGTATCATGCACTTATGTAAGCTAGCTTTATTAATTTACAACAAAACAATTGTTTTTAGTATAAACACAAAATATAACATAGCTTCACTGTAAGTGTCAATAATATATTTGGGGCACACGGATAATGTGAAAGAAAATTAATTAATCATATTCATAAAATGGAGACATTTTTAAAAATCTCCGAATAAACAATAATAAAAATTTACATTGAAATTTGAATTGAAGAACTTTAATTTATTGAATATTTCATTCTTAAGAATTTTTTATTTGTAGATTTTTAAAAATAATCCACGAATAAAGCAAAAATTAAAACATATTAAATTGAATAATTTTAATTTCTTCATTAATTTTGGGAATTTATTATTTTCAATAAATTCTTTTACATTAAAATTTATCTTTTAAGTTATTAGCCCTGAAAGAGTTTAAAATTATTCAATTTTGGAAAATATTAAATTTCACTATGAATTTATAGTTTTATATTGAATTATGTTTTGTTTTAAGGTATAATTTATTTTTACTGAAACATTGTTTTGTTGTAATTAGCTAATGCTTTATTTATAGCTAAAGCTGAGGAAGAAATGAACGGCCTAACGCCGATTGGTGTAGCGACAAAACTAACCAACCAGATGTTCGTGGCAGCCGCTAATAATGAAGAATCCAACCTGAACTCACTGAATGCGGCTACGTTTGTTTCAGTGGTATGTAGAAACGGCACATTTAGGCCATTTACCCAAAGCACGAAGCTAATGAAAATTGCACCACCATTAATGCTTATTTTTGTTTTGCTCCTCCGTTTTGTGCTTCCTTCAACCGACTAGGGTGGTGACAAACTGACGCTGTCCGTAACGGGTCCCACGAACACTAACCCCGTCTCCACAAACCCCATCCTCAACTCCCCCAAAAAGGACTACCCGACGACCCCGCAGACGCCGACCGAGGAGAAGAACCAGAAGCGGTGCACGACTCCCGTCACAGTAACATTCTTCGGGCAATCAGACGGAGGAAAACTAGAGAAAGTCATGCTTTCAGACCACGAGAACAAATCCAAACAGCAGCCGCTGAGCTTGATCAGCAACGGGAGCGACTTTCTTAGTTTCGACGAAGACTCCCCGAAAACGAAATCGCCCCTTAACGTGCATCAGGCGTTTTTCTTAAAGGAAAACTCTTCCAATCCCTTCATCGAGCCGACCACGAATCCCTTCCACGAGAACAATCCTTTCTTGCCCAATAATCCTTTCAGGACTGACCGCGGTGGGGAGGACGGTGAGGACATTACGGACGACGACGCCAAGGAACTCAGTGAGGTACTCTTTGGCTTGCCCGTTTTTATTTTCGTTTCGTTTTTTTGTCTGGCTTCCGCTCACTCACTTATTAATTACTTATCGGGGGCAATGTTTTGTGAATATTTGTAAATAGTGAAATACGCTCAAACTGAAATTTGTATATAACTTTTAATTTTAAAACAATGAAATTTGACAAAAACAATTTTCAACTTATTTAAAATATTTTCATAACAAAAATATTAAATCTGTTTTTTAAAATAATCAAATTTAAGTAGTGTTTGCAGTGAAGAATTGTTTTATGCCTGTTTCAAAAGTATATATTTACAATTTATTTAAATTCAATAACGAAAACCTTTTAAATTTTGTTTTGTTTAATACTTTTATTTAAAATACCCAATGAGCAAAATGGACATATCAAAAAGTAGCATTAATGTTTAATGTTATTTCAACATTGATGTAATGTTATTTAAGAACATTTTTTTTAGTGAGTTACTCTGTTTTTTTTAGCAAATAGCCTAATTTGCTGCAGATAGTTGAGATTTTTTTAAAGTTAAAACACCCACAATTATTTGCAGCAAATACTCTATCCAAAATTTGGTCATATTAAAATGTTCCTTCAACATTGGTGCAAACATTTTATTTAGTGGGTGTACTCCCATTGTACACCCACTAAATAAAATGTTTGCACCAATGTTGAAGAAACATTAATGCAACATTTTGTTGTATCCATTTTGCTCATTGGGTAGTGGTTGGTAAACAAAGTTTAAGAGGTTTTCGTAATTAAATAAAAATAAGTTTGCATAAAATAAATATTTTTTTATAGTACAATCCTATCTTTTGTCAAGTTTCATATAAAATGTAGCTATTTATGTATTTTTAATAACAGAAAGAATGAAAATATTTGTTCCAGGATGAAGAAGGTAACATATACGAATCAGACGCGAACAAAAATACAGTAACCCCGAATTTGAGCAACCTCTCCCCCTGGCTTGTATCGACCGACGTGGTAAGCTCACCGGTTTCCAAAGTAAACACCACCGAAACAACAATCATCCGAAAATCCGTGATAACGACGCAGCTCTAGCCCCTCAGAGGAACCCTTTTGTGATAGAATTTTAATAATTATTTTTAAATCAAATCGTTGACAACGAGCAGAGCATTTTTATCGATTTTTTACAAATATATATTTATATACAAATTGCTACTATACATATATATTTTTAGTGCAAATTTTGTGTACGCAATGTTTGTGTACATACAGTAATTTGTTGATGGCAATAATGAAAAATCAAAGTGCCATTATGTGCGGGCCCGGTTGTTTTTTTTTTAATATTAACAGTGTGCCTTGTATTCCATTTTTTCCCTAGCCGGCCTCGTGTACTTAATGTTTTTAAACGGTATTGAACTTCTAGCATTCCGTCCCACTTTTTACTGTTCTGCTGCTTATTATGTTTGTATACATGATGTATTCTTAAAAAAATACCTACTTTGAAGTATTTATATATTTTATGTTAGTACTTGAGTGTTTTATTTCTATTACCCTTATTCTTTTTTTATAAAACACAATTGCATTAAAAAGTGGGATAATGTAAAATACAGTACATTCTCCGAATTGACAAACAGGTTTATTCTGCATCAAGTGTAAAGTTATGAACTCTTCATTGAATTTTAAAAACATTAAGAGACAATTAGCCTCTTAATGTTTGTAATTAATTAATTTTGGCTAAGCCTAATATATAAAGATAGATTTTGGTGTTGTTATGAAATCAAACAGATTTGGTATACTAAAACACACATTTTAATTTGATTTAAATTAATTAAGGAAGGAAATAAATAGGATCTTAAACTAAAAAAAAAAGTATGGAAAAGTTCCGGTTTTTCATCATCTTTAATTGGATATTTCATCACGTTTGCTATGTACAGTCTAAAATACAATGTTCATTCACAACATCGGAACAAGTGGATGTCCCACCCGCATTGACAGACGGGACACGTCAAACGCAGCAGACCCATTTACTAACAATTAAAATGTACAACAAAAAAAGTTTTAAATACTGGATTGTTTGTCGATATTATTTTTTGGTGGCGGTGATAAATAATTTAATGACGCAACTTTAGTTCTTTTTTATTATTCCCTATTTTTATTTATTGTTTTACTTTACTCCCAGCTTCTTCTTCAAAGATTCTGGCATCTCTGGTGGTGGTGGACGTGGCATTCCAGTTGCAACCTAGAATAAAATTGAGATATTAGAAAAATTAGTCTCACATATTAATTATTAAAGATATGAGAATTTAGCCAATGAGAGTTAAGGATTTAGGGAGGGCAGTAAGTATGCCGTAACCTCTGGCCCATTGTGAATGTTGCTTTGTATTTCTTTTTCATTATTATACATTCACTTACTTTGAAAGCATCATAGATGAACCACTGAGCGGCAGTGAGTGTACCAATCATGACGATCCTGGGGGCAAGACCCTTCCACAAACCGGCCATACCAAGCTCCTTGGCGGCGTCAAGAGCAGAGGCACCCTTCATCTGGTTCAGTTTCGACACAACAGAATCAGCGGGATGGGAGACAATGGCGCAGAACACACCGGCAATGTAACCAGCAGCAAACGTCACAACGAGCTGCTCGCCCTTTGAGCACTCCGCACGGGGTTTGGGCACCACGTAATGGTACAGAAGCTCGACGGTCTTCTCAAAGCAGGCGAACTTCATCATGGTGTATGGGATTTGCCTCATCCACAATGGGACCAAACCTGAAAATAAATTGAAAGTTAGTGTCGTCAAAGATTATGCAGGGATTGGATTGATTACTTTTGTAGAATCCGTTGAGTCCTTCCTCGGCGTACATTTTAGGCATGGCTTCCCTGAGTGTGTTGGCGAAACCGGGCGTCGTCTGAATTTTAACTTTAGCTGATTCCATGGGGGATAGAGCGATGTCAGCGAAGAATTCGGCGGAAGCACTGGCGCCCAGGTAGAGCCATGTACGGTAGAGGTAGGCATTTTCTTCACCAATTGCATCACCGTACAATACCTGAAAAAGTGAAATTAAAATAGATAAAATATATATATATTACTAAATTATCCCCCAATTTTAAATTACAAATATTTATAAAGGTTACTGGGTGGTACAAAATGACCCTGTGTGAGTGTGTATTTTTACCACACACTCAAACTTAACCTGCGTGCCACCAAAGTGGACAAAATGTGTTTTATCATTACAATAATATACATCCACCTCACATTGAGAAGTAGAGAGGAACATATAACGATGTTATATAAGACTAAATAAATAAATATATATCAATTTAATGTTACTTTTAAACTGATGTTAACCTTTTATTCAATGTATTGTATAGTGGGTAATAAATGAATAAATAAATACATTTTTTTTTCACTTAATTGAATGAAAATTAAGTTAATTCCAGTGGCAATGTCCACACAAACAGATCTCAAAAATAATCTGAGAGATAAGATTTCATTTGAATTAACCTAATCTCTTTAAAATTGTTACACAAACTATATTTACTAAAGCTGCTCATTGTTTCTTATCTTATCAACATTTCAAGTTCAGCTGATTACTTACTTTGAAAACTTCATACAAGCCGAATTTGCAGAGACCCTGAGCGGAATAACCGAAGAAGGTGGGCGCCCAGCCCTTGGCCAGACCCTTCATGCCCTCCTCCTTGAGGGAGACCTTGAAGCCGTTGATGACACCCTTGTACTTGGCGGGGTCGACCTGGATACGGCACTTCACCAAATCCAATGGTACGACCATCGTGTGTGTGATACCGCATGATAAAATACCTGAATTACGGAAAGAAAAGGGGATGTTATTATTTCTTAATAGACGAGAGAAGTTGGGGGATTAGTTACAAGCATGTGTTTTTTTTGTCCATTCCTATATTGCTCGAACGTTATTTCTCCCTGCTCTTCATACATGTCCCAGTCTTTTTATTATCTTCACTATGCTCAAATTTTCTAGTTCATTTAAGATTTCCGCGTTAGTTTTTCTTACTTCATTTTCTTCAATCTTTATTTGTCCTCTGTCTTATGCTTCTCTCTGCCACTTGTAATTTGCGTTGTCATTTCCCCCCTACCTATATATCATTATTGATTTTATTAGTGCTTTTATACAGGTTCTTCAAAATGTATGGAACCAATTTTTTTTAAGAGATTAATATTAATAATGATATATTTGCTGCAATGCACTTTCATAATTTCTTTCAATTTATCTAATCTATTATTATTTTTAGAAAAGTTGTAAAACAAAAAAGTTAATCCTGATTAGATTGCTCATGATAAACGTAACTGAAATACTCATTGCGAAATCCCAACGAGCAAGTTTTTCAAACATTAAAAGTCATTGCGTAACAGTCATGTGTGACATCAATTGAACTACAGCGAGGGATTAAAATAGCTTGTTCATTAAATTATTATCAATTGCTTTATAAGCGCGTAATTATTTAGCACTTTTAATTATTGTAGTTGTTAAACAAATTAACAAAATAGGCTCATGTATAAAATTTACATTTATTAGACCGGCTCGTATTATGTAATACATACAAAACATTTTGGAATGTCGATGTAATGTACATTTTGTAAAATTCAAATTTACATTAAACTAATATTCTGACTGTATATTTAGTAGGCTCTGAAAAATACCTTTCAATAATTAAAAAAACATACTTTACATTTCGATATTTTAGTGATTAAATTCCATTAGTGTTCCAATTTATTATAGTGTTATAGTGAGCGCGTCGTGCTTGCTACCCCTTCCACCCTTAATTCTTTAAATACACCATAAAATAAGACAAAAAAATAGCACAGTATATATAAATGATTAATGATAGCACCAAGCACCATAAATCACACAATTTTATCAAAATCCAATTTGAGACCATTACTTCTTCTACCCCTACACCACCATTATGGTAGACGGGGATTTTAGATTATATATATATATACTTCTTCTTCTGCTATCCCTTGTTGCCCCTTAGAGTGTCGGGTTATTTAAATATAAATGCTACTTAAACCGATTTAATGTCAATATCAAATCAAAAGTGCATCTAAGAATTACTGTCCTAAATACGTTCCGTCCATGAGAATCAATTTAATGTCAATATCAAATTGAAAGCGCATCATGGAATTACTGCTCTAAATACTTTCTGTCCATGAGAGTTTACAAACAGAAATATTGGCACCGTTCACCGTGTTATGTCATGACACTTTTAGGACTTCAGTCAGCTGGCAAACCTTGAATGGTGGAAAAACGCTCTTAAAAACATGCAACATTGTTAGCTTTAGCATTTGACGTTACCCTTTTATTTTAAAAACACTGCTGCAATGCATGTAAAACCTGTGTAATGATACAATTATGTAATTTGAAGATGGAGTTTTAAAATTTAATCGATTCAAATTTTATTTAAAGCGTTACATTGTAAATAAATATTTTGTAAATAGCGGTTTTTTTTAAATATGAAAGAAAACTGCCATTGAGTTTGTATATTTTATAATATAACATACACTTTCGAAATTTAAATGATTCAAATTTTATTTAAAGCATTACATTGTAACTTATTTTTCATTGATTAAAAAAAAATCAAGTTACAACATAAAACAATGAATTTGTTTTCTCAGGCAAATCCCTTCAATGATTATTTTAAGATAACACTGACCCGATTACTCGAATTGCAACACACTTGACACACAAAACTACATACCTCCTACACCGCACAGGGCGAAGTATTGCATCGAGCCGAATTCACAGCTCTCCCCGGGGTTGATGGCAGCGGCGGCTATGGTCCTGCCCGACACCAATGGGGTGCTCAGGGCCTTGGTTTCTTCGGGCTTCTCTGGTTGGCAGATGGCCCTCGTGATGAATGGAGGTAGCATTTTTAAGATGATTTCGCTCTAACTTCCTAGACGGGTTTGAAAAACAAGCAACATTTAAAAACGACCGGTGGTAATTAAGTTACAAAACTGACATTGACGCGGTCGCTGCGGCGGCGCTACGTACGTCTTGGATAAGAGGAAAATCGATTTTTCCAGGTTACATAACCCAGTATGATTTTGAAGGTTGGGATATATTTTTTTTTAATTTAAAAGGATTTTCTTTTTAATTGATACGTATGGGTTTTGTACAGAAAGGCGGGATTTCAAACAGCAGGTGCTAATTAAACATGAATCACCAACTTAAACGCTCGAATCCCTATACGATAACCAATTGATCAAATAAACATAAAAATAAATCAAAACACGCCCGCGGTTTCGCCGCTCAGAATAACAACCATTTCCTCCCTTACTTTCCGCGCTCGTTTCATCGCGTGGCACTTGCGACATAAGGGGGCGCCGGAATTACATAAGGTCGTTACGCGAGCGGTTTCGCCGCACGGGAAAAACCGCAAGTTATTTAAAGCGGTGAATTACGGGCGCGGGCAAAAGGAAATAAAGGCGAATCGGTATTTGGGATTCTGGGGCGCGCTATTTTCACATAGAAAAAAAAGAGAACTCACCGGAGTTTAAGATGGCCGCCGACCAGCTTGAGGTGGACTGAGACGGAGCGAGGTTGCGACTTTTCCGCAAGCTATCCGTCACGTGGTGGTGGGGCGCGCTCCGCAGAAATTCCCCGACATCTGGCGGCGCTTTCCACGTGGAACACAAAGCGGCTCCTTTAAATTTCCCAGCTTTTTACACGGAAATGTAAACGTTAACAAGTTGTAATTCATCATTTTAATTGGCAAGCAATTATTTTGTTTCCATCAATAAACTGAACTCGATGACATAAAATCGCTTTTGTTGCTAATTCATTATTTAAACAAATAACACAAAAATCAAAATAATCGCGCACTATATTAAATCAATAATAATTTAAATTGAAAGTTTACTTACTCGTAAGTTGGTTCTATCTATATAATCAATAATATTCCCATTGTACCCTTTCATGTGTTGGGTGCAGTTGGTTTTATAATAATCATTATTAATTTTTCAATTATACTTAGGAATTTTGTTTATTTTCATCAATAAACTGAAGTTGGCGCCATAAATCAGTGCCTACTACTTATATTTTTAGTAGGCACTGCATAAATGCCTTTTGTTTCTAATACATAATATTTTTTAAACAAACAATAAAAATGTGATGGATTATCAAATATTTAAAGCAGATAATTTAATAATTTAAAATATATTTTGAATAAATGTATTGTTATCTCCTTAATCACATAATATATTATTGGCGTGACACTTTTTAATTCACTCCACGTAATTCATTTCAAAATAAGCAATAATTTATTTTGAAACATTTTACACATTGTATTGTAAAATAGTTTTTTACAATACAATGCTTTTTAAAATTGAAACCGCAAAAAAAAAAAATAGTAAAAGCAAAAAGTGTAAAAATTTGAAAGTTAATTTTATTGGCGCCATCTATGTTTGATCCAACGAACTGTTACACATCTTTTTGATATTGTATCTATTGCACATCTTAAAATCTTGTATCTACTATACATCTCTTTATTTCGTATCTATTACACTTGAAGTTGGAAGTAATTTGAATTTTTATGTAATTATGAATTTAATAGACTTGAAAAAAGTAATATAAAGCATTTTTCTTGTTTAAATTTATGAGATATTTAATGTTCTTTTTGTCTGTTACATTTTTCAAGGATAATCTAAACAAAGATTGCTGGAATACGAATTTGAAAAGAGGAGAGTTATGTAATTTTCCCTCGTAAATTTTAAATAATTGTTTTAAAATTGATTTAGACGTGTCGTCACGTGTATACCAAAAACATCGATTTTTATTCCAACCTTCCCAGAAAAGCTGGAGTTCCAAAAAAAAAAATCACACATAATCTTGAGCCCAACATAACTGTTAGAAAGAGGGATTGATCGAATTTTATTGATCATTGCTAGAAATTTTCCTTGTTTAATTTCATTGTAAGAATTTAAGTTTAACGTTTTCGATATTAACAAAATTAATATATATATAATCCTTATGTGAAAATATAAGGCAAGATTAATTTATAATGATAAATTAATGCAAATCAATTTTCATTCAGGTAAAGGGAAGGAAAACAGAAAATTCGGTCCACTTTATTATCCAATTTATTATTAATATCACTCTTTTTCAACGTAAAATGTAATTTGTACAAATGTAAAACTATCTTCTAATAATACTTTTTGGTTACAGTCTATAAATAAATAAATAAATACTTAAATATATTAATAAATAATGAGTACACAACTAAATTTCCCGATGGAAGTATGTCGTTACTTTCAATATCCTTCGACAATGCTAGCTGTAGAAAAATCACTTCCATCTTAATTTAGGATTTACAATTTTAAATTGTTTAAAAATGTAAAATCCGACACGGCAAGAACTTAAACACAATACAGACTTAACCTCTTCATTTTTTTTTTCTTTACAAAACCTCCTTCAGTACAATACACTTTCATATAAAAATATTCCCCGTAACTTCAAATGTCGATAATTTACAAGTAAATTAAATTGCTAATTAAAATAAATAACAAATTAATTTATGCGCATTTACAATATTTTTTTCTAGGAGTAAAAAAAAATATCTATAAATTAATTATTCTTTTGAAACGCCTTTCAATTTTTAATAAATTATTGATTCTTTCTTTCTTCTTTTTAAAGATCGAATTTTATAATGCAATTTTAATTGTAATTAAGAAAAAAAAAACATTATACATTTTTTTTATGGACAAGTTTGTTTTTAGTATAATGTAAGCTAGGAAAAAATATTTCTTGCTTAATTTTCATCATTACTTCAATTGAGTATTCGTCCAATTATTTGAAGTTAAAGGAAATTATCTCACCGATTCATCAAAACGAAAAACTAGACTCACCGACAAATTCATGCCTTAACACTCCACACCATGTTGCTCCCGTTATTACACTTATTCTCCATGTCGTGCGTCAGCTTGTGCGCCACGTAATAGTGCTTCATCACAAAGTGCTTGTTGCAGATCTCGCACACGAAATTGCTCTCCTTCTCGTGGGTCTTCTTGTGCTTCAGCAGGTTGTCGTTTCGGGAGAACGACTTGTCGCAGATGTTGCAAGTGAAGTTCTTCAACCCGCTGTGCGAGGTCATGTGCCGGAGGAGGTGCTCCTTGCGCATGAACGCTTTCTTGCAGTGCTCGCAGCCGAACGGGCGGAAGCCTGTGTGGAGTTTGACGTGCTGGTATAAGTGTTCGCGGCGCTTGAAAGTCTTCTTGCAGATCTCGCACTCGAACAGTTTGCTACCCTCCGGCGACTGGCTTTTCTTCGCCAGTAAGTTTTCCTGGGGGATGGAAATGTTCTCGGTCCAGTTCGGGGAGATTGTGTTCAGAGCGGTGATGGGCTGTCCGACTTCCAGACTCTGTTCGACCGGGGGGTATTCGATTTGGTTTGTGTAGTAGCAAGCGTTGAAATTCTCGATGATCTTCTGGGTTTGGAAAGCCTGGCTCGAGTTCGCGTTCGAACTGGCGTTGCCCAGAGGGAGGGTTATGTTCCTGATCGGAACCGGATTGACGATGATCTGCGAGCTCAGATTAACACTCTTCGACTCGACCTCTACTTTAATCGGATACACCTTTTCCTTGTTCTTACTAACCTGACTAGAAACCTTATCACTTACGTTAAAACTAATGACGCTCTCCTCGTTGCCGTTGTTTTCAGATTCGTGCTTCATCTTCTTCAGCAACGAGGTTCTTTGTTTCTTCGGCGGCTGTTGGATGTGGGAGGGAGTCTGCACTAGACCCTCAAAGTCGATCAAGGGAGTGATGTTTACCAGCTCACCGTTAGCATTTATCGTAAAAGCTTCCGGCTGGCTGCGTTGTGGTGTGTGCTCCGGTTGTTGCTTGACGTTGACAAACACCTGAGGGCTTTTCATTTTGACTTCCTGCTGTGTGTACGAAGGAGATAACTCCGGTTCCGAGTTATGTCCCGATGATGGTTCATTTTTCGGCTCCTTCACATAGACGATTTCTGTCCTCGTAGGTGTAGTATCTTTGATATAAACCTAATGAAATCGGATTATCATATTTTAGAATGCCCTTCTTTAAACTTTTTTTTTTTGATAATTATAGTGTTCATTGCGTATCTGAAGATCTTTTTATTACCAGAAAATTCTCATGTGTGGAAGAACTTGTGAATTACCAGAAAATGTTACCAACATTTTTTTTTTTCATTTGAGAGATCTACGACTCATAGTTTCTGAGATATAACCTGTGACCTTTCGAATTTGAACACAGTTTTTCAATAGCGACTCACTCTATATTAAATACTTTTCCTTTTTGCATAAAACTTGTACAGATAAAACTTCACATTCATTAATAAGTTATTACAAGTTGTAAAAATTGTATTATAAATGCATATTTATACTCAAAATATATTTTTAATATACATTACCTTAACTTTGATTGTAAGTAATTTGCAAAATATTTAATTTACCTGATGTCGGTGTAATAAGGGTAGGTTCAGTGTGTGTGTGGTGTCATGCGAGATGCAATATTTATTTTCGTGTGCAACAAAAATTTTAAATAAACAAAATTAACAATAACTCTAAACAAGCTGCAATAAAAAAAATAAATAACAAAAAATACAAGATATTTAACTTATCATTCAAATATAAATAGTTGAGATTGTAAGAATTTAAAGATAAATTTTGTAAAGATAAAAAATCAAAAGCGTAGATAAAACCAACTCAAACAAAACGAAACCAACCAAGCCGCTACTCTACGCACACTCCTGACCAGCACATGATCACGCACCCACCTTTCCCGTCTTTGTAAAATCCTCCTTGTACCTGTAGGTATTAAAATAACTCGACAGCATACTCTCCGAGGTGGCGCACTCATTCCGAAAACTGTAGCACTCCTCGAGGCACTGCAGACACTTGGAGCACACGACCTTCGGCAGGCTATCATCCTCGCACACCTACAACCGCAAAAACCAGAGTGCTGTTATTAATCCTTACCGCAAACGCCACGATTAATACTTTTAATGACAACAGCGACTGGATCTTCGTCTGCAGCTGGATCTTCCGGCCCTCCTCCTGGAATATGTGGGTTTTCTCCTTCTGCTGGTTGCTGGCGCACAGTCTGCACAGCTCGTAGAAGTTGACGCGCTTGTAGCCGCTCATTATCCCCCTAAAGCGAAGGTGCCCCCTTTTTTTTATTTGTTTATATTGTTCATTATAAATAATCTCACTGACAGGAGTTTGTCTATTTAAACCATGGCCAACGTTAAAAAAATGACGTTAGGTGGGGTAGTTTTCCAGAAAAAAATATATAAAAATTTTTAAAAAATCACTTTAATCCCAATTTTTTACTACTCATATGACTAACAAGTACTTAAAGACAAACTTTTTAAACAGTGGATTTAATTTAAATTAATATAATTCAATTAAAAATATGTTCTACGATTGTGGCAACAACGTGAACTTAGTTACGTAAAATTTTAAATGCTACCAACAAAATAAAAGTGCAAACATCATAGACACTAAATCATGAAATCTTTATCTTTGATTAATATTGATTCATAGATGTTAATTAATAATAATCTTTATTTAGCATTCCGGTATATGATAACATAGAATATTAGATCTTCGACACCCAATACGGGTAAAAGAGGATAAGATTGAGAAAGAAAGAATATTATTATATTTTATTATCTATGTATTGACTTATTTTTTTGTCATAGAGATAATAATATTTAAAATTATCCTTTATGATTTTATTTTTATCTTAATGTTTGGTAAATTAAGAAATCATACGAAAGCATAATTTTAAATTTAAAAAATGTTTAATTTACAGGGTCTTTATGAGTGTACTAAAATCGTCAATTTTGATTGCAGCCTTCCTAAAAGAGCTCTAATTGTGAAAACACAGAATACCTATATTGTGGTGCAAATATTCGTTTTAGTGCTTGTATGTATCTTTTATGGCTCTAGGTAATTTGTTTGTTTGTTTTTTTTTTTTGAAAGGAGAAAAATGATAAAATTCCATTATTTTACAATCATAAAAATGTCTTCAAAAATTATCACTGATGCGTAACCTATACACACGGGCTATATTTTATCGCTATAATCATTTCTTTTTTCTTAAATTTTCGCGAAATTATCCAGGAAAGCTCAAATAAATATTACAATTCCCCGCGAGCTTCAGCGTCATCTAGCGGTAACATAACCAACAAGAGTACACTCATACTTCGTAGTAAATCCAATAGATGGCAGCTTCAATACATAGATTACATAATACATAGAAAATTAATTACTGTGAGTTTTTTGAGTTATGTAACGCAAGTACGTATATATTAAAACAACTACTTCTTGGGCCTGACTCTTCCAGATATTGAATTTTAATGGATATTTGTTTTAAAGTACTTACATTAGGTAAGTAAAAAAAAAGCGCAGTATCTAAATATTCAAATAGAATTTATATTTGAATTGAATTTTTATTCAAATCAAATAGATTTATTTATTTTCATTTTAAAAGGCAATAATTTATTCATTATTTTCAAATCCTTTTTATTTACCTAATTTAATTAACTATGACAAAATGAATGAATACTCTTTTCTATTGTTAGTACATAGATATTACATATTTCTTGAAATTATGTTGGCAACGAGTATTTAATTGAACAACTTCATGTCTTGAAGGCATCATAACCTCAATCAATTTTAAGAATTTAACCTCACTTTTTATTTACTTTTAAAATACTTCCTTTCTGCGTTGAAAGCGCTATTTAAAACTAAATAAAAAATAAATCGATCATAAACTAAAACTCTATTAAATCAGCTGAATTTAATTGTGCTTATAAATAATTTTGTTTGAAGTTAATTTTATTAATATGGAAGTTCAAACGAAGAGCGTTACCCGTAAGTTAATTTTGTTTTATTTCTAGTTACATCCGATACCTCAAAATTAAGAAAAATACACCGAGTGTTTTTATTCTGCATTTTCGAACCCTCAAAAATGTTTCCCCTAGTGTTAAGCGAGAAATTAATCAAATAATTTGAAAATGTTTATTTAATTATTTTCTTTCTAATTGCTCTACAAAATAAGTTTTTAATGGCAGATCGATTAGAAAGAGAATAATTAATAATTTTCAAATTCTTTTAATTCAATTTTTGAATTAACATTTAAATAATAGATATATATTTGCAGATTTAATATAGATGTGTATTTTAGGATTACTATCATCGACTTTACCGAAAGAAATAATCGAAACCCAAATAGGAAATCCTGAGGATTACGTTAAAAATTTCCTCGCAGAGAACCTTCCAAAATCTGACATAAGTGGTATTCCGCACGGTTTGAAGTATAATTATTATTTGGACAAAACCGATATCGCTTTACTGAAAAAGAAAAAAATTAAGGTAATAATTAAAATGCAATTCGTTTGTGGCTTTTATATAACACTTTTTCACAGCCACATAGAAAGAAGCAATTGCTCACAAGGAAAAAACGCATCGAATTAAATTTGTTGAAATTACCCAAAGACGGGTGGAATTACAAACAGTTGGACGATTTACGCCAGCTATGGGAGAGTTACATGCGTGACAACTTGGACGGGTTGGAGAAAATCCCAACGTGCGTCGATCCCGAGTGGCAAGCTTTCACGGTCGTGCTCGGGAAGAGCGAGCTGGTCGGAGCTGAAATCGAGGTCGTCAAGTCGAACGTGCCGAGTTTGATCGGGCAAAAGGGGACGGTGGTTTTAGAGACCAAGTGCACTATACAGATTGTTACTCCGGATGATAAATTAAAAGGTATGCGCTCGATTTTTCTTCTTCTGTTATTCCTTGTTGCCCCTTAGGGCGTCGGGTTTGATTTTTTCATATTTATATTAAAATTAGTAAACACAATTGTATAAAGATAATTTATAGGTTGAGTGGGATGGGATGTTGTAGTTTTATAAACACATATATATGTGTTATTATTATTCTATATTGTTATTTAGCATATTGCGAAATGGAGATTATTATTAATTAAGAGATTTAGATGTTCTCTGTTTTATCATGAAACAAAATCGAATGAAAATGTAAAGAAACTTGCTAAAGAAATTATTTTAATTTTTTTATATTTTTTTTTTCAGTTTTGTTGAAGCAACATTTAATATTCTCAATAGAATTAGACGGAGTTAAGTTTACAATTTTTGGGAGATCCCTCTGCACGAAACCGAGTGAAAGGAGTGTGAAAAAATTGAAAACATTACTGCATCCATACTTGTAAAACTCAGTCAAGCAGGTACAATGGATTTCAAAAGTCTTTTGCAACATATCGTTTTGCTCTAGCTTCAAATATAAATAAATTATAGTGAAAAAAAAGTATCCAAAACAGCTAAAAATTGCACATTTTTGGATGAGTACAAATAGAATAAAAATTCCAATTAGATCCTAACTTAAATTTAGTATTGCAAACTTACTCTATATTTTAGAAAAAAACGGTCTTGAATAATTTTATTAATGCGTCATAATTTTTAAATAAATTTGCTTTGAATAATTGCAAAAGTCTTTTGCAATTTATTATTTTCATTGTAATAAATGTGATATTATTTATCTGAATTTATGTTGGATAAATTACGAAGGTAACGTTTGAATAAAAAATAAATAAAAACCAACAATACAGTTTAATTTATTTTAATAGCAATAATTAGGGGGGAGATTTGTAGATGGAAAGTAAGGAAATAATGGGGGGTAGTAATAATTAATAATAACCTTAAAATATGCCGACGCTTAGGAGTATAAATTAAAAATCGTTCCAAATCGCACTGTGCGGGTGTGTAACGTGCACCTCTTCCTAATTTCGCCTGTACGGCGATGACATGGATAGAAGAAAAAAAAACGAGACAATAAATAACAATATCGAAGAACAGTTATTAACGCGCACCACGAGCGGACGGTGCTCCGCCAAAAACTTCTATACATTCTACTCAATATATATATATTAATTACTTAAGATAAAACTTCATTTATATACATATAACTCGTTTATATGTAATCCTTTCTTTATTTTTTCCCGCAAATCTTATTTACAAAGAATAATCTCAATGCCATGCGTCCACTCGATTAATCCCAGCATAATTTTTTATATTGTGGAAGCCATTAAATACATTTTTTTAGGAGAGATCTTAATGTTTTTTTTTTTTGTAAATCAAAGGGAAACAAAACCCCCTAATTTAATTTTAAATTAACTGCACTTAATGGCTTTTATTTTTGAAGTAAATAAAAATATGCGGCTAAGTTTATAAATTGACAAAAAAAAACAACCAAATTTAATTCAGTTAACTGTAATGAAACTCAACTACTCAAATTAAGACGATTTTGGAGTTATTTGAATTATTTTAGTACGGAAAGACCATTGGTCGCTAGCCAATTGGCAGACTTCTACAATATGCACTGTAATATTTTATGTTATACGCAGATATTGTATTACGAACATTATGTATGTATATAAATTATTTTAGTGATCATTGTAATTTTTCCTTGTTTAAATATAATTTAATTGTTCTAATCACTAAACAGAAATACCCTTTTTTTTGCCGTTATTTTTCTTTACCTCAAAAAAACTAATCACCGATTAATCAGGATGTTGAAGACCTCTCAACGTGTTTTCCTTCAAAACCAACAATTTCCGTAAAGCTTTCAAACATATCTTTATTCAGCATAAAAAAATAATAATAAAAATAAACAAATATGTGTGTATAAATGTATAATGTAAAAACCAGATGTTTTTCCTATTTCGCTCACCCTGTATGTAAAATATAATACATAAAGAGGAAAAAAAATATAAATCTCAACAAGTGTTCCTTTAGTGTAAAACATAATAAAGGTCTTGAATTTATTTTTATGGGTTGTAAATAAAAGAAAAGCGTTGAGAAACATTTCACTCGCCCTGGAATTCAACTTTTTTTTTATATTAACAACTAATGGAATTTTAAATTTCTATCAATAATTCAGACCAGATTCAGCTAGTACGTATGATTGGGATTAAATTCCAACGCGAGTTTGTTGATATTGAAACAAAATTAAAAAAAAAAACATCACTTTGTTATTTTTTCATCTTACTTTAATTTAATAAAGCCTGAATGGAACAGACTTGGATAAATGGACGTAAATAAAATTAATTCACTAGATAATAATAATAATAGATTATATATATATATAAACGATACATAGAAACAATAGTGTTCAGTATATTACATATACCACACAATAAAACTTCTTTTACTTTAATTAAATTCAATCTAAAATCGGAGAGAATACTATTTGTTTTTTTGTCAGTTTGGTTTTTTCCCATTCGTTAGGCTGTTATATATTTCATTGAGGCGTGCGCCGTCCGCTAGCTGTAAGGTCAGGTTGGTTATATATACACAACGGAGAGCGTCCGTACGTAAGCTTTTTAACACATACATGCCCATTTCTTCGTCGATCGTTGGGACGAAGGAAAAAACGCGCGCGCGCAAATCGGCAGAACTAAATCATTTTTATCTCCTTATTCATATTTTGCTATGTATAATATATTTAATTTTGTTGTTTCATTTTTTGTAACTATATACTTGTTTTGCATTTTGAACCAAACTACTATTGTCAATCTCTCTTTCTCTATACAGTCAATTCGTATTACTTTTCTTTATACACCCACTCTCGCTAAAAACTCAAACTTTATATTACATGCCGTAGCCTTGGTACGGCATCTGGTGGTTGTAGGCGGCTTGCGGCATGTAGGGCTGCTGCGGCGCGTACTGCGGTTGCGGTGGAGGAATACCTGGAAAAAATCAAAAGTTAGCACTTTTGTTAAGTGAAACGAAAGCCAATTTACTTCAGATACGAACGAGCATTTATTTACAAATATTTTTAGACTACTAGTATTGTTGATTATGGGTGTTGGCAAGCTGAGACCCTACAAGAACACAAATTTACACTAAGACTACACAAATACAAACATTAAATCACCTACAAAAGATATTAGGATTTTAGGTAAGAACAAATAGGATTTTTTTTTAAGAAAAGAAAAGGTTTGTACACTATGCAACACACTAATAGGTTTTTAAACATTCCTTCAATAGAGGCTACGCAATGTTCAAAATAATTTAAAAATATTTAGATTTTAATTTATTTGCCATCTTAATATTATCTATCAACTTTAATCGGAGCTATACCCTACGTGAAATGTTACGTTTAACATGTACAATATTAATTAAATTCATATTGTATGAAAAGAAATAATTTTTGTAATAATACAAAAATTGCTTAGACTGGATTATAAAAAATAACGAACTCGTTATTCCCTTACAAAATATCCCCAAATATTTGAATTTTTTAGTACTGTGTAATTCAAGCTGTGTATTTTTGGTCAGGGCAAGATTATTCTAGTGTTATCTTATAATTCCGGAATAATCTGGTCCTTACTTAAAATACACATTCAGACTGTGTACATACACTAAATTCTTAAAATGTTGTATTTAAAAAAAAAACACTTTATATGAAAAAAAAAAATATGATTTTGTTAATGAACAATTTTATCTTCCATTGAATATTATTGAAGAAATATTTTTAATTTTTAAGCTACATAGTTGTGGTTCCTGGTGTGAACACAGCTTACCCATGCCTGGTCCAGCCGTGAGCATGAGCTGCGGCTCGCCAATCATCATCGGTTTGTTCGTTTCGTGTTGTTCCGCCTCGCTCTGGCGCTGCGCGTCCGACTGCTCCAGTTTCTCCACTTTTGTTGTCAGCTCCCGAGTCACTTGAATCAGGTAGGGCATGGCAAAGTCCATTATCTTATGCCGCCAGGAAAGTTCCAATATCACATCGGGCCTTAACAAATCGTAACACTGAAAAGAAAACAAACATTTTTGTATAAAAATAAATATTTTGTGTTTTCAATAATCTAACCTGGTAAAGGCATGCCGAGAAGCAGTCGTAAGCCTTCCTCTCCAAGAACCAGGCGAGCAACTCTTCCGCTAATTCACCTTGGCGAGATTCAGCCGTGTATTCCATCGCATCCTTGAATAGCCTATCCTTTTTGCACAATTCCACACTCTGCTTCCACCTGTTGTTACCTTTGTAAAGGTATGCGGCAATGCGTCTGAATTCAGTAAGTTCGTGTTTCTCCAGACTCTGTGCCAGACCGATGTTGTCAAAGTTGTCGAAAGCATCTATTGATGTCCTTAAGCCCTGAAAAAAAGAAAATAACAATGAAATATAAATAATTTTAACATTACTTTTTACTGTAATAACAGATGTCCAACAACATAATTGATACGCTTGTACAAAATAAATGCACCAAATTGAACTATAACAGATGTCCAACAGCATAATAGATGCTGTTCCTGTGCAGAGTTCATAAACTGGTCCACATTTATTTAATATTATGCATACTAAGTGTTTTTTTTTTTTATTTTAAGTTCAGCAATTAAAAAATTATGGAAAAAAAGGTAAATAAACGTAGTACAGTTTCTTTTCCATAATCAGGTAATCCTGATTTTTTGTTTAAACTTACTTGGAAGTCCTCTTCTTCAATCAACAAATTATTGAGGGCCTCATTGATGGCTTTGTTGTTCAAAGACTGCACCGACCTCAAATAACTCTTAACCAGCTGCAAATGGTTCGTTTTGGAAAAGAAACTAACTGCCCTAGTATGATCCATTCTGGGTGCCAAAACGAGCAACAAGTCGTTCAACAACAAAGGCTTGTAATCCAGATAAAACTGAATAGCTTTGTAGTACAACTCAATATTAGCCACTTTAGTAATGATATCCTTAAAGTGTCCTTCACGCCACGCTTCCGTTGGATGAGCCATCATCGACAAAACAGCGTTATCATACTCCTCATACTTATCGTACAGAAATACAAGCTCGGCCCAGAGATGAGCTTGCTCAGCGGCGCGGAGTACTTTCGGGATATTCACTCGAGACCAGAAGAGTTCCAGATGTTCACGCATTTTAGCCGGTTTGTATTTGCTGTAGAGAATAGCGAGCTCGGTGAACATGCCCATGTGGGCACGTTCTAGGCCGAGAGCGGCTTCCAGCAGGCCGATTAATTCTTCGAAATAGCCACGGTCTTGGTAGTAGTTGATGAGGTCTTGAAGTTCGTCTGCGTGAACCACAATGTGCATGCCACACATTTGCGCCAAGCGGAACTCTTCAGCGTCGACACAAGCGAAGCACACTTCTTTCCAGGTGCGTGTGCTGTTGGCTTTCCTGGCACCATCTACAGCACCCTGTGAAAGAATAAATAAAATTAATTATGTCTTACAGAGAAAATGATTCATTATAACAAACGTGTTTATAATTCAATTTAATATATAAGTATCGAAGATATTTGTTTTCAGGTTTGGTGTGAAGTTTTCTTATAATATAATACACATATTATTAAAATGTAACTTCAACAAATCACCTCACACTGAGAAGTAGAGAGGAACATATAACAATGTTATATAAGACTAAATAAATAAAAAAATAAGTTCAACAAATTTTCAGAGCAGAATAATCTAATTTTAGCTGTAGGAAAGGATTTTGGAGTAGGGGGCAGCTCACACGCTGCACCTACTTAGGCCAAACTTTAGACCATTTTTAGTATATATTATAGAAAAATTAAAATCTTGATTATATTTAAGAACAGTAACAAACCTGGAATTCTTTAAGATGCACCAACGTAATAGCAAGCCTTGCAAAGTTGGACACATTGTTGTAAAGCAATTTCGCAGCATCGTACATCTTATCATCGAAACACCTGTCACCAATCTTCTGAATATCAGCATGATTAGGCCCACTGATAAACTCCTCCAAATCCGCCAATCTTCCTGTCTTCGCGTACGAATAAATCAACTCGGACTCAATGTAAGACTCCCTCGCCTTCTTGCGAGCCATCTGCAAATACCTCACCAAATCTTCCCAGCTGTTGTTCTGGGATGCTGTTTCTACTACAGCCATGTAGGCACTGGGATCATCGGCCTTGATGTAAGAATCAATGGCCTCTTTGACCAAGCCTTGGTTGAGCTGAGCTTTAGCTAGCTGACTCCAGACAGCGGGTTCGTTGCATCTTTCTGCAAATTCGTAGGCTCTGTCTAGATTTTTCACCTGCTCGATCAGAACTTGGATGGCCGAGGTGTTGACATCGAACTTCTTGAAAATTGCAAAGGCTTCCTCGTATAAGTGGCTGTTGATAGCAATGTTTGCAATATCGGGAGCATCGTAGTTGTCTAGGCGGTTGATGTAATCCATTACACGAGTAGCATCAGCTTTGATTGCTATAAAAAATATTAATATTAAGATCAACTTATGTAATAATAAAATATCGTTTACAAATTCAAAATTTAATTACTTATAAATCTAATATATTTCAAATTAATAAATTACCTGTCAAAATAAGCAGATTCTGTAAATTCCTATGATCGGAAAATACGCTGTTGTCCAACACGATCTTCTCCAATAATTCAATCAACTCGTTTGGCAAATCTGCAGACATGAAGGCTTTAACACTGGCAGATATATCTTCTGGGTCTTGTGTCTCGCTTAGAGCGGTTTGAACCACCTGATCAATGAGCTGGCGGCGGTAGGGGTTGCTCTCAATGAGGACCTCGGCCCAAAGTTCAGGATCTCTTCTTCTCACCAAGTACCGAGCCTGGGATTTGAACAGAGAATTTTCGTTGCAGACAGCAATCAGTTCCCTGTCACATTGGCCACGTTCGTATGCTACACATGCCAGGTGTGGATCACGCTTCTCACAGTAACGACCAACAACACGAGAATCATACCTATTGATTATAAAATATTATAAGATTAAAAAATTTAACCAAGGACCATACAGTTGTAGAAAGGACAATGATTAAAAAAACTAACCATTGATTTTCCTTGAGGAACCTCTCAGCATTATTATTTGAATCAATATAAATCTTCGCCAAGGCGTTATGTGTAGCAGGCTCGACACATCCCTCATGGAACCTACTCTCCAACCACGGCAGCAACAACTTCAACCTATTCCTCTTCTCAACCTCCTCGACCAACTCATCCGTGGAGAACTGTCCGCGCACCACCAAAATTAAATTCTTGATGATATCCTCAGAACAATCCACATCCAACAATCCCCCTACAACGACCGGCAATCTGCTGGGGTTGACTTTCTGCACGTAGATCTCAATGTATTTTTGGAGGGAGTTGCGGTACAAATACAGGACAAGGTCATGGACGAAATCGAATCGATCGCAGACAATGATCAGTGGCAACTGATCGGTGAGCTTCGCTTCTTTCAGGAAATTCTTGACACGCTCTGCGTTGTAGCAGTTGCTCTCACGACAGATGCGCTCTACTTCCTTGATTTGGCCGGTTTTGCAGGCCGCTTGGATGTACTTGAAGTGGACTTCTTGATCTTGGCTGAAGTTCACAATTGAACCAAGGAAATAGAACAAACCTGAAATAACAAATTTATAATAATAATAAGCGTTCAGAAATAGTTCAGTTGATAGTTCGCAAGAAAATATAAATTTTAATAAAAAGAAGAAAGTCCATATACTGGGTGATCAATTTCAATTGACGGGGGTTGGCAATAAAGAAATCCCTACATTAGTACATTTTTGTGTTTATTGTTTAATTTTTTGGTTACCTTCATAGCTTTTGAAACTCTCAAATAGATCGATGAGGGCTTTGGTCGTGAGCTGCTCGTGGTACTTGGTAGCAATTTGGACGCAGATTTGCAAGTTTTGGCGAATGTTTGCGGTTAACATTGCTTTCAAACATTCCAAGCTATCCTCGACACTAAGTGTGCCAAAGAATCCGACAAGCCAATCGGCCGGGAGCAATTGGGTATGTACGACAGCTCTGTAATAAACAATTTTTTATAAGGAAAAAAATCTAATCTGCACACATTAAAATTGTGACATTGTGTTTTGAATAAGACAGTCTTGTTTATACAATGACATGTTGTGAATCCAGGGAGTTACTTAATTATACTACAGGGAGATAAAAAACAGGAATATTCTATCATAATAAATGAAAGACGACACAAGTGCCATCTTTTGACTAATTTCATGTGGCATTAAAGGAATATTCTAAGTGACACTTTCTAATGTTTGGAGTATAACAAAGTAACTCCAGGTAGAAAGAAAAAAATTATTGACATTAGAAAGTGTTACTTAGAATATTCTTGTTTATTAATGAAGTTAACCCAATCAATGAAATTCACAGTTCAAATGCCAATGTCAATTTTTTACACACTATTCCAGTCTGTACTTATTCTATGTTTTAATAGATTTCAATATACCTTTTTATATCGTATAAATCTGTATAATGCTCCAGAGCCCTTTGCAACAATCCTGCCTTTTCACACAACTGCGCGACATGTGCTCTGTCGTAATGAGTGAACATGTTATTTCCCAAAATGGCGTCTGCAACTTGAGGAGCGGACATCAAGTTCATTTCCAAGAGCCGCGTTTGCAGGTGACTCTCGGTGGGTCTGTTGTTTTTAAGAGCGTCCAACAAGAAGGCTGTACATTGTTGGACCATATTCTGTTCCATGAAGATATCGACAATCTGGTTGATATCAGCCAAAGGTTCTTCATCGGCCACTAGCATGGACGCAAATGCGGCACCTTGTTCTGGATTGGTGCGCATCACTGATCGGAGAAGGAATATGTAGTCCGGTGTGTAAGAGACTTTTTTCGCATAGATGACAATCTTTTGGAATTGACCAGTCTCGGCAAAACATTGAATGACCTAATTAAAAAAAAAATAAACACTTGATATCAATAAAATAATGATAATTATAAAATTTAACAAGTTGCTATAAAAAAAGGTGAACGAATGGCTATAAGGCTACGTTTACTATTATTATTATAATTAAATACATTTGTACTATAAAAAAAAAACATCACGTATGTAATTAATAGTAATAAAAACATTTACTTGATGAACTGAATCGGTCTAAAAATGTAATAATTTTGAATATTAAAAGTCCCGATAAACACTATCATTAATTCAAACTCTAATCAATTAAACATTATAAGTACTTTATTGTTTCTATTTAATAGTGTGTCCTTGACTACAGATGGCGCTATTTTTTTAATCATTAGCTCATTAGCGATGATATTTTTTGTTCCATCAATAAATCGGTCTAATTCTTGTGCATGTTAACCCAATTAGACTGAGTTGGTTTATTTAATGAATTTTATTGAAACTTACTTTAGCTGGTACATTGGCTCTCAAATACATAGCAAGAGCAAATGATGGCTCCGATTGCTTAACCAAGTCACCCAATTCTTCCGAGCACTCGAGTTTTTCTTCCTTCAACCACTTTTCTAGCAGCTGCTTACGTCCTTGGAGCAAAACAGGCTTTACTAATTCCAACGATTCATATCTGAAATGAAATACAAATCATACAGCTTTGAAACAGAATCTCTTAAACAAACAAATCCCTATAGATAAAAAATTATATTCACTCATATTTAACATTCTCTTAAATATGAGTGAATATAATTTTTATGATAATAATGATATATAATATGATAATATGCAACACATCAGTGTTGCATATTTTATTAAAATATATATTTACTAACACTATTGTATCCTTTCTTCATACTTTATTTATATTGATTATACTCTTCACGTAACTCAAAACAATTTTCAATTTCTCACCTGTTTAATTTTCCTTGATCCAACAGGATTCCGAAATACTGTAAAAGCGGACTATTTTGTCCGGCTGGTGTGGGTACTTGTTGGAACATCTGAATCGTGGCAGGTGTCCTCAAAATACCTAAGCAAAATAACGAGTTGAAAGACGGCCTCATTTTTCCTTCTTAGAGCTCACCTTTTGGTGAATTTGCGGCAACTTTGGCCGCCTCTGCATACTGCCCGTTTTGGAAAAGCATTTGGAATTTGCTGATGAACAGCTCTTCGGCGCCCGACAGGTTATTTCGCACGGCAAGACGAAGGGCAAGATCCGGATTGTGCAGCACCGTGTTGACGTACCTAATGATGTTCTCCTCGTCGACGGACACGGAAAGCACCTGACCTCTCCTATTCACACCTTGGAAAAAAAAAAAAAAATTAGCGAAATTATATTTACTGTGAAATGTCAAGAAACACAAGCTCAATTTAACAGCAACCCCATTCATAGCAATAATACTTTATTATTTCTATTTAATAGTGTGTCCTTGACTACAGATGGCGCTATTGCAATCGGTTAGCAAAAATGTATAGTTTTACAGTGCAAAACACCATTAAATCATGTTTCAAAACATTTTTCACATTATCTTTATTATGATTATGTCAACAAATAAAATGCATAATTATACCGGTTTTTTTATTATTTTATTTTGAAATATAAAATTAAAATCCTTAAACACAGAAGGCGCCACTAAAGTATTATATAGTGTTATTAGATTATTTTCTGTCAAATAGAGGTTGTAGTCTGTGCTCGCATTAGCTGCATTGTTTCATTAAAATTATATTTATATTTTTGGATAGGCAGAAATACTCATGATCGATTGCCATTTAACTATTAATAAGCAATTATGTATATCACACAAAGATTAGTGATATACATAATCAATGTTTGTTATGTTATTCTAAACTTAATTGTTAATAAGGATTGTATTATTGGAGTGCGATGATTTTTTTTTTTTTCAAATTTGTATTTCTCCCAATAATTCTTTACTTACCAATAATTCCTCCAGTACTTTCATGTGGAGCAGTAACAAAAATTGTTTCACTGGAAATTCTATTCATGTAGATACACGTGGCGGTCTCGATATCGTACAAATGTATGTACCCATACTTCGTAATTAAATAAATACAATCGTATTTAGATGAAACTTGCATTGCAACTGGGAAATCGTTTTGGGCTTCCGGAGGGAAGAAAACATCAACTGTTTTCTTGGGGAACGGCTGGTTACCTGTTGGAGATTGCCCAACTTCGATGATATGAAGTTTACCACCTTGCGCTGTACGCACTGCGAAACAGAATAGAGTCGACGGTTCGGGATTCCCCTCCATTTTAAAGGTTGCGAACGAGGCAGCGTGCCCTTCGATTGGCTGAGAGCATTTTCTTTCGACCGAGTACAATTGCATAGCACCGGCAACTCGACTCTGCTGAGCGCTTATTCCGACCAACAACAACCAATTCTGTTTAGGATCAGTGCGATAGTTTATAATCTGCGAACCGTTCAACGAGGAATGCCTGTCGAACATTTTAATGGGCGTCGAATCACCCTCCATAGACCAGTGGTAAACAGCCGTTTCCGTGACTAATGCGAGCGTGTTCAGGGAGATCCACTTCCAGAAGATAACGTCTTCACTCATGGAATGGGCTTTCATCTTCGATTTCATCTCGATGTTGAAGATCTGCAGGGTTTTCTGTGTCTCGACGCCCGCCTTGCCTTTGAGGGCGATTACTTTCGAGGCGGGGTTCATGATGGCGCTCTCGGCCGTAATCGGCCGTCTGATCGGAGTCTGCGGATCTGCCATGTCGATGATGACCACTTGAGATGTGTCGCTGACCTTCTCACGCACGCAGATGAACTTGTCGCTTTCCATCGTGAGGCATGTGAACGTGATGTTCGCCACGTTGATGCCCACATTTGTAAGCTGAAAGAATAATTAAATAAATCATCAATAAAATTCAATATAAATAAAGAAAAAGGGTAACAAATATTTTTATTTCATAAAACATTTCACAATATTTAGATGTCTGTAAAAATATGACTTGTAAAGTTATACTTTGAATAAAACAGAGACCGAATTGCCACAACTAACACCTTGACTGCTCAGCTACTGCTGAATTATGAATTGTAAAAATTTCAATGTACAACATGGAGGTATAAATTAAATACAAGTGGAAAAGAAACATCATCAATTAGCCATATATTAGATTGAGTCATTAAAATAATTGATAAAATAAATATTTATCATATAAGGTAATGTTTAATAATATCCGAATGCCGTTTATGGTAACTTAAAATAAAACAAATGATAGGAATTACAGCCGTTAGAAAGTGTGACCGTCCTTTTTATTGCAAGATAATGGCCGGCTGTGAAGCCACTGTAAAACAGGCCGAAATCGGGAAAGTGTGTTGCGTAAGCACTTCAAATACGCAATTCATTTCAACGTGTCGCTGCTTCTGCACTTTTCCGTCGGTTTATTGCAGAAAATGGAGAAGCGCTTATTCCAGGCAGACGGACAAAAACAATAATATCAGCCTGTGATCAGGGAAACCTGTGATTCCAAGCATGAAAATAATGCAAGCAATGAAACAACGTGGAATACAATAAGATGATATGTAAAAGATAAAAGATAACACAAGCGTCATCTATTTGAAAAACCAAAATGTCCATCACCTATTATTCATACTATTAATCAGTTTTTCCCAATATATGGGTCACAACGGCGGGTCGTACAGTATACTATAAATAAAAAAATAACATAAAAAAATATTTTTTTGTGTCAATTAGAATAAACAAGACAGCATTAAGTAGTTGCACGACTCGCCACTAGGGTATATTTGAGCATTACCAATGTTTATTTTCTCTTTTTTCAAAGCCAGCTAAGAGTAGATCCCAAGATGGGAAATTTTTGTTAGATATATCAGAGCCGAATCCACTTTGGAAAACACTGCTCTAGATGAATGTCCAACTTTTTATTTTATGAAATTGACTGAAAGTATAAATTATGTTATTTTGCTAAAATATTTGAATTTAAACATTCGGTAATTTCCACACTGCTAACATCTACCATTGATTCACAACTGGACATAAAAATAATTGTTTACTGTTAAAAAAATGATGTGCAACAAAAACATGACAATGAAAATAAGATTTGCATTACATTTATGTTATCCGTCTGTTTGAATCTATAATTAAATTATGCCTTAACATTATATTCAATAATAGAAAATAATAATTGTTATCTGGGTCCTGAATTATTATGAAAACATATTGCATACTAATTATAAGGATGTGGTGGACGTAATGTCTATTGACGTACGTGAAACCATAATTGAAATAGATGGGCTGGAGTTGTGATGCATGCACACAATTGCATTGTGGTTCAGAAACATTCTGTACGTTGTGAATAAATATTGTAACTTAAATATTAAATGCTTAAAATAATTTACTGTTTCATTTTAAGACATCTTTCTTTCTTTAATCTTGATGCCTATCATTTTAAGACAAACAACCTTTAACTCACACTGTTCCCAATTGATATATACAAAATCAGTCCTCAAAAAGAACTATACTTTGGCTGAAAAAAGGACAAAAAAAAATGTACGCCTTGGCAAGCTGGATACCTGTACCAGGCTAAATACAATTACAATTTATAATTATGATGCATTTTAATTATGACACTTGGTTATTTGTTTTACTATTATTACATTTAAGTTCAGACTACTTTCGATGAGTGGTCATTATCAAGGAATTTAAATATAATAATAGTAAAACAAATAATCAAATGTTTTAATTAAAATACATCATAATTTGAATAATATTAATTGGTAAGATGCTGCAAGCGCCATCTATTGGCTAAATTCATGTGACAAAAAAAGGGGGGTTCCCATTTAAAATTATGAAGTTGGCTCCCATGGCATTAATGCACTACAGATCAATTTACACCTCTAAAATATGCGGGATTTATTTGAAACTATTTCTCATAAATCATTAATTGTTGAGATTTTTGAGTCTATCGAGATTAATGACTCACCCTGTATACTAATTTAAGATTCAAGATTGAAAGTAACTGTTTTCATTTTAACATAATTAATAAATGGCAACGCCACCTCAGGTTACAATTGTTCAGGTGTATTACATATTGTTTTTATAATATTATTAAACAGCTAATTGTGCAATCTTGTGTGTCTTGTCGAACCTTGTATTCCATTTAGCTGGTCACGAAGTGATGTATCAATCAAATCAATCAATACAGTCATTGACAAAATGTTTTCTGTCAATTCTAATGATTGTAGATTGAGCGACTCAACCATTGGTTGTTTCATTAGAAATGACCAATTACATAAAACTACTTGTAATTTAAAGGATTTTAGTGCAGTATTTGAAAACGGCCACCTCACACTAAGAAGGCAAATATATATATATATATATAATCCAAAATCCCCATCTACCATAATGGTGGTGTAGGGGTAGAAGGCAAATATAACGATATAATACTAAATAAATAAATAAAATTTTAAAAATGGGTGCAGTATATTAAGTAAAAGCCCGCAAGTTCAGGGGACAGTGCACATTGAAATTGATCCTAAAATAATATTAAAAGGAGATGAAAAAATTAACCCTTAAGAAAATTTGCATTAGAAATTTTAAATGCATCTCCAGTTTTCTATTTTCAAGGATAATATAAATGGTGTAATTCAATCTGCAACTTTTTGTCTCTTGATGTTTTCTCCTAAAATTGTTTAATAATAAAAAATAAAATAACACATGAGATCATTTTAATTAATTCTTGCTTCCTCTCATTTTTTTTTTTCGATATTCATTACTCTCCAACATTTAACGCAGACTATGTTGTATGAAAAAAATGTTGCACAGGTATAATCCCCTGAACTGAAAGCGTTAGTTTTTAAATACTGAAAACCAGAATTCAAAACTCAATCCTCTTGAAATGTTTATATTCGCTCTGAACTCAAAACATCAATACTCCACTGAATGAATAAAACAACACTAGCAGCCAAAAAGCAGATAACACACACGCATACAATTATAAATTAATGTTTATATTTATAAATCAAAAACAAGAAAACTATTTACAGTTTACAAACACAACGTTACAACTGTCACTTTTTAGATCGGTCATCGTGTCAATGGCTTTCCACTCTCATTGTTGGGGGATGACTTATCAGCCAGAGAAGAAAGTAGGTCAATAAAAAAAAGAACCTGTGACCCTTATCAGTATCAGTAAATCAATCGCGAAATTTTTCGATTTGGGAACAAAGAAGTGGGGGGTCATTAGGGTTTTAATTATAAATCGGCTGAAACGAGAGGAAAATTAATGATTAAAATAAATTTCGAGGTAATAAGCGTCGATTTATTGTGAATGAGTAACGAGATAAAAGGGGGCGGATTTGGTAGCACTCTTGTAAATACCTGCAGGTGTTCCTGGAAACGAATCGGCAGTAGTTGCTGCGACATGTCTCGCCAGTTTCTAGCGGGGGCGCCGCCTGCGGGTTGTTAACAAAGGGAAAAACTCGTGGCTGGGGGGCCCACTGGGTCTGTTACTAGCGCGAGGTGCTCCGGTCTCTTCTCGCTTCGACTTTACTGACAGCAAACACGTACGAAACACCCAGCGGTCTCTTCAAGATGGCCGACGACTTTCTGACTGGCCGCTCCGGTGTTTTCGCCGATTCCTACGCCAACATAAAGCAGACAATAATTCAAATATTAATGAATGAAAACAATAACGGGTGCGCAAAACACAATAATTAACGGCTTGTAAATGATTCAGACGAACCTTAAATTATTCTCAAAGCGGTTCAACTAAATTTCAACCGGCTCTACTTTCTGTTAAACCCAACTGCCACATGGCAGTGGCAACGTCACGGTAGTTATTGACATATCCGTCATTTAAATGTCGGATTGCCGTGCGGATGACTCACGTGCTCTCCTGGTGGCGGTGTCCGGTGTGATCGGAGTCCCGTCTTGTTTCTAATTTCCCCTCGGCCGCTTTCCACCGATTTTCCCGAGCGAAAACATGACTTGCATAACCTCAAAAGCAGCGGCGCCTACGTTTTTCCGACGTGCTATCGATCCGGCGAGCGCTGCCAAGAAAACACCCCCCTTTTCGGTTTTCACGGTCATGTGAAAACGCGTGACCCCAAAACCGCTTTTGAAAATCGATGGGAAATCGCTCTTGTTAGAATCGATTTGCTATTTGAATCTCTTAAAACAAAATTTGTTTGGTTTTGATTGATCGATTGTTTTTCTATGAATAAACAAAATTGATTTGAATGCGAAATGTAGGCGTTGCAAAAAAAAGAGACAACGCAGACGTATTGATTTACCTAAATTAATGTAATTAAATATTACAACAGATTACTGTTATACAAGCTGAAAATAATATTTTCAATTAAAATTCGAACGAAAAATCAAAACATGAGTAATTCTAATTTAAGGCATAAAAATAAATCTACAAAATCATTCATTTTTTTTTTACAAATTACAACAGATTGTTATTGTAATAGCTAAAAATATTTTCAATTAAAATTCCAGCAGAAATTGACTTCTAAAAAAATCAAATTAAAAAAATGCCCGTTATTTAAGTCAATAGTTGCAATATTTAAAGAGAAAATCATCAATTAGATATTCAATCGTATATATTAACAAAGAGTACTCTATGATATTAATGATTTTCACACAAATTTTAACTCCATTCTCTCTTATTTTGAAATTATCTTTCTGTAATATGAAGTAAAAACAATTACATTATCTTGTTTTCTTTTTTAATTACATGCAATCAGCCTAATTAATTTGATAATGTCAGATTGAATTATTATGAATTTAATTATTTATCATTAGCATTACCAAGCAATGATTATAATTTTTTGTATGTATCAATATTAATTTTAATAAAAATCACTTGCGTTTGTTTCACAAAATATCTGATTTATTCAGACTAGTTTCGGCTTCTAACCACATTCTTTGATAATTAGCATTCAAATCATTACATTTTATGTTTGTGAAAATAATTGTTTTCAACTTTTATTCGACTGACGTAAAACTTCCTGTTAGCTTGTAAAGTCATCTTTTAACATAACCTAGCTTTATAATTAATTTGCCGACTTTGTAGAAAAACATGTTAAAATTAACTGTAAAATCGGTTCTTTATGGGTTAAAGTAACCATGGCATGTATTTTTCATTTGAACATCTTATTGTAGTAGATTGTTCAGATGAAAAATATATGCACAATTATCAAAAAATGAAGCTTAAATTCGGGGGCTATTTATTCCCTGTGGGAATAGTTATGTTTAACGTTAAATAATTTACATTCTATGAATATCTATTACAAAGGTTGCTTGATAAAAATAACATACACATTAAACTTAACATTTCCTTTACAGAATAGTCCAGATTGTATAAATTGTTCAGTTATTCCAATACATTAAAAAATCTAATCAAACAAGCAGTGATTAGAGATACTCATGAAATACCTATTTTATTAAATAAATAAAAATAATTCGAAAATAATAAATTGTTCCCTCTTTTTTTATGTTTATTCTGATTTTAATTAGAGATTGACCATATCTTCATCAGTAGATCTTTTTACTGCAAAATGAAGTATATGACAATTTTCTGAATGTTATTTATAATATTGGGAAGTATACCTGACACATGAAAGGATAAATGGGATTTTGATAATATATATATTGGGAAGTATCATCTATTTATTAATATGCAAAGATTGAGTAACTTTAGCTACTTAAAAATTGGTCATCCAGAAGTACTGGATACTAAATTCACTTGATTTTATAAAACACTACTTTTAGTCAAGATGGATAATGGAAGTGTGATTGAAAGGTCGTTTTTCAGAAATACACCCCTTTGTTGTTTTTGTTTAACCTTAAATTAAAGTTTTTATTACAAAATCAAGGAATAAAAAACGAGGTACTTTGTGTGTGATCTTAATCGAAAAGACCAAAGCCCATGTCCTCATCTTCATCCTCGGATTCTTCTTTCTTCTCCTCCTTCTTGGCCTCTGTAAACACAAAAGAATTTTATATTAAAAAACAATCTTTATGATTATGGAAAATTAGGGTTTCTTTTCAAGCATCAGGCATTAAAAGAATCGTCACTAGTCATTCGGACGAAAGATGGTGTTAAAATTGGATCATCATGAAATAATCATATGTAAATTAAGATACTTTAAATATTTTTAACTAAATTGAATTCATTTTACATTTAAAATTAAAACAGAATTTCATTGTGAATAGTGAAATGTTACTACTCCGAACAATTCAATTTTTCACCACCCAGTGGAGTATTCAAATTAGTCGCAAATAAAGGCATGTCTTTTTATGATGATAGGAGTGTATTTTTACTAGTTTTCACAACTTAACAAATTGTTTTCCTTGGCAAATTTAATCACTCAAAAACTTTTTATTAACATATTTTTACTTCATTCTAGAGTTTCTTGTACTTCGTCAGGTTTGAAATTGTAAACTGAATGAAGTGAAATTTTATTTTCACAATCCAATTAACTTTCTTTTCTGGCAAATTTCACTTTTGTTTTGACTGAATGAAGTACTGAATGAAGCGAAAATTCTTACCCTTCTTTTCTTCAACTGCGGCAGCAGCTGGAGCGGCAGAGGCGGCGGCAGCACCACCACCACCGACTGGCATCGAGCTCAACTTCTCACGGCCTAGAATAAAAACATTGAAAATTATTAATTAACGAATCAACAATCGTTTTACAATCGAAACAAGTGGTATAAATCGCTTCAGGTTTGAAAGTGAAAATCACAACTATATCATACGAAAGATGGTAATTGTTTTAGATCATCATGTAAATTTATATGTAGGATTTTTCAACTGTATTGCACATTATAACATACGTCATTTTCTATATATCAATTGAAAATGGCTCTATGCACTGTTTATGACTATGAAATTTCTAAAATATGAACATACTTGAAATATATATATAATCTAAAATCCCCATCTACTATAATGGGATGATACTTGAAATATACTCAATAAAAAAACTCAATGTATATTTGAGATTCAAGATAAATTCACTTGATGAATAATGAAATACAATTAAAAAAAAAAACTCCGTAATTATTTTTAATCAGTTATTAAAAATGATATAATTTTATGTTTAAATAATTTACTTACCTTGGGCAATGAGTTCCTCAATAGACTTGCCATTGAGTTCCCCAATGACCTTCTTCAGTTTCTCGGCATCAGCTTCGATACCGACAGAGCTGAGGATCTTCTCGATGTCTCCAGAAGCTGGGGAGGCTTTGCCGCCGAGGACGGCCAGGAGGTAAGCAGCCACGTAACGCATCTAATTAAGCAGAACAAATAGTGCAATAAGTCATAACAGCGTTGAGCGAGTTACATAAAGATTAGGTTCAACAACTTACATATTTGTATATAATCAGGTAGGTGTTCTTAAACTATTATCTTTATTTTTGAATTTTAAATACAATAAAGGTATATTCATATTATTAATAGGAGTTTTAAAGAAAGAATATGCTTCCAGAATTGAATAAAATCTGAAGAGATTGAGAATGTTAGTTTAAACAAGCATGTGTTTTTAAAAACTGAGTAGGCTCGCTCAACGCAAGGGCCCACAAACAAGGTAGTAAATAACAGCAAGGTGACGTTAAGTATTGACATTGATTACATTTACAAGTAAATCAATTTTCAATTAAAATTATATAGAAAACGTGAAGTTATTGCATTATTAAATAAAATTACAACCCCTACACCACCATTATTGTAGATGGGGATTTTAGATTATATATATATAAATAAAATTACATCTACTGAAAAATCTGCTTAGACTGTGATGATAAATAATAATGCCCATGTTAAACTTAACATTCCCCTTGTAGAATAGGCCCGAATATCTTGGTCGCAGAGCTTCAGAGGAAGCAACTCGCGAGCCCACTCAATTTTAAACACAGATGCTTGTTTAATTTCCAACAAACTTTTTTTCTGAACCATTTCAAATCAGTAGTGATTAAAAAAAAAATCAACACAACTCCCTAACAACGTAATTACTTATTTTAAATCAAACATTTGGCACTTTAACATGCACAACAATTCACATCAACATAACCTAACAAAAACAAATCCGGGGAAATCTCAACAATCGGCGGTGATAACCGCGAATAAACTTATTACGCGCATGAATTAAACATTTCCGATTATTTTATTGTTAATATTTTTGCGTGGAAACAAAGATTTTACTTACATTTTAAGTCTTCTGACACGAAACGTGTATGCTTGACGAGTTACAAATTTGTAAGGGCTTTTTTCAAGGCGGCCAACGTTAGGGAAACATTGGAAGGCGAATACAGCGCCGCGCGGAATTTCGGCGAACTTAATCATAGAAAGTGGAGCGTCGATCAACAGATGGCAGCAGTAAAAGTAATAACTACATGTACAAACGTATAAGATAATTGTTATTTTGTGTAATTTTTATTTTTATAATAGTTTTCCGGGATGTACAACAATTATTGTTGAATAACAAATATGAATAAATAATATCAAAGAGCATGAATTATAGAAGTTACTCTATGATAATATTGAAAATTTAAAACGATCATAGAAATTAGAAAGCTTAGTAATAGATGGCTCTGATTTATTTAAATAAAAACGAATGTAATCATAGACGTAGAAATACGTTCATTCTAACTCTATGAATGTAATTGATTTTTTTAATTGCATTAAATTGATAAAATAATTTAATGTTTTATATATATCAACATATTTACTTTCTGAAACAATGTATGTAATGTATGTGTAACAATGTAAATAAAAGTTATTGTAATTTTAAAACAAAAATCATTGATAATGAATTTTGTAAAGAACTGTTTATAGGCAACTAAAGTTACACATTATATGTATTTACTTATTTTTTTATTATAATTTCCTATTATTATAATAATCATTGATAATGAATTTTGTAAAGAACTGTTTATAGGCAACTAAAGTTACACATTATATGTATTTACTTATTTTTTTATTATAATTTCCTATTATTATAATAATCGGCGCTATTCTGCACGAGAAATGTTAAGTTTAACGTGTACGTTATTTTTTATCATCACAGTCAGTGTAGTTTTTAATAGATATATATATATATTCATAGAATGTTAATTTAATTAATTACGTAAACGTTAAGTTTAAAAATTCCTGTATGGAATAGCCCCGAATATATCAATAAATAGTATTTGTTGTGAGATTTACAAATGCCCGGGAAGAGGCCTTTCCACATACGATCCGTTTCTATTTTCATTTCCCGTCCGATCCATGGCGATTGTGAACCCGATTCACAATATTTATTTACATTGTTGTTTACACAAAAAAAATAAATGTATATTTTATTAAATTTTAAAATATATATTTATTTTTTTGTGTAACAATTTAATGTGAACATAGTACACATATTCGGGGCTGTTCCATACGGAAAATGTTAAGTTAATTTGCGTTATTAATTAAATTCACATTCTATTAAAAAAAGCTGATTAGACTGTGATGATAAAAATAACGAACATGTTAAACTTAACATTTCCCTTACAGAATAGCCCCGAATGTTATATTTGAGTTTTAAAAGAAAAATCATTGATTATGGATTCTATAAAGAACTACTTATATGCAACCTAACTTACGCACTAAATTAATTTTTATTATTTTTTTTTATTAATGACAACTTTCAATTATTAGTATTGATAATACAAATAAGATAAATTTAAATAAATGCTGTTTGCATTTAAGAGGAGGCGATACACAAGCAATTAGTGAGACGTAAACATTCAGTCCCCTTACGTCTGTATCTAACCCGCGAAAGCCTTGGAAGAGTACATATGAGGAGTTAACGTTGTCAGACGAAGATAGTCGCGCAATGGGCGCGTTCAGTCTCCCTTCCAAGATTTTTTGTTTTCTATACAAATAAACACGCATTCGTCCTATTTATATCGTATTTTCGTTATAGATTGTATTTTTCAGTCGATCTGCATTTGTGGCTTGTATATTGAAACGGTTTCAAATGATCTTTTGTAAAATATGTTAGAACGTAATTATTGATTATACATTTAATATTAGTAATTAGCTATCAAAAATTAAATATATCAGCATTTTGATCAATTGTTGCTAAAATTATTTTAGCTAAATTTTCTTTGTTTCACTAATAGCACATATGTAGATTAGAAAAATTCTTCTTCTTACCGTTTATATTTTCTACATTTTTTGATGATTTACATACATTTTGAGTCATTTTGTTGATACAAAAATATATATTATGTTTTTTATAATGTAAAGGAAGATATTTATACTTTTGTCCAGAATTCTTCGTATATTTAATATAATTTAAATAATTGAATAGAATTGAATATAATATCTTCAATTTGATGCTGATGTAATATTCGTTTAATTCTATTCGTAGATTAATGGATAACTAAATCAATAAAAATTAAATTTAGTACAAATTAAAAAAATATATATTTGATTTGCAATCATAATTACCTGATATTGTTTACATATGTGCGTAAAAATATGTTTAAATTAAAATTATAACAACAATTATAATTACAATAAACATTTTCCAATATTCAGGATATAAATTATTTATTAATACAGATATATACAGGATGTTCAAAAAGTTTTTGTTTGTACTATCAATAAGATTATTTGCTTGAAAACAGTGCACTACAAGTGCTTTATATCATGAATTTATTTCAAATGAATCGTTATAAAGCTAAATACCGATCAGATTCTAATCTATAACAAATGGAGAAAGTTAGAATAAAATATCCATAAACAAATAATGCTACACTAGATTAGAATTTCGTGAGTCGAATAAATAATTTGACCGATATTAATTGAATAAAATATGAACATTTATATTTATATGGAACGATTGATTTTTTTTTTTTTTTAATATCAGCAATTTCAAATTCATTTTTTTGTATAATTAATATAAATTCTTTTTAAGTTAAGCCAAAAGACAATAATATATCAATATTTAATGCAATAGAGAAACATTTAAATATTTATAAAGAGGCTTTTGCCACATACATTTTTGATATTAGCCTTATATTTATAACTGCAACACAGGTTATTTACAATTTTAAATTGAAATTAATGATTATAATCCTTATGAAATGACTCAATGTATTATTATAAATTCGGATACACTGTTCAAACTTTTTAAAAATAAATAAAAATAATTCAAAAATATTTTTTAAATTTTTTAATCTTTATAATTATGTTTATTGACATTTTATTTTCACATATAATAAAGGAATCAGAAATTAAACATTTTTAATATTAAGATATACTTTAATTTTATATATGTGCTTCAGACAATCTATGTAGTACTGGTCTAAATGGTACAGTACAGCAATTACTCACTTGTGAAAATATTTTGAGGGAAAAGAAAATTCGAAATAACTCGCAAACTACTTGCTCTAGATATAGAAATATGTAATACTTTTATGTTGAAAATTGTCTTGCCAATCGATTTATGATATAAATTTCATTTGAACAAATATAAATTATGATGTTTTTAAGTGGGGACGGAAATATTGACATTTTTGTTATCCCTATTATCAAAATAGACAAATGTTATTATTTTTTTTAATTCTACACAGATATATTTACTAATTACTATTCAAGATGTCTGTCTTGTTCTTATTAGAAGTTATAATTTTTCAAAACATCTATTTTAGGTTAAAATTTGACAAATACATTAAAACTCAGAGCTGGACATAAATCGATATGAGTGGGTGGTCAATTGAACGAGGAATCAAAAAAGAGAAATTAAAATGCAGGGTGTTCCATTTAAAATAACAAAGTTGATAGCCATTTCCGGTACAACCGGAAGTGCAAGAAAGTGAAAATATTTTTTATGAGAAGATTATATTGAACCATGCAATGCAGTGCAAACTTTTTAATTTTTTCCTCGGTCGGGAACCGCGTAAACTTTAATTCGTGACCCACCCATATATTATTAGCAAATGATTCTTTCCAATCAGCTGAAATATGTATTGTTTTTAATAGAAATAATACAATTCAATTAATAGAATTGAATTTTATTATTCCTAAGTTAAATAATTATGCATGGTTCCATGACAGATGTACCAAATTCTTCGATTATACGGGTTGTTGTTATTTTGAACTACAGAGTCGATTAATTTAGCAAAGTGGTGGTAAATTATCGAGGCGTAACAACGGCGTATGCAGAAAAAGAAAAGAGCATCGGGTTTTAAAGATATTAATGAAATAAACATTTGTTTAGATGAAACAACCTATATATTATCATAATTTTATAGATAAGATGATTTTTGACAAAAAAGGTTGTAATACATTATCACAAAAAAAAATCACAAATATAGAAGTTATTTGTATATTATTATTGTTTTTTTCAGTAAAATCCAGATATTATAAATAATAAAATGGCAAAACAAAATCATAAAAAGAAAATTTGTTTTCTGAATTACAGTTAATTTACTATCTACTTAATCGATATAAATTTTGTTTTTTTATGCATTACAACAACAAAAATGAGTATTTTAATTTAAAAGATGTAATATGTTAATAATTTATTTAATATAGGATAAGTGATATTTAAATAGATTAAATACGTGACAGTTTAACTTATTACATACTTTCTTGACATTATTTGTAAGTGTTTTGTTTTTTATAGTAACTTAATTCAATTGAAAACAATATACGTAAATGCCAATAACTTTATTATTTGCGAGTAATTTTTGTGTAATGGTCTATAATTGTTTGTTAAAACTACCTTCTGGTGATGTGATCATAAAAGAGATACTGATTTCCATTAAAAAATGTTTGTTTTATTAATATTTTGAAAATGCGATGTTCTTTTGCTTTTCTGATTTTTCCATTGTAATCCTTGGAAAATTTACTACTACTTTGCTAATTTAACCGACTCTCTAGCTCAACTAATAACAAAGTTAACAATGCGCACTTCATTGAGAAAAAGTTGTATATATAATAAAAAAAATCAATATGTAATAATATTTTAATCGTGTTTGTACAAATGTAATAAAGGTGTTATAATAACGAATGAATAAATAGTCCGCTCTGCTTAAAACAACAATCTTATTACGAGACCGTCGTCGCCCGCTAAGTTGCAACGCGCCTGGCCGCGCGACATCCTGAGTCCGCGTTCGCTCGAAAAATTGTTCTAGTAACGGGTCGTATTTAATTAATTTCAGAAATATACACTTACTCAAATAACACTGTTTCAAAGAAGTGGGATCGAATACTTACCACAACTCCGCCCATAAAGTGTGATTCAGATTAATCCCGCTTCATGGCAGCATTTTACGGGTCTATTTTTTTACTAGCTAAAAAAGTTGTTTTTGCATTTAAAAATATTTTTTATAAAAATTTTTTATTAAAATTAAATTTCATAAAAAATATTTATGATGGTAACATGGTGTCCGATTTTTTAATTTTTATTTTTTTTAAATCTATTTCTTATATTTAAAAAAAATATTTAAAAAAACGCGTCATAGTGCACCCCGCAACTAAAAAATAGAAATATTAGCGAAAACAGATTTTCAATATCTGTAATAATAATTAAAAATTCAACTTTATTTCAAAAGAAGGTGGTATCGCGCGCTCTTAAATTGATATTTCATTACAAATACTAATATAGAATTACATCATAGATCAAAATATTATTAATAGGATTTTGATCTATGATTACAGATATTAATACATAATTACAGATTCCTGTATATTGCAGATTTTAAAACGTTTCATGAAATTGAATACAAATATTCAGAAGGACGGTGTTTAATGATAGCGAGTTCTCTCTTTATTAACCGTGGTCCGGATTTGCTGTAGCAATTGATTCATTCGGAATTTAATAAAAAATTATTGGATCAGAGATCCCGCCTCTGATCCAATAATTTTTAATTAAATTCAAACCTCAAAAAAATAAACGCAATTAAATTTAACATTTTATCAATTAAAATAATTAATTGTTAAATCAAACTACTGACTTTATAAACACATTTTATCAAATAAAAATAATTAATTGTTAAATCTACAGACTTTATAAACTGTAGTCGAGGATGGTCTCTTTGTGGGGTTGAAAATTAGACGGGCTGCATTTATTTAAAACTTTAATAATCGCCAACATCAATTTCACATAACTCAACGTAACCTTAATCTTCTAATTATTCTTAATCAACCTGAACGTAGTTCCCCTAAAATCTGAAAAGTCTAGCCAACATAAAATACGTTTCCTTTCCGCGGCGTTAGATGGCTGTAAATTGAAACCATAAAAAGTAAACGCAATTAAATTAAACATTTTATTAATTCTTTCTTTCTTAATCTTATCCTCTTTTACCCCTATTGGTAGCGAGGTTACATTTTTTTAATTAAGATAATTAATTATTTTTTAAATTTGATTTAAAAAAATTAAAAAAAGTAAGAATTTAAAAAAAAGTCTCATAGAATGATGATGCAATTTAATTGAATCCATATTTTTTTTTTGAAGACTTTTTCAATAAATTTGATTTACTATAAATCTTAATTACTCCATCATAATACTATTTTATTAGATAATTTTTCAATTAAATACAATGACGCGTTTCACCTTAATTGCGTCCCCGATTTTCCGTATTTTTTTTTTATGTAACGAACAACATTGAATTATAATTTGCTTATTGAATTTCGACAGATTTATGAAGAGCACGATAACAGGATTCAAAATTTTGGTGGGGGCGCGACGAGATGTAGAGATTCCACGATTTTACTATGCACAATGGTGGGATAAAGTTATTCATGGCCAAAGAAAGCCCGGCGTTTCTTGTCGAATGATCGACTAGTTAGTTGTCAGTTTTATTGCGTTTTGAAGAAGTAAGCACTCCGAGCGTGAGAGATCGAGCTTTTTTTTCGGGAGTGAAATAAGTTAGTAAAGGTAAGAAATAGATATTTTTTTTGTTACTTGTCCTGTATTGGTTTTTCCATAGGACAATAAAGTATTATTATTATTAACTAACTAACCATCTTTATTCAAATGTGTATATGTATGTACAATAATATACAAAAATTAGAATTATATTCTGTAGATGAATTGGCTATCGACAGGAGGTCTTTCAGCCTATTATTATTATTTTTAACACTTAATTAGATTTGAGTTTCGTGAAGATTTGAATATGTAAACACTTTGTACACTAACTTTAATAATGGAAAATACAATTTATATTAAAATAAAGTAGTGAATAAGCATAAGATAGTAATTAATTCTATTGATAATAATAAATAATAACCAACAACACAATAATAAAGTCCATTGTGTTGGCGTCAAGTAACTTATATAAAATCAACAAAATCTATATAGATTATGAAATGTAATCGTTTTGAATTTAATGATTGAAGCAACGACAGAATATGATGAACGACGCTGCTAGTAATAATTTACTCTTTATTCATTTTTCCTTGGAATGAATTTGAAGCGCTAAAACTTCCTAGATTTTCCGGTGGGAAATTTAACATATCTGCAATCATTGTTGATCGCTCTATATATAGCGAAAATGAATAAAACAATAACGTAAAAGTTAATTAATTTTATTAAAAAAAATATGTGTTGTCTGTGAAGAATGTCTCTTCACAGACAACACATATAAGATTTACAAATTCCTTAATTCATATTTATAATTTTTTAATATTTATATTGGTTGATTGATTAACTCTGTATATATTCTAATGATTGACATAGTTACAAAATCCATTTCTTGAGTGCGCATTTATTCATCATCAACGCCGCTTGCGTAACATTCTTCGCGGGCCTCCGCAAGGTGATTGAAACAAATGTCATTGTCAGTGAGTTCTTTGCTGTAATTCCGAAATAATAAATTCATTAGTTAACGTTTCTTTCTTCTTCTTCTTCTTCTTGAAAGTGATTTAAATCTTGAATGATATTTTGGCTCACATTTTATATGAAATCAAATTGTTTATTCGTAAAAAGTACCATGATGGTGGGGTAGGGGTCAAAAAATAATATACTTTTCTATAAATATATTTTCTATGCCTTAATTAATTATTGTAAACAATAACAATTAATCAAAATAATTACACATTTAATATATGTAAAAAAATAATAAATAATCAAATCTTTAATTATTTTTTTTACAACAACAATTTATCATATCGGACACGACACACATACAAACTATAAAACCGCCACAGTTGTCACTCGAAAAAACGCTGAAGTCAAGAATATTACGCCCGCAAATTTGACGTCCCATTAGGAGTTGCGAAAATTCAAGCACAAATGACCCAGTTATTAGTATAATGCACGATTGTTTGTGATTAAGTAGCAATTCGATAAAAACAACTTTAATTGTTTAATTCGATTTAATTTAGTTGAATTATAGTGCATGCGTAAAAGGTACGTTGAGATTTTTTAAATAATCGTTTATTAATAATAGTGAATAAGTTAAAAGTACGTCGAGATTTTTTTGTAAATAATAGTTTGTTTAATTAATGGTTTTAATATTTAGACATTGGTAAAAAAAATATTGTTGAAATTAAACTGAAATTACAATTTTTCTTATAAATTTGAAAATATCTCAAAAACTGTAGATAGGGTATTTTCTGTTTTTTACGTATTTCGAAAGAGGGAGGTTTAAATAATATCTCCAGAAAGTTTCATGAAGCTACTGCTCAAAAAGATTTTTTTATGATTTTTTTTATTTCAAACACAGAGAAAATCGAACAAAAAAAATCACCCTTTTCGTATAAAATTGTAAATATCTCGAAAACTAGGGATGGGGTATTTTTTGTTTTTTATATATTCTGAAAGGGGAAGGTTTAAGTAATGTCTCCAGAAAGTTTCATGAAGCTACTGCTGGAAAAGATTTTTTTATATTTTTTTTTATTTCAAACGCAGAGAAAATCGAACAAAAAAATCACCCTTTTCGTATAAAATTGAAAATATCTCGAAAACTAGGGATGGGGTATTTTTTGTTTTTTACATATTCTGAAAGGGGAAGGTTTAAGTAATGTCTCCAGAAAGTTTCATGAAGCTACTGCTGAAAAAGATTTTTTTATGATTTTTTTATTTCAAACGCAGAGAAAATCGAACAAAAATCGTCCTTTTCGTATAAATTTGAAAATATCTCGAAAACTAGCGATGGGGTATTTTTTGTTTTTTACATATTCTGAAAGGGGAAAGTTTAAATAATGTCTCCAGAAAGTTTCATGAAGCTACTGCTCAAAAAGATTTTTTTATGATTTTTTTTTATTTCAAAAGCAGAGAAAATCGAACAAAAAATCGTCCTTTTCGTATAAAATTGAAAATATCTCGAAAACTAGGGATGGGGTATTTTTTGTTTTTTACATATTCTGAAAGGGGAAGGTTTAAGTAATGTCTCCAGAAAGTTTCATGAAGCTACTGCTGAAAAAGATTTTTTTATGATTTTTTTTTATTTCAAACGCAGAGAAAATCGAACCAAAAATCGTCCTTTTCGTATAAAATTGAAAATATCTCGAAAACTAGGGATGGGGTATTTTCCGTTTTTTACATATTTCGAAAGAGGAAGGTTTAAATAATATCTCCAGAAAGTTTCATGAAGCTACTTGCGGAAAATTTTTTTTTATGATTTTTTTTATTTCAAACGCAGAGAAAATCGAACAAAAAATCGTTTCAAAAGTCACAGAGCTTAATGTGGAAATAATTTATTAATTATTTTCAAATCATTTTTATTTAATTTACCTAAATAACTGTGACCGAGAGGATGAACACTCTTTTCTATTTATATATTTTTTAATTGCAATACGGGATAAAATTTTACGAGCATATTTTTAGCCGTTTCAATTCCCAACTCGAACCATAACGAGAAAACATTTCGCAAGGAATTTCCTCAACCGAAGCTTCCCACTAATTGTATTTGCCTTAAACGTCTTCTAAAAAGTAGGTCTACGTTTTCGGGGCCCGACTGGCTGTCTTCTTGAGAGCGTAAAAATGACGCAACGAGGTAGAGTGTTGACGTTTGCGTAAATAAGTATGAAATTTGTATTTTGAGTGATATTGAGTATTTTTATTGGGGTTAAGGTGTTTAATTATGTTTTTTTTTTTGTAAATTACTTTTTACTTTATAATTTATTCATAAAATGCACTTACAATTTTGAATATGTCAACGAAAACAATTTTTTTTTAAATATACAGAAATGCAAAAAATTACGCAATTAATTTACCAAAAATAATTTCCTTTCCCCCTATATATATACATAATCTTTATTGACAAACGTACTACACCTACATATAACATAAAATATTACAATACATGCTGTAAAAGTTTGTCAATTGGCTATCGACCGGTGGTCTTTCCGCCTGGGTTTCCCCCTAAATATATTCGTTTCAGAAATATAATTTTAATCTTAATTCCTTCCCTCTTGTAGTGGACGAAACAATGATTCTCTGTTGTTTATTTTGTAGACCCAAATCGTTGATGATGCCACTTGAAATTAGGCAGAAGGTGGCGCTTGCGTCGTCTTTAATTCATTATGATTAACAACTGTATATAAATTCGTTGACGATGCCACTTGAAATTAGGCAAAAGGTGGCGCTTGCGTCGTCTTTAATTCATTATGATTAACAACTGTATATAAATTCGTTGACGATGCCACTTGAAATTAGGCAAAAGGTGGCGCTCGCGTCGTCTTTAATTTATTATCTCAATTCGTCTAAATAAAAATACGTAAAATCATTTACAAAATTATATTCTGATTTAACGCAGCTTTAAAATTTAATTCACGAAACAAATGTAAAATACGCGAAAATTTATTTATAGACATGCAGATACGATTCAATTAAATTTGCGTTTTTACATAAATCTGTAAAATGCGCTTTAATTACAATTCATATTTTCTTGATAGTAAGATTACAATTGCAAATTTTAAACAATCAACAACAACAAAACAAAATCGTCGGCCTTCGGATGGCGTTATTTTTACTAACCTTCAACCCATTCGATTTTCGTTACGGTATTTTTAAAGATGTGTTCACGGATTTGAAGTATCCTTAGATTTAATGGTGTAATTAATTATGTACATGAACGCGTGTATAGATAATGCTAGTCATTTATCTTAAGATTCGTTGATTTTAACAAAAATGTAAATATTTTATAAGTGTAATATATATATAAATAGAAAAGAGGCTCAAATTTGACACAAAAAATACAGAATTAATCGTGGATTTAATCACTCTAACTTTAACTCCTCGTTTCTTTCAGAGTTTTTTTTTGTGAGGCGCAATTTTGACAGATATAAATAAGGAATTAATCGTAGATTTAATCAGTCTAGATTTAACTCTTTGTTTCTATCAAAGCTGTTTTTTTGTGAGGCTAGAAGACTAACTAATATCCTTTCTTCACACTTGTATTTTTACAGTCGGAGAAAATATAAATAAGTGAAGCGAAAAAAGTGTTTGAATTTTAATTAAATTATCCTGAATTAATTAAAAAAAATGTTTCACCACGGGTTAAATGAGGAATTAAATTTAGCGCTGTCTTTTAGTTGCCGATTTTCATAGTCACGAAAATCGTTTAGTGATTGAATAATAGACTTTTGTTGACTTTTAGCCATGAAAATCATTTATTAATTGAAAATCTGACGGCGTTTTATCTCCCCGCAGTACAGCGCCATCTTTTAATCAGTTCTAAGAATCATTTAGTCATGAAAATAGTTTTGTAATTGAATAACTGATGGCGTTTAATTTCCCCGAAACACAGCGCCATCTTTTAGTCAGTTCCGAGAATCGTTTAGTAATTGAATAAGAGATGGCGCCGCATTTCCGGTGCTGATTTTCTCAGTAAAGAGAACTTATTGAGTGGGAAGATAAAATGTAATTGATAAAAAAGCACTAATATCCTTTCTTCACACTTTTACTTTTATAGTCGGAGAAAATATAAATAAATGAAGCGAACCAAGTGTTTGGATTTTAATTAAATTATTCTGAATTAATTAAAAAAATGTTTGACCACGGATTAAACGAGGAATTAATTAAGCGTATAAAAATAAAAGTATGAAGAAAGGATATTAGCAAAGAGGATGAAATACTAGTTACTCTATGATATTAGTGCTTTTTTAAAAATTATTTCGGTTGTTTTAATTATGAAATTTATACTATTTTCGCTACACTCTTGATGGAACGCGAATTTAATATTAGGTAAATCGAAACTCTCGTTTTGTTTCATGTTTTTATATAAAAACAAGAGTTTCATTAAGTTACGAATTATTAAATCCGAAATTAATTCCTATATTTACGTTAGCGCAAATTATCCTTGATTGATCGTTTTATTATCGAATCTATTTCAAAATTAAATTCCTCCGAATGATAATAATTTACGAGACACTTGCGAAAAAAATGAGCCGGCAAATTTTATGACCCTCTTGCCCAACAATATTCGAAACTGCACGAATATTGAGGACAACCTCAATCCATTTTTTTAACGAACTCTAGATAACCATAAATCATAAAATAAAAAGAGTTTTGTTTGCTCATTACGTACGAGTTATGCATCTCAATAATAAATCGGTTTGTAAAAGTCATGAAGAGAAAACGAGAAGGTTGGGCGAAACAAAAAAACAACAACAAGAAAGAATCTTCATGAATTTTTCTACACTTAATTAATTTCTGATTTAAAATGGATTTGGAAATAAAATATTATTTAGGATTTAGGAGAAAATCGCGTGACGTCTAACAACATATTTAAACGTGAAATTTAACAAAGAGAATAAATAAAAATTATTTGAAAATAATTAATAAATTATTATCACATATTCTATTTATATTAACAAAGAGATATTTTGTTAAGCAATTGATAGTTCCTTCCTTGCTATAATTTATTCTTCTCCGTTTAAATTAATTTCACTTTTAAGGAGGATTTGGAAACGCAATACTTTTTAAAAGCAAGGAGAAAATTTAAACAGCATGCTTCAAAGGTGCAATTTAACGCACAGTGGTTTTGCCAAGGAACTGATAATTGTATACAAATGTCTTCATCGTTGATTACTGTTTTCTTTTCGCTGATTATCATTCAATAGATTTTCTTTAAAAAAAACAAACAATTATGCAACAAAATTTCCTTCGTCCTTGCTTGTTGTTTCAGTTGTGTTGATTAATATTAATTAAAGAGAGAGACAATATATTTATTGACAGAATATTAACATTTAGAGTAATAATATTTATTTACAATATAACAGCATATTAGATTATTTGTTTATAATAAAACACTTTTTTTTACCTTTGTTTGTATAACAGAATAAGATTATAATAAATAACTTTTTTTAACTTCGTTTGTATAACAGAATTAATTCTGTTATACGAACAAAGTTAAAAAACAAAGTTAAAAAAAGTGTTTTATTATATTAATATAATTAATTCTGTTATACAAACGGAATTAATTCTGTTATATAAACAAAGTTAAAAAAGTGTTTTATTATAACCTTACACAATGTATAACGAAGTAGAAGCCTCAGTGATCAGTAATTTGATTATTTGTTTGTAACTGTTCTTGACATTGTAAAATGGCTATTTACAGGAGGTTTATTTATTTATTTATTTATTTATTAACGGTGGACTATCGTTATCTTTTTATTTAACTTATTCAATAGATTTCCTTTTAAAAAATAATTATGCAATATTGTCTACTACGACTAAATCTTTATTATCTGAAAAAAATCCAACATAATATAAAAAAATAAATATTTTCATAATATAATCTCAAATAAGGGCTATCGACTATAGGTTTTTCCGCCCTTGTTTTCTCCTTATCTTCTTCTTTTTTCCTACATTTATGGTAATTGGGGTAGGGGAAATACCCTCTTTCTCCTACCTTAGTTATCATAAATATAGAAAGATATATATAAATGAAACACTTTGTATTCCATTCTTCACATAATTTAATTTTTAATCATAGAATGTGAATTAAACTCAATATTTGTCGGGATGTCGGGATTTCTGGGGACAATAATTCTAAAAATATAATATTTTCACCATCACATATCTATCATATGAGTGTAGACGCTTTGATATTTTTTGTAATTAATTGTCTGATAAGATTGTTTTTATTTTCAAATTGTATTAAGAATTTAACCTATATTGGATTTTTCCGTTTTAATTTTAAAGTTTTATTATTTTCAATTTTAGTATATATTTCAAAATAATTAATACTAATTAATACAGATTATATACATAGATTCTACAAACTTGGTATATTTTAACAAAAAAAATGTCATTAATATTAAAATATTTACTTGGTCGGAGTTATTTAAATAATTGAGCCGTCGTTGTAGTTGATACTGTAAATAAACCAATTTATGCTTATATTTTTTTGCCACTAGAACAAGTACATAAATATCGAAGATATTTGTTGGTGAGTACGTGAAGTTTCTTGTTATAATGTAGTAATATTTGATTCCTTTCTTCACTTTTTTATTTTTATCACAAGAGTACATTTCAAGCACAACGTGCTCTTTTAGCAATTGCTAACTATATATTATTCAAAAAAAGACAACAGAGAAAAATCCGCAATTGCTAACCACATAAAAACATTTTTTTTAATCTTTTTTCCTTTCTACCGTTAAGTGTAAGGAGTATAATAACATTTGGACATAAAATTTTAAAAATGTCAAATTCTCCAAAACTAAATATGTTAGAAGCAATTGAGATGTATAAAAATTCTAGTAAACTTTTGAATTATGACTTAACTCCGTTTAAAAAAAAAACAATTTATTAAAATTAATTGATTTAATTCAATAAATTACATTTATCTGATCTTTTTAATAACACATCTCATTTTCTTTACATGTTTATTTATTTATTTGTCAATTTTACATAAAACTATTGAAAAAGAGCACGTTGTGCTTGAAATGCACATATAGTGATAAAAATAAAAAAAAAGTGAAGAAAGGAATAAAATATTACTACATTATAAGTACATAAATATTTTAATAAGCACGAACAAGTGAATAAATAATTTTCTAATGTTGTTATTTTAATACAATTTAATAACAATCCTTATTATATTTTAATAAGCACGAACAAGTGAATAAATAATTTTCTAATATCGTTATTTTAATACAATTTAATAACAATCCTTATTATATTTTAATAAGTACGAACAAGTGAATAAATAATTATCTAATACTGTTATTTTAATACAATTTAATAACAATCCTTATTATATTTTAATAAGCACGAACAAGTGAATAAAAGTTTCTAATATCGTTATTTTAATACAATTTAATAACAATCCTTTTTAAATTTAACATGTAAATATACACAAACGCGAAGGACACAATACAGCTGAAATTTTTGTAAATCCGAACAATAGCTTTTTCATGCAGCACCTTAGTCATCGGTGCCTATTTCATTAAGCTCGACCTTCGCCTCGTGTGAATATTCACTGATCGATTGCGCAAGCTGTATGTCGGTCTTGATCTTGGATCGCTTTTAATTTTTTCTCTTCTTATTAATGCAAGCAAATAGAAAAAAAAAACGCTCTTGAGAAGAAGAAAAAAAACGACCTTTTTACCAAAGGATATTTATTAGGTGGAATTGGGCTATGTGCGCGGTCTTGTACAGAATTATTCCGATGGCGAATGTTAATTTATTCAAATTACTTGAGTTCCTCTGTTTGGGTGAATTGTGAAATTTGGTAACCTTTGAAAATTATGTTAGTCACGGACGAAATGAGAGAATATAGGAGGGATTATACTTATGTATCCTCATAAGCGTAATAATATAAAAGATATCAATTTGTCTTTAGTTCTTTAGTTTAGTTACTAACAAAATTAAAGCATGGAACTTTAGTTGTCTTGACTTTTTATGTCTTTAGACAAATGTAGGTCTTATATAATTTACTGTATTGCTCTGGGGCCTTATTCCTGAAATTAATCGCACGTTTCGCTCGCATGAAATTGTCAAATTCACATGTAAATTCCTATCTAAATGGCAGATTTCATACGACCAAAACGTATGACTTATTTCAAAAATACGGGCCCTGCTGAGGATAAAAAATGTATCCTTATTATTATAAGGATACATTTATACTTTTTGCTCTATTGAGCACCATCTAATATTCTGTCATGAGAATCGTTTAATAATTGAATAACAGATGGCGCTTTTGGCGTTTTATTTCCCGTGGTCATTTTTTAGTTACGAGAATATTTTAGTAATAGAATAACAGAGGGCGCTTTACATTCCCCTGTGACTTTTTAAATCATGAAAATCGTTTAGTGATTGAAAAACAGATGGCGTTTCATTTCACCGTAACACAGCTCCATCTTCGAAGAATCATTCAGTAAATCTTCCTCTTAGACATGTGAATTGTTTAGTAATTGAATAAGAGATGGCGTTTTATCCATTTATTTGCCTGCACTACAGCACCATCTTCTAGTCAGTCCTAAGAATCATTTAATCATTCACTTAAAAAAATGCAAAATTTATAAAAATTGTTCATTGTCTTGCTAATATAGCGTCGAATGTCATTTGTTTTATATTTATTTCTGTATATTTTAGATCAAGCATCAACTTTTACAAAGAATAAAATTTTATGAGAAATCAATACTGTAACGTTTTTCCGTAGATTCGTAGAGGTAGTTGAATAAAAGAGGGCGTTTTATTTCCCCGAAACAGGACACCATCTTCTAAGAATCATTTAGTAATTCTTCCTCTTAGATACGTAAATCGTTTAGTAATTGAATAAGAGAGAGATACAGCGCTGTCTTTTAGTCAGTTTTGAGAATCGTTTAGTAATTGAATAACAGATGGCGTTGCATTTCTCGCGCTGATTTTCTCAGTCACGAGAATTGTTTAGTAATTGAATAACAGATGGCGTTGTATTTCCCGCGCTGATTTTCTCAGTCACGAGAATCGTTTAGTAATTGAATAATAAAGGACATTTTATTTCTCCTGATGACTTTCAGCCATGAAAATCATTTAGTAATTGAAAATCTGATGGCGTTTTATTTCCCCGCACTACAGCACCATCTACTAGTCAGTCCTAAGAATCGTTTAGTCATGAAAATCGTTTAGTAATTGAATAACAGAGGGCGTTTTATTTCCCCGAAACACAGCGCTATCTTTTTGTCAGCTCTGAGAATCGTTAAGTAATCGAATAACAGATGGCGCTGCATTTCCCGAGCATTTAGTAATTCTTCATCTGAGTCATGTGAATCGTTTAGAAATTGAATAAGAGAAGGCGTTTTTTCAGTTTGAGATTTTTATTTCCCCGCAATTCAGCGCTGTCTTTAGTTAGTTCTGAGAATAGTTTAGTAGTTGAATAAGAGATGGCGCTGCATTTCTGGTACTGATTTTCTCAGTAAAGAGAATCGTTTATTTCCCCTGGTGACTTTTAGTCAAGAAAATCATTTATTAATTGAAAATCTGATGGCGTTTTATTTCCCCGCAGTACAGCGCCATATTTTAATCAGTTTTAAGAATTTCATGACTAAATGATTCTTAGAACTGATCAAAATATGGCGCTGTACTGCGGGGAAATAAAACGCCAACAGATTTTCAATTAATACATAGTTTTGTAATTGAATAACTGATGGCGCTTTATTTCCCCGAAACACAGCGCCGTCTTTTAGTCAGTTCTAGGAATCGTTTAGTAATTGAATAAGAGATGGCGCTGCATTTCCGGTGCTGATTTTCTCAGTAGAGAGAATCGTTTATTTATCCTGGAGACTTTTAACCATGAAAATCATTTAGTAATTGAAAATCTGATGGTGTTTCATTTTCTTGAAAATCTGATGGTGTTTTATTTCCTCGCAGTACAGCACCATCTTTTTGTCAGTTCTAAGAATCATGTAGCCATGAAAATCGTTTTGTAATTGAATAACAGAGGGCGTTTTATTTCCCTGCAATACAGAGCCATCTTTAAGGCACTTCTGAGAATCGTTTAGTGATTGAACAACAGATGGCGTTTTATTTCCCCTGGTCATTTTCTTAGCTATGAGAATAGTTTAATAATTGGATAACCGATTTCCCTCTCGCTAATTATTTTTTTTAGTTTCTTGAAACAAACAACAAGTGTTTGCATTCATCGATATAATTTCAGTTTTATTATTTTAAATATTTACGACCTTTGATGTTGGTTTAAAGAAACTAAAAAAAATAATTAGCGAGAGGGAAATCTGTCATCCAATTATTAAACTATTCTCAGAGCTAAGAAAATGACCAGGGGAAATAAAACGTCATCTGTTGTTCAATTTTATGAATTCAATGAATGCAAACAACAAGTGTTTGCATTCATCGAATTCATAAAATTAAAAGACACCCTAACTATTGAGTAAGGAAAATTCATTTAGTTCTTAAGGGTGCAAACCGCACCCTTAAGAACTAAATGAAGTAGAAAAAGATGGCTATATAATTACTGGCAGTTACTAGTTCAAGTTACATTCGTGTTCAACTCATCGAAGAATTATTATATTGCATTTATAACCAGAACATTGCTGTCAACATTTCGTTCCGTTTTAATCAATCACAACTTAATTAAACCAGTTCTAATAACAAATAATTGCCCGAGGCAATTCTAGTCTAGCCGTTCTGCTTCTAATTATTTAACGTGTATATCACCCGAATCAAACAAAATTAATAGCTCAGCGACGCCTAATGGTTTTCGTAAAAATGATAAAAGCGGTGAAAATTAATGTGAGCGGAATGATTTATTTGTTTTAATAATTAAGAGTTTGTATAAACATTTACGCTCGTCAAAACAAATTAATGTAAAGATAGAGGAATGTAAATGTGAGTTAATTGCGAAGGTTAATAATTAATGCTTTTTTATTTCTACTGAGAAGTATATTTTTGTTTAATATGTGGTTAATTAAGATAATTAATTAATTAAATTAAAAAATAAGGCATCTCAACAATTCTCTTTATAATATATCCAATGAAGACATTTACGAATCTACGTCACTCCCATTTCCCAACGTTGAGACAATTTAATTTTTACAAAAAATTGAGAATATACACTAAAATAAAAGTTTGTCTATCCTTGGCAGTCTTTCTACATTATTTATTTATTTATCACTATTATATATATATATACAGAGAGATTTTTTATCAGTATACATTTCTCCTATGTATACCTCCAAAATACGCGAGTCATATGCATTAGTGTATGTGTGTTTAGTTGCCTATAACACGCAACTAAACACACATATGTCAAATAATCAACAAAACATACACACATTAATCGGTTCAATGCGTTTGACTCGCGTTTTTTTGCAGGTACACTTGCCCTAATGTATACTGATAAAAAAACCTCTCTGTATATATTTGGCACTACACTCCTTGTGGAGTTTCGCCGCTTCTGATTGAAGCCCTTACAATCCGTTTATATTGGGGTGGATTAATCCCCGTAATTCTTCTCTCATTGTGCTGTCTCAGTGTTAAATATGTCCATCGCTATTTATTTATCATTTATCATATTATTATTCATTTATTTAATCAACCAAATTATTTTTTTATTTTTCCGTAGCTAGATTTTTTAACTAACTAACTAACCATCTTTATTCAAATGTGTATATGTATGTACAATAATATATAAAATTAGAATTATATTCCGTAGAGGGCAGAAAGACCTTCAGTTGATAGCTCATGACAGACTACTAACCCATAAATATGTATTGTAAATATAAATATTTGTAAAAAATTGTAATTCTGCTGTCCGAATAAAGATGTTTGTATATTCCGCAGATGAATCGGCTATCGACCGGAAGTCTTTCAGTCTAGATTTTTTATTTCATCTAAAAATCACAGCGAAATAAATAAAGTGACTAAAAGATGGCTCTGTGTTGCAGGGAAATAAAACGCCCTCTGTTATTCAATTGCTAAACTATAACAATAAAAAAACACTTTTATTGTGATTAAATACTTCACATAACTCAAAAAAAAAACAATCGAACGATGTTCATGACTAAATGATTCTTAGGACTGAATTAAAGATGGTGCGTGATGTACTGCGGGGAAATAAAACGCCATCAGATTTTCAATTACTAATATTAAAAATGCACCACTAAGTGAACGCCTGAAAGATTTTTTTAATATTTAAAAAAAAGTGCATATTTGTTGAAATTGGCGGTTCGAAACAATAAAATACACTATACGTAAATAATAATAATAATAATAAACTATACGTATTTATTATTTTTTCAATATTAAAGTTTATGAAATTCATTCTTTATGGGTATTTAAAAACGCAATTGATTTTTGTTTTTCTTTTTAAACAAGTATTTTTTTACGATCAATAATTTACATAATTTTGTTCATAATTACTATTTTCCATAAAAAAAAAACTATTAAAAATAATTTCTACACAACACGTTTTAATTACATGGAAGCCAGTTTGAACATAAATAAGTGGTATTTATTATTTCTGTAAATGAGAATAGTTAAATAAGTTTTTATGTAATTCTTTGAATGTGGATAAAAATAATTTAATATTGCAATGTTGTTAATGTATTAAAAAAAATAAAATAAAATGTAAAATTTAGTAATTATTTCTTGAATTTTTGAGGCGTTTTGTGATAAATTTTTAATATATATACAAATATCTTTATTCAGATAATAACATTTTTATAAATATAAATTATATATATTGATATGATTGTTTATCTGTCATGGGCTATCGACCGGAGGTCTTTCCGCCCTGTCTTGAATAGATTGTTGCATGCAATAAAAATGTCTGTGCTACCTAGCTGAACCGTCTTGAAGCATATTTATGAATTCATGAATGGTAATATTATGTTAGAAAAGACATGGCCAGCTATTTTGAATTTAATATTCATTTATTACTAATAAATAGCAGTTTTTTAAGTCCACTGTGCGTCGAAGCTATAGTTACTAAATAAATTTCATTTATACAAAATTAAACGTGTTTTCATTAATCGCATAAAAATATAATTGTTCAAGCAAGCAAGAAAAAAACCAAAATACCATAATATATTGTAAATATATGTAAAACAAATAACTTTGAATAAAGATATTGTAGTAGTAGTAAAATTATATCCTCGCATCAAACTGTAAGGCAGAAAATCAGCCATTTCGTTCCTCGATATTAATAAAGCCTACGATTCGAGGTATTCCATATACATGCCATACCCCCACATATTATAAACATAATAAAATAAAAACGACGCAAGCGCCATCACTAGTTATCCACACGCTAGATGAATGGTGGCTGAACGTTTCATTAAATTTTATAAACATACTAAATAGTTTCTTTTCTAACCGATACGTCAGTATCAAATTAATTTCATTTCATATAGTTTTCAGATACACATGGATCAATCCAGTGACGTGTGTAGTTTCTACGCCGGGAAAACGGTTTTCCTGACCGGCGGATCCGGTTTCCTGGGGAAAATCGCCCTGGAGAAGCTTTTACGGACGACGGACGTGAAAAAAATCTACTTGCTGCTTAGGACCAAAAAGGACAAAGATCCGCAAAAGAGACTGGATGAGTTATTCAGTGGACCAGTGAGTGCGATTTTTATAATAATTTTATTAAAAAAAAAATAATAAATACAAAAAGAAGCCAGAAAGACAGACTGACACCTAGATGTATTATAAATATTTAGGTCTTTTTTTGTATTATTTCTAGTTTTGGGCAAAATCGAGTGAATTTAGTAATCGAGTATTTCTGAATAACCAATTTTAAGCAGCTAAAGTTAATAAATAATAAAAAAATGAGTTTATTAATAAATAGGTAACACTTTCCAATATTAATATTATGAATAAGATTAAGAAAATTGTCATGTACTTCATTTTGCAGTGACAAAAAAGATCGAAAAGATCGACTTTGCCCATATCTAATTATTTCTACAGACTGAATAAAGATGTGTGTATATGCAACGTGTTCACGTAAGTATGCAACGTATTGGAAGCTTTTTTAGTATTGTAAAGGGTTTATTATATATATAATCAGTGTTGCGGCTTTGCCTGATATTCAGCCGTAGCCCAACCCTCATTAACATAAGTTTGCGCGTTTGTAATGGGAGTGGGAACGGTTGGGCGGATTGCGGTGAAACGGTGAGATCGTGGGAAACGTGGCCGGCCGTACTGAGCCATACCACGCATGCGCTTTGAATATACAAACGGAGATCCGAGTTACGTCAATTTACTAGTTAGAAAAGAAAATTGTAAGATATAATGAAATTAATAGGTCATGTTTGCTAAATTATTTGAATGCAGAATTTAGTGAAATCCTTTAAATTTTCATTGCACAAGTTTTTATTAGCAAAAATTTAATTTAAAATTTGCTATAAATTTGATCAATTTTCATTGTTTTTCATAATTTTCACAGAAACTAAACATTAAAATAATTTTTAATTTATGTGATAAAATTCCTGCTTATTATTCCTGATTATTTTAATGTATAATACAATATTGTTCATTGCTCGCAACAACAATCTAACTCAAATTAGTGATTGCCCATTTTTGTATAGCTATCTCTTTCTTCTAAACCGCACCCTTAAACGGTCGTACAATCAAACAGTAACAATCAATATTCAGTTTTACCATATGGTGTCGGGTTAAAGGGTTTTTTTATGTAATAAGAAAATTTCCACATCGTGAACATTACTTTTATTGTTTTGTATTTTTGAAAGTATGTAAAGAAAACACTAAACTTTTTTATACCACTTTTATTTATTTATTCAAACGGTACACCATTTTACAAAATAAAAACAAAATATATAAAAGAAAAATACACTTTCACTTGGTCACAGCTATTTAAATAAATTAAATAAAAAGAATATTAAGTCGTACTAATGAGGGATGAAATCCCGAAACACGTGTCTGCAGATAGCCTTATATTACGTAACTTTTATTTTAATTAAAAAAATTACATTAAATATTTTCGATTCAAAAATTGTTGCATTATACAACATGTTATTGTTACGCAACAACAAATGTCTATTATTAGACATTTGTTATAGTAACATAAGTCAAAATATCACAGTAGCTAAGAAGAAATAATTTATTAATTATTTTCAAATTCTTTTTATTTAATTTTTGTATACATTGTAATTCAATTAATGCGATGAATTATTATGAATAATTTTATGTGCGGTGCAATGAAATTAATTAATTTATGTCGGAATCGTGTGACCTTCGCTTAATTGCAACCTGAATGTTTTTTTTTTATTGAGATTGCCAAAATAAGTGTTTGTATGCATGTGGTTATTTTATTCGGCGTTATTAGTTCCACTTATGCTGCATCCATAATGAGAGCTAGAAATTTATGTTGTTATAAATGTTCACTAGCAGATTTATAACTTTTAATTATCGTATAAGATCCAATTTATTGATTGTGAAAAACATGCATTTTTTCTCTCCATTTTTTTTTAATATAAGCAATACATTTGCACTCATGAATATTTAGTCTAGTTTGAACCTGGCTCTCTACTTTGTTTTTTTAATAAGGCTATGAATTTGTGGCCTTGTTTAGAGATTGCATAAATCATGACTTTTTATTCTGATTTTTTTTTAATATAAACAAAATTAGGCTTACTCATGAATAACTAACTAACTAACCATCTTTATTCAAATGTGTATATGTATGTACAATAATATTAAAAAATTAGAATTATATTCTGTAGATGATGATGAATCGGCTATCGACCGGAGGTCTTTCAGCCACTCATGAATATTTAGCCTCGTATATAGATTCTACGATTCTCGATTTCATCATCACCTCTGACTTCACGGAAGACTTCAAAGCTAAGTTAATTTACGTTTTCACAGCTTCTGTAATGATTTGACTTTTGAAATAATTTCATGGCTAATCAACACAATAGTTCTTTAAATACGTTTAACTTCAGTAATGATTCAATTGTGATTTTTAACTTCTACAATTGTGACGTTTGACTTCAATAATGATCCAACTGTGACTTTTGACTTCAGTAATGATTCAACTTTGACTTTTGACTTCAGAAATAATTCAAATATGACTTCAAAAACTCTTTGTCAGTAGCACATAAGTAATGATTAATGATTCAATTGTGATTTTTAACTTCTATAATAATTCAACTGTGACGTTTAACTTCAATAATGATCCAACTGTGACTTTTGACTTCAGTAATGATTCAACTTTGACTTTTGACTTCAGAAATAATTCAAAAATGACTTCAAAAACTCTTTGTCAGTAGCACATAAGTAATGATTAATGATTCAATTGTGATTTTTAACTTCTATAATAATTCAACTGTGACGTTTAACTTCAATAATGATCCAACTGTGACTTTTGACTTCAGTAAAGATTCAACTTTGACTTTTGACTTCAGAAATAATTCAAAAATGACTTCAAAAACTCTTTGTCAGTAGCACATAAGTAATGATTAATGATTCAATTGTGATTTTTAACTTCTACAATAATTCAACTGTGACGTTTAACTTCAATAATGATCCAACTGTGACTTTTGACTTCAGTAAAGATTCAACTTTGACTTTTGATTTCAGAAATAATTCAAATATGACTTCAAAAACTCTTTGTCAGTAGCACATAAGTAATGATTAATGATTCAATTGTGATTTTTAACTTCTACAATAATTCAACTGTGACGTTTAACTTCAATAATGATCCAACTGTGACTTTTGACTTCAGTAATGATTCAACTTTGACTTTTGACTTCAGAAATAATTCAAATATGACTTCAAAAACTCTTTGTCAGTAGCACATAAGTAATGATTAATGATTCAATTGTGATTTTTAACTTCTATAATAATTCAACTGTGACGTTTATCTTCAATAATGATCCAACTGTGACTTTTGACTTCAGTAAAGATTCAACTTTGACTTTTGATTTCAGAAATAATTCAAATATGACTTCAAAAACTCTTTGTCGGTAGCACATAAGTAATGATTAATGATTCAATTGTGATTTTTAACTTCTACAATAATTTAACTGTTACGTTTATCTTCAATAATGATCCAACTGTGACTTTTGACTTCAGTAAAGATTCAACTTTGACTTTTGACTTCAGAAATAATTCAAATATGTCTTCCAAAACTTTTTGTCAGTAGCACATAAGTAATGATTAATGATTCAATTGTGATTTTTAACTTCTACAATAATTCAACTGTGACGTTTAACTTCAATAATGATCCAACTGTGACTTTTGACTTCAGTAATGTTTCAATTTTGACTTTTGACTTCAGAAATAATTCAAATATGACTTCAAAAACTCTTTGTCATAGCACATAAGTAATGATTAATGATTCAATTGTGATTTTTAACTTCTACAATAATTCAACTGTTACGTTTAACTTCAATAATGATCCAACTGTGACTTTTTACTTCAGTAAAGATTCAACTTTGACTTTTGACTTCAGAAATAATTCAAATATGACTTCAAAAACTCTTTGTCAGTAGCACATAAGTAATGATTAATGATTCAATTGTGATTTTTAACTTCTACAATAATTCAACTGTGACGTTTAACTTCAATAATGATCCAACTGTGACTTTTGACTTCAGTAATGATTCAACTTTGACTTTTGACTTCAGAAATAATTCAAATATGACTTCAAAAACTCTTTGTCATAGCACATAAGTAATGATTAATGATTCAATTGTGATTTTTAACTTCTGTAAGTCCTATTTTGAGGCTAAAGACAAATCGTACTATAAAAATAGTAAGCAATAATAAAATCAAATTTTATTATTTTTTTTTTGGCTAATTATTCTGACACCATTTTCATTCTGTAACATGTAAATGATATGAAAATATGAAAACACTTTGTACACTTTTCTTCACTTATTTAATTAAATAAGTGAAGAAAAGTGTACAAAGTGTTTTCATATTTCTTTCAAATCTTCACGAAACTCACATTTAATTAAATGTAAATGATATTTTGAAAATAAAGATTATTATTATGTTAGCCTATGAACTTTTCAGCCCAACTGTTACATGCAATGGCGACCGCCACATTTGACAAACCAACAACCCACATTACCCCAGGTGTACGCCACTGTGTGTATATATATAAAGTGATAAAAGTACACCACTGAAAATACAATCCAATCATAGTTTAGTCTCTCCAGAGGACTTTCTACTACCTTTAATTACTTTTTCAATTTAATACATTTACTGTAATTTCATCTTCTTTTTTCAGTGTTTCGGTCAATTGAAGTAAAATAATCATGGTCTAGTCTCCCAAGAAGACTTTCTGTTGGTTTTTATTACTTTTTTCAATTCAATTATTTTTTTTTAGTGTTTTGGTCAATTGGAGTAAAATAATCATGGTCTAATCTCCCAAGAAGATTTTCTGCTGGTTTTTATTACTTTCTTCAATTCAATTATTTTTTTTTTTAGTGTTTCGTTCAATTGGAAAAAATTCAACCCAACTACAAAAGCCGCGTCGAGTTAATCGCGGGCGATTTGAAACAATCGAACCTAGGGATGAACGAGCAAGACGCGGAACTCCTCATCAAAGAAGTCGAAGTGATCCTCCATTTCGCGGCAACGGTGCGATTCGACGAGAACTTGAAATTCGCGACCGCCATCAACGTCAGGGCAGTCAGGGATCTGCTCAAGCTGGCCAAGAAAATTCCACAACTCAAAGTAAGTCAAAGTTGCTGTTAAAGATCGAGTATCCTTTCTTCACGAGATTTATTAAAAACAGACGTACATTACGGCCACGAAGTGAACACAATCAATGAAGACAGCACACTCATTTTTTCATTAAATAGTCTAATTCATAATACATGAAAGATTCCGCTTACAAAGTGACAATTTTCAATGAAAACAGTACACTCATTTTTTTCATTAAATGGTCTAGTTCATAATAGATGAAAAATTCCTCTAACGAATTGACCATTATCAATAAAGACAGTACACTCATTTTTTCATTGAATGGTCTAGTTCATAAAAGATGAAAAATGACGCAAGCGCCATTTCATGTGGCACCGTCGACGATTAATGAAATTAGGGTGAAGATGGCGCTTGCGTCGTCTTTCTTTTATTATGATTATGAAGTGTACAATGATGTGAACATTTGCTCAGAAGTGTACAATGATGTGAAAGCCTGAAAAAAAAAACAATAAGCAACGTTTTATTTTTAATGTCAATCAATAAATAGAGAAATTTGAAAATAAATTCTCCTTTATTAAAATATATCCTAACTACTGATATAAAAATATCAATTCAGGATGATTTAATTGAAGTTAAAATACTTGGTTTGTTTCACTTATTTACATTTTCTCCAACTAGTTTCGACCATTGGTCATCTTCAGGGAGGAATGTACAAACATTTTTTAACAACTAAATATATATACAAATTCGTGCTATCATAAAATCAGGTAAAAGTGCAGACTTTATAATAATATAATAATATTTTTATAATAATAATCTACAGATATATATCTGTTAGATTATTATTATTATTATTATTATTATTATTGCTGTGATATGAATTTCGAATTTTTCGGCCATCAATTTCGTATAAGAAAAAAAAAATACATATATTATAATGGAATTTCGAAAAACTCCACCACATTATAATTAAATTCAAAATGAAAATTATTGTAATCCATTGGTCGTTGACCTAACAGATTTTGCGAATGTAAATTGTACGGATTCCGAAGAACAGGTTATTGAATGGTTTTAATATACAAATCGGCAAAGAAACCTTCATTGACGTCTCTCCATTATAATAAATATTAAAAAAACGGATATAGTATTGTAAGGTAATTAATTAAGAAAATAATTAATATCTTTACCAATAACGTTTGTATTAATAATAGAAAAAGTATGCATTCACTTAGTCACAATTATTTAAATTAAATCAAATAAAGAGAAAAATTATTTTTAAATTATTAATAACCGAGGCTTAAATTTTGTTATGCATTGTTTAAAGTGAAATAAAAATAATTTAAATTTAATAAAACAAATTGAAATTATTTTTATTTCATTTAACGTTTCAGTCATTCTCGTGGAAAACAAACCAAGAAAAATCAAAGATAGAGTAGTTACGATAAAAAAATAATACATTCTTTATTTTTGTGAATTATCAATTCTGATAAATTTATTGTATTTTCGATCACAACAATTGCGTTTGAATTAAATATCGTTGAAAACTTCCAGGACGTACCCACAAAGTTATTGTATTTGTTCTTCTTATGGAATTCCGAGGAACTGGTTTATTGAACGGTTTTGACATTTATTTTAATGAAAATCTAAATTTATTTTCCGCGCGGGAAATGATTTTAGTGGAATAGGTTGAAGGTCGGTAGTAAAATTAAAAATTCATGAATTTTAATAAGCGGCCGATTAAATTTATATTTGATAAAATATTATTAAATATAAATTAGCATTTAATTTATAGTATACAATAAGGTAACAAACATTGATTATGTATATCACACAAAAATTAATTAATTGTTAAATGGCTATCGACTAGAGGTCTTTCTGCCATTTAATTTATATTAATTATGTTTTATTTATTTACGGTATTTCCTTTTTACAAAACATATGCAACAAAAATCAATATTACAACTAATATTAATTAAATTACTATAAAATAGAAATTTTAGGCTTTACATGTTACGTACAGATCTCATTGCTTAACCAATTGATTAATCCTAACTGGCAAAGAGTTATTGCAAAGAAAAAAACATTCAAAGAAATACAATCTGGGGAGTTTTATCGCTCCAAGTAATTGATTAATTTGATTATTTTCGCATATGATTAAAAAAAACATTATAATTGTTGTTCCTGCAGAGTGATCAAAAATGATTGCAGACAAGTTAAATTCGCTGATGATATAAACGTATGATAATAAAGATACTTACTACTCGATTTTTTCAAATGATCGATTTTGCCTATCATTATTTTGAATTCATTCAATTCATTTCAATTCATTTATTTACGGTAAATCACCTTTATACAGAATAATAACAATATTCAAAATGATTAGATAAATAGCATGACTGTAAATCACATATAAACAGAATAATACAATTTTACATATATATATATATATATATATATATATATATATATAGAGAGAGAGAGAGAGAGGTAGAGAGAGAGAGAGAGAGCTTTTTTTTATCAGTATACATTTCCCCTATGTATACCTGCAAAATACGCGAGTCAAATGCATTGATGTAAGTGTGTTTAGTTGCCTATAACACGCAACTGAACATACATATGCCAAATAGTCAACTAAACGTACACACATTAATCGATTCAATGCGTTTGACTCGCGTTTTTTGCAGGTACACACTTTCCCTTCTGATAAAAAAACTCTCTGTATATATATAATCTAAAATCCCCATCTACCATAATGGTGGTGTACATATATAACATATTTTAATATCAGTAGCGGAAACTTCGTTGGAAGAATCTCAATATTCTTCATACACGAATCTTTCAATAACATCTTAAACTTTTGTGAATTTTTAAAACGGAATTTATTTTATAATTAAAATTTTGTTTTTTGTTTGTTTTCTGCAGTCATTCTTACACGTCTCGACGGCATTCGCGCATTGTGTAAGGAAAGACATCGACGAAGTCATCTACGATACGCCTTTATCGGGAGAGCAGCTGATTTCGGTGATGGACAATTTGGACGAAAAGCTAGTCGAGGAAATTACTCCAAAGTAAGTACACCAAAAAAAATAGTGATTAATTTTAATTTAAGGCCGCGATCTTACGCCTAATAAACGGTGGGATTAACACAACAATCGCGCCGTTTATTAGGCGTAAGACTGCGGCCTTAAATTAAAATTAATCACTTTTTTTGTTTTTACAAAATGTGTGTGTTTATTTTATTCCAACTTTATTGGGCGTCGATGTTTAATAAAAATAACACTTTTTAGGTGCTTCAGGTGCCGCGATCTTACGCCTAATAAACGGTGCGATTGTTGTGTTAATCCCACCGTTTATTAGGCGTAAGATCGCGGCCTTAAATTAAAATTAATCACTTTTTTTGTTTTTACAAAATGTGTGTGTTTATTTTATTCAAACTTTATTGGGTGTCGATGTTTAATAAAAATAACACTTTTTAGATGCTTCAGGTGAAAAAATTGTCGTGAAATTAATAAAAAAAAGTTTAAAATCATTAATAAATTTGATTTTACATTGCAGTCGCTCTATTTCTTCACACTTTTGCAGTTGTTTAAATTACAATGATCAAACGATGAAAAGTAAAATTTTATTGGATGCAATTTCTGAAACTTTACCAACTCCCCTCCCTCCCCTTCTAATTATTTAATAAAAAAACAATGAATCAAAATTCATTCAATATTTTGATTATTCATCGCTATTAAACAACGAATAGAATAATCGGGTCCATTCTGTAAGGAAAAATTTATCTTTATTGTTCAACAGGTTAACCCAATTACATAACAAATCAAATTAGAATATAAATTCATACAAACAAACAAATATATATATATATATACAGAGAGCTTTTTTTAACAGTATACATTTCCCCTATGTATACCTGCAAAAAACGCGAGTCAAACGCATTGATGTGTGTGTGTTTAGTTGCCTATAACACGCAATTGAACACATATATGCCAAATAAGCAACTAAACATACACACATTGCGTTTGACTCGCGTTTTTTTTGCAGTTGTACATTTCCCATAATGTATACTGATAAAAAAACCTCTCTGTATATAAAAATTAAACAGAGGAAATTATTAAATATTCATAGATATAATACTAAAAAAAATAAAATCAATGAGAAAATAAATTCAAAGAAATGTTCAGCCACCATTCATCTAGCGTATGGATAACTAGTGATGGCCATTTTGGTTTTCCGAACCTCCACATGGAACACACTAGTCTGTGTGTTCCATGTGCAAAAGGTGGCGCTTGCGTCGTCTTTAATTTATTATGAGAAAATAAATTATTGTACTATAAAGGGATGTTCATTTATTTTCAATCATTTTTATCATCATTAAAATATAAAACAATATTGTTTAATTAATTGAAAGATTTTTCAGTTTAAATTTTTTTTGTTAATCGGATTTCTCTTGTTTTGCAAAGATGAATAATATAAAAAAAGCAGGCCGAAAGACCTCCGGTCGATAGCCGTTTCTCTTAAGAATATATATTTGTTTTAAATTGTTTCATGTATTGTATATTGAATTAAATATGTATGTATTATTTGGGAATAAAGATGTTTGTATATATATAAAAAAAGCGCGCCACGCGTTAATTTAAGTGATTGTAAAAATTGTAAATATTATACATATTATAAAAAAATATCACTGAAAAATATTAAGTTTAACATGTACGTTATTAATTAATTTCACATTATATATACAATGTGTAATCCAATGTCCGGCGGGGTAAATGCTCGGGAAGTAGTTGTTTCAATACGTGTTTGTAAAACTTACAGTGTAAGTATTTTTTGCAGTTAGAAAAAGGGTTTGATCGAATTTTATTGATCATTGCCAGAAATTTTCCTTGTTTAATTTCATTGTAATATATACAAGGTGTACAGAAAATGAGTGAAAAGCTTTAGGTAGCGTGTCTCTTTGACTAATTTTTAGATAAAAATATTAACGAAAATAAGTCACACGGTCCTTCCTTAAGCCTCACGGGCCACTTAAAAGAACTATACATTTGGCAACGCTGGATCAAACAAGTGTGCATTTATCCTGTTTATAACTGCTACATCATCCGCTGGAGGTGTTGCATACACCTTTTCTTTTACAAACGAGCGTGCGTCGTTGCCAGATCTATTTTCATTAAAATAATGCTTCTGATGAAGTTATAAAATTGTAAAAATATCCGATTTATTAATCATTTACATCAATGGAATTATATACGTGTCTAATTGATTGTTAATGCTATTGATTTTTTGCAAAATATTTATAAAAACAATACTAATTTATAGTCACATATTTAAAATTCCGAAAACCTCGTGAGCCTCAATGAAGAACCATACAACATTTTTTTATTTGGATTTTCTATTAAAAATTAATTAATGAATTGAGTTACCTGAAGGTTTTCACTCATTTTCTGTACACCTTGTATATATATATATTATCAAAAGTAAACCTTTATACCCATAAAAGTGTTGGGTTAATTTCACCTTATATAAATACATATCTATTAGAAAAGTTGCTTAGACTGTGATGATAAAAAATAACGGACGAAATATTCTCCGTGCCGAATAGCCACGAATATCGAATGACTCTCATCATCGTAGCGTATTTTAACAAAAAAACAACTGAATGATAATATAATCGATTCAATTTATGAGCAATTTTGACATTCGACTTTCTTTGTCTTGCATTGTCGATTAAATGCAAATGGCGATTATTTTAATTCAACACAAATATTTTTCAGCGACGCAACGGCGTTACAGAATTACATTTACATGCATTAAATTCATTGAATCGATACGTGGTTTTATTTAATAATCGATTAAAATAAAAACACTTCTCTTTTTTTATATATAAATACACACATCTTTATTCAGACCACACAGATAATTTTAATAATATTATATTATGTTAGGCAAAAGGTGGCGCTTGCGTCATCTTTAATTTATTATGATTAATATTATATTTATTTATTTATTTATTTACGGACATCGCCTTTTTAACAATAATACAATAATACTTAAATATATATACACATATATATATGCAAATATATACATACAAAGAAACTATAAACAAAGCATTGTACACACCATATTAAAAAATACAAATTAACTTAAATTAACACTACGCAGAGTAGAAAACTAAATAATACACCTTGATAAGTCAATAATTCTCAGACCACGCTTAAACAAATAAAAAGATGAACAAAAAATCTGGAAATTGGGGTAAGAATTTAACACATTGCAATATTTCATCATCCTAACCATGGGATTGTGATTTCCATAGTTAGTGGAATGAAATGGAATTCGAAATAATAATGTAGCCCTGGTGGGCTTAGTGATGCAAAAATTGAAGTCAAGGATTGATAGTAAATAGGTACAGTCCATTAAGCCGTTAATTAGTTTAAATGCAAAACATAAGTCGTGCATAATTCGCCGACATTCAAGCGAGCTTAAGTTCAAAGACAATAGCATGTTAGAATGGCTAAATGAAGTGCGAGAATGACCGAGCCTAAATGAAATTAATCTTAAAAATTTGCTCTGGACCATTTCTATTTTATTTATTGATTTTTTGTAGAAAGGACTCCATATTGTAGAACCATACTCCAAATGTGAACGAACAAGCGATATATATAATAATTTAACAGTACATACATTGAACTCATACGAAAACCGTTTAATAGCTCCAAGTGCCCTCAACGCTTTGGATATGATTCTATCAATATGGGACCGATACGTTAAACGCGAATCAAAAATGATACCTAAATCCTTGACTTCGTTAGCCCTGTTCAGATTTACTCCATTAATTGAATAAGAATATTTTAACAATTTAACCCTGGTAAAAGATATAGAGGCACATTTATTAATATTTAAACTAAGTTTGTTATTAGAACACCACATCGTAAAATTATCCAGATCATTCTGTAGCGCTAAATTATCATAGTCGTTTTTAACTATAGAAAATAATTTTAAATCATCTGCAAACAAAAGGAATTTACAATGTTTAAAGCAATTGCCTACATCATTAAGAAACAGTAAAAATAGAATCGGTCCACAATGAGAACCTTGGGGGACACCTGAGGTTACGTTTATTTCATCGGATACAAAATTATCGATTCTTACAAACTGCTTTCGACCACATAAAAAACTCTGGAGCCATGTAAGCACCAAGTTATTAAAACCAAGACTAGAGAGTTTAGAAAGTAGCATGTTATGGTTAACGCGATCGAATGCCTTGGATAGGTCAGTATATATCGCATCAACTTGATAGCCCTTTCCTAGAGCGTTTAATAAATAATGTTGGTAAGTCAATAAATTCGTGACAGTTGATTTTCCTTCAAGAAAACCATGCTGTTCTTCAATAATCGTGCGCTTAAATACCCACATGATCTGTCTAGAAACTAAGTCATCTAAAATCTTTGGTATAGTAGACTGGATAGTAATACCCCTATAATTTTGTATTTTCTCTCTCTCACCATCCTTATGTAAAGGGGTAATGAACGATTCCTTCCATTTATCAGGAACGATACCACAACACAAAGATCTGTTAAAAAGAATATGAATGGGTGAGGTGAGGGTGAAAATTGTTGTTGTTAAATTACTAAATAGAAAGCAAATCAAGGCATTAATTGTTTGCGTTCTATTTAGTAATTTAATGATCATGAGCTTCATGTTAGTTTCATAGTTAATATTTTTAATTAAATTATAATAAACAATTTGCTTCATTCAATAATTTCAATTAAATTATAATGCAAAATTTGCTTCATTCAATAATTTTAATTAAATTATAATGCAAAATTTGCTTCATTCAATAATTTCAATTAATTTATAATAAACAATTTGCTTCATTCAATAATCTTAATTAATTTATAATGCACAATTTGCTTCATTCAATAATAAAAATTAATTTATAATGCACAATTTGCTTCATTCAATAATAAAAATTAAATTATAATGCAAAATTTGCTCCATTTAATAATTTCAATTAAATTATAATAAACAATTTGCTTCATTCAATAATTTCAATTAATTTATAATGCAAAATTTGCTTCATTCAATAATTTTAATTAAATTATAATAAACAATTTGCTTCATTCAATAATTTCAATTAAATTATAATAAACAATTTGCTTCATTCAATAATCTCAATTCCATCAACTTCAAAACAATTTTTTTTATTATCAAGGCTGCAAACCTAATTGATTTCGCCCGGCCTTCGTGAATAATTACTGAACGCGTAATTAATTCGATTTTTTGTGCGTGCAATTAAAACTCGGCTTACCGTACGCTTTTATTTATTTATTTTTTTTTTTCTTAAGATTTTTAGGCGATTTTCCCAACACGTACGTCTACACAAAAGCGATCGCCGAGAATATGGTCCGCAGCGAGGCAAAAGGCTTGCCTATTTCTATTCTCCGTCCTTCGGTCGGTGAGTAATTGCCTTGTTTATAGAATTGGAATATACAAGGGTAATTATCGTGTTTGTTTTTTTAGCTTGTTGTCGATTTGTGTTTTGTAATATTGTTTGCTTGTGATCAAGAAGTGAATGTCGTTTTTTTTTTAATTAATTAAATTTATATTCTTTTAAACTTCAGTATTTACAACTGAAGTTTAAAAGAATATATATCAGTTGTACAACTTGATTCTATCATAACGTACCTTTTATTATTTTGAATACAAAAACTAAAATAATGAAATATTTGAAAATTGAATAATTCAGTTGTACGATTGGATTCTTTATTATTTATTATTACCATCGTAATTATTACTTCAATTTTCTTTGTTTACATGTACACACAATATTATGCAACAAATAATATTTTCCAATCCGTCAACCGTACCTTTTATTATTTTGAATTTTGAATACAAAACTTTAAATTATATTTATATAATTTAAAGTTGCCTTTCTTTTAAACTTTAAATTATATAAATATAATTAAAAACGTTTGCAAAAAACTGTTTACAACCAGCATTGCCCACAAAATGCGATAAGTTGCGTCAATATAAATCATCTCTAACGATATTTTAAAAAAAAACAAAATTCAAATTATAAAATGTCTATATTTTCCAAAGTCCACAATTTATTTTCGTTTTTCTTTAATATTTCACTTAATTCGTCAATAAACAATAAATATAAACCTTCAGAAATGTGTCATCTCCCTTATGAGATAAATGGTAAAAGAGGAACAGATTCCTGTAAATTATCTTATTTTATACAGCGCCACCTAGAATGCGGAAACGCTATCGAGTCGAAGGAAAATAGTGATTCAGAATGATTTAAAAATGTTTCACCACGGGTTAAGTGAGAAATTAATTAAACATATAGAAAATAGTGATGTTGGAGGGAGTTTAGCGTTAAAAAAAACAGAATTGTTATAGCCTGTGTCACAATCTGTTCCATTTGTTTCCGTTATTTCAGGATATTTTTGTCATTCAATAACATTTTTTTTAATTAAAAAAAAAATATTTTTTTAGTGGTGAGCAGTTACAAAGAACCCCAACCTGGCTGGATTGATTCTTACTACGGGGTGACAGGACTCTGCGTGGCGATAGCAATGGGCGCCGTTAGGGTGATATGCTGCAAAGAATCGAACAGATCGGAAGTCGTGCCGGCCGATTACGTCTCAAACGCCGCCCTGGTGGCCGCCTGGGAAAGCAGCACGAGAGGGTGAGTTTCAGAAAACCAAAATATGGGAGATTGACGTGAGGTTTCGCAATTTTTCGGTTTGTTTGGAAATTTCCTTTGATTAAACCATAAAAAATTATGAAATAATACCATTTTTTTTGGAAACGTACCGCACTCTTTACAAAAATAATGACATAATTATATTTTCATAATTTCACAGCGATTACTTTAAAATTAAATTGTTTTCAGCACGCGAGAAGAGGACGAAGTTCCAGTTTTCAACTACGTTAGTTCTCCAACGAATCCAATTACTTGGCGTAAGTAATTATATAAGTCTGTTTTACGTTCAGATTAATAATAGAAAACGATAATAAATTAAAGACGACGCAAGCGCCATCTTTTGCCTAATTTCAAGTGACATCGTCAACGATTTGGGTCTACAAGGTAGACGACCGAGAATCATTGTTTCGTCCACTAAAGGAAGGCAAGAACTTGTCCTGTTTAAGCAAACAAGGAAATCGAAATTCACATTTAATTAATAGAAAACGAGTTGATTCCTATTTATTGGAGTTATTATATTAAATATGAGGAAATACAAAATGATAATTATTTCGATGGAATATTTAGCCGGGAATTAGTTCTATTATTGAACATTTATTTTCCACTTATATTTGTTTTTAATGTGCTTTTCCATTTCTTTCTGTCCTGGGCCAGGATTTTTACATCGTTTCATTCAATTTGTGCTTTCGCGGCTGCTTCGTACAGTAAGGAACTAAGAACCCTGCTTCGCAGTTTTTGTTATCTTTATATAGGGCCTTTTTGAGTTGTTCCGGAACTTTCCGCGTTTACCGTCGCGCTCTCGCTGGAATATTCCAGAATGTTCTTCTTTTACTTTCGTTACAGTACTTATAATTTCGATATAATCACTCGAAAACTAACGAAGAGTTGAATTTCTCGTAAGAGGCAAATTGTGTTGTATATTTTTTTTTTTCATATTTGCATACTTTTACACTTCTCTGTAATTGAGTAATTGATACGTGTTTCTGTTGAGAAATTAAATAAATAAATAATGGAGTGTATTCTAAACTAGTGACATTACACATTGAATTTAGGAGTGTTGTAAATAAAAACGAAATGTAATTTAATTGTTATTATTTTTTTAGCTAAGTTCATTGCGTCGGCATACACACACGGCATGACAATGCCGTCACCTTTGGTGATTTGGCATTACATGCTATTTACGACGAGCAACGAAATTCTCTACAGAATCCTCTTTTTCTTACTGCACATGATTCCTGCTTATATCATAGACTTCGTTCGTATTCTCATCGCCAAAAAACCATTGTGAGTACTATACTATCATTTATTATTAAAAAAAAAAATATTTACAAAAAAACAGAAGGTATTGTAGAATTGAATTGCTTCTTTTTGGATTTGAGTAAGATACTTTACTTTACTTTTCAAAATGCGGATTTCTAATTATGTGCAACGATTTTTAGGGCCGTCAAGCTTTACAAAAAAATCGGAAGATTAATGGAGGTGACGAGGTACTTCGCTCTCCGCCAATGGGACTTCACCGACACTAACGTCAGCAATTTATGGAAGGGCCTGTCCAAGACCGACAAGGAGCGATTCCCGTTCGACATGGCCAACCTGGACTGGGACAGTTACATCCACGTTTACGTAGGCGGCTGCAGGGAGTTTCTCCTAAAGGACACGCTCGATACTATTCCCGCCGGCAGGAAAAAGCTCTTCAGATTGAAGGTCCTCCATTACATCCTCTGCGGGGTTTTACTATGCGGCTTCGCCCAGATTTTGTATCTCATTTATAACGCCGTATTTTAGATTACGTTATTTTATAATTTTTAATACATTTTATTCATCTAATATATTTATTATATATTTTAAAAAAATATAACAATAGAAAAAAGGATTTATTCACTTGGTCACAGTTATTTAAATACATTAAATAAAAATGATTTGAAAATAATTATTTCACCTTAACCTACCTACGTAAGTATTTTAAAACAAATACATTTAGATCCGCTTCTAAAATCGATAATAATAATTGAACATGCGTTTCAATTTAAAAAAAAAAACACTTAGGAGTGCCATGATTTATTATTTAAGAAAAAATAAGTTGGCATATCTGTTAATAGGGTTGTTTAAGAGGAAAAAAATCTTCTACTTGTGGTAACACAATGGGCCTAAGTGAGCAGTCCTGAGGCTGCTGCCACTCGAACCTAACCTAACCTAACCAAACCAAACCAAACCAAACCTAACCTAACCTAACCTAACCTAACCTAACCTAACCTAACCTAACCTAACCTAACCTAACCTAACCTAACCTAACCTATACCTGTTAATAATTAATTTATGAATCGTCAGATCCTTATATATATATAATATATTAATACTAGATTCTAAGACATTCAGATATAATAATGAATTCGATTATAAGGGGAAAAATGGAAGTGGAAGTGGGTGGATACAAAAGACATCAGAAGCCCGATCCGACACCTGAAAACAGGCCGGGCTAGCTCCGCTAAAATCTGTCTCGCTCTGACTTGATCGTTTCCGTGGCCCAGATGGCGCTGGTTTTAAACGTTGACGCAACGATTGCACATTTGCTTTTATATCAAGTTGCTTTTTTTTGGTGAATGTGCTTGACATTCCATCAAAGTAAAGAGGATGTATACTAATTACTCTATGATTATTTTGTAAAATAATTTAATTGTTTTTATTACTGCGAGAGTTCTTGTATAATTCGTGGCCATGACAAGATTAATTTCTTCCTTAAAGTGATAACTCCGATTTACTTACAATTTTTTTCTAGAAATTACGATTTCGTTTACATATCTCACACTCTCTTTTTTTTTCACACCGATATTTCAATAATTGTGCAGTGCGATACAGAATTTATTATTTTAAAATAAAGCTTCGCTGACTATGAAAATGTAAGCATAAATAAAGCTTAGATTTTCATAAATACTCACAAATATAAAATCTTCCTCTTACATTTTTTTCTACAAATTACAACTTCGTTTACATATTTCATTGTAATCGACATTCATATGCAGCCTCGCTGACTATGAAAATCTAAGCAAGAATTTATTTATGCTTAGATTTTCCTAAAAAATATTCACAAATACAAAATCTGGCTCTTGCATTTTTTTTTTCTTCAAATTACAACATCATTTACATATTTCATTGTAATCGGCATTCATATGCATAAGCTATTATATTGTCAAAACAATAACAACTAAAAACACATTAACTGCCACAACATGAATAAACGATAAACCCTTATTAATGAAGCGCAAGTCATATTCCACATAAAAATTACAAATACAGCTAGCTGATTTAGCTCAGTCATCGGTTGCTCTTCGAGACAGCAACGTTTGATGGTTGTAAATTGTTTCGTTTTCACGGTGCGTTAATTGATATTCGAGGATGAAGAGTGAAGTTCAGGAATGTTTCGAGAACGGCGTGGTTTTCGTAACGGGCGGAACGGGATTCCTGGGGAAGCTCTTGCTGCAGAAGCTGCTTTATTTTACGACGGCGAAGATTTTCGTTTTGGTCAGGACGAAGAAGGACAAGAGCGAGGCTCAGCGGTACGAGGAGATTTTCCAGCAGAAGGTGCGTGAAGGAATAAAATATCTCAAAATCTGTGAATGGGGTATTTTTAGATTTTTATATATTCTGAAAGAGCAAGCTTTATTTCATATTTTGACCAAGTTTCAAACAGATACTCCAGAAGTTATAATTATTACAATTTTTTGAAATTCAATTATGGAATGAATGCATGAAAATCCGTCATTTTCAGCTGAAAATTGAAAATATCTCAAAATCTGTGAATGGGGTATTTTTAGATTTTTGCATATTCTGAAAGAGAAAGTTTTATTTTATATTTTGGTCAAGTTTCAAGGAGATACCACAAAAGTTATAATTATTACAATTTTTTGAAATTTAATTATGGACTGAATGCACGAAAATCCGTCATTTTCAGTTGAAAACTGAAAATATCTCAAAATCTGTGAATGGGGTATTTTTAGATTTTTGCATATTCTGAAAGAGCAAGCTTTATTTCAAATTTTGACCAAGTTTCAAGGAGATACTCCAAAAGTTATAATTATTACATTTTTTTGAAATTCAATCTTATGGAATGATAGCACGAAAATCCGTCATTTTCAGCTGAAAATTGAAAATATCTCAAAATCTGTGAATGGGGTATTTTTAGATTTTTGCATATCCTGAAAGAGCAAGCTTTATTTCATATTTTGGTTAAGTTTCAAGGAGATACCACATAAGTTATAATTATTGCATTTTTTTGAAATTCAATTTTATGGAATGAAAATCCGTCATTTTCAGCTGAAAATTGAAAATATCTCAAAATCTGTGAATGGGGTATTTTCAGATTTTTACATATCCTGAAAGAGCAAGCTTTATTTCATATTTTGACCAAGTCTCAAGGAAATACCACAAAAGTTATAATTATTACATTTTTTTGAAATTCAATTATGGAATAAATGCACGAAAATCCGTCATTTTCAACTGAAAATTGAAAATATCTCAAAATCTGTGAATGGGGTATTTTTAGATTTTTACATATCCTGAAAGAGCAAGCTTTATTTCATATTTTGACCAAGTTCCAAGAAGATACCATAAAAGTTATAATTATTACATTTTTTTGAAATTCAATTTTATGGAATGAAAGCACGAAAATCCGTTATTTTCAGCTGAAAATTGAAAATATCTCAAAATCTGTGAATGGGGTATTTTTAGATTTTTGCATATTCTGAAAGAGCAAGCTTTATTTCATATTTTGACCAAGTTTCAAGGAGATACCACAAAAGTTATAATTATTACAATTTTTTGAAATTCAATTATTGAATGAAAGCACGAAAATCCGTCATTTTCAGCAGAAAATTGAAAATATCTCAAAATCTGTGAATGGGGTATTTTTAGATTTTTATATATCCTGAAAGAGCAAGCTTTATTTCATATTTTGGTCAAGTTTCAAGGAGAAACCTTATATAATTACAAAGTTGTTCAATTAAAATTGCCATCTCCGGTGGAAATGGTCCGGAGGATGTCCACGGACGCGATTGCTACGCAATCTCAATCAATTGTCTTGTGAAAAAAAAATATTTTTGGTTCAGACTCGAAATAAAGCCTCGTTGATTATTAATAATAAAAGAAGAAAAAATACATAGTTGTAATAAATAATACATATTCCTGTGCGTGAAAAATTTATATCAAAAAAATAATAGAAAAAAGAAGTAATGTATTCACATGGTCACAGTTATTCAATTTGCAGTTAATTATGCGACCTCCATTGAGACAATTAATAAGTCTCATTTCTAATTACATAATTTGTTCACTGCGAATATTTAAACTGCATTTGTGTTTACACAATTCCGTGTATTAATAATTGCACTTAGAATTAATAGTCGGCGCATTGTAATGCTAACTAAATAAATATTGACTCGTTAAAATATACATTAAGTAGTTTCATTACGTGATTGGAATCATACACGAGGGAGAAAAATATAGTGCGTGATATTTGTTAATTATTCATTACAGAGAAGATTAACAAAATATTCAAAGCGCCATCTTTCTCCTAATTTCCTTTAGTGGACGAAACAACGATTCTCTGTTGTCTATCTTGTAGATTAGAATCGTTGACGATGAACTAGGTGAAAGATGGCGCTTGCGTCGTCTTTCATTTATTATGATTAACAAAATAAACGCCTCAGGAAGCAAAAGATGGTGCTTGCGTCGTCTTTCATTTATTATTATTAACAAAATAAACGCCTCAGGAAGCAAAAGATGGCGCTTGCGTCGTCTTTCGTTTATTATGATTAACAAAATAAACGCCTCAGGAAGCAAAAGATGGCGCTTGCGTCGTCTTTCATTTATTATGATTAACAAAATAAACGCCTCAGGGAGCAAAAGATGGCGCTTGCGTCGTCTTCCATTTATTATGTCTCAAGAAATATTCAAATCTCGAGTTGCACGCTGATTCGTTGAAAGAATTTGTTTGAATGATTTGTTTTTATTCGTTTCTAATTGTCGTTTATTTTATTTCAGATATTCGATTCGTTGAAACAAAGCCAACCCGATTATCCGAATAGGGTGAAGCTGGTGATCGGTGATTGCGTTTTGCCGAATTTGGGAATCAGCGACGCCGATTGGGAGACTCTGAAGAACAACGTCGACTTTGTGTTCCACTGCGCCGCGACGGTGCGCTTCGATCAAAAATTGAAAACCGCGGCCCACATCAACGTCAGGGCGCCGAGGGATCTGCTCAGAAAAGCCAAGGAGTTTAAACATCTAAAAGTGAGTAAAGCCGATACATTAGTAGCAGAACGGACAAAATATAAATAGACGGAAAGTATAGTCGACCAACTGTTAATTATTTGATATAATTAATAAGACCGTTTACGATAATTGACGTTGTTGTTTCAAGGCGCGAGATTCAAATGTGTTACCAACTTAATTTTTATTACGCGTTTTCTACAACAGATGGCGCTGATTTTGAAATCTTACGCATTGGGATAGTGAATAATAATATTAAAAATAGATAAATGTTTTAGGAATCTACTGTATTTTTTGCTGTATATATCTGTTAATAAAGATTATTATTATTTACCACTCCTACACCACCATTATGGTAGATGGGGATTTTAGA